>JAVBJF010000345.1:0-385631 GCA_033439095.1 Pseudococcus viburni
GTTAAATAAAAGATAAAAAAAATCTTTCTACTGTCTGATCGCGTGTTTTCACACTCTGACCTGTTGTACTGTGCTCGGAGCAGATTTCAACTTCAGCTCACCTCCTTGGACGTCTCCAATTCGGAAAAAATCGGTCTCTAGCCACTCCTCCGGAAAATTTAGGTGCTTTCTTGGGTCTAGCTGTAGGCTTTTAACAAGAACGCGGTTCGGGCGCCATATGAAAGAGATTATTGGTTTATGCACTATCCCTAATACGTAAGATCAACTATTGCAATTAAAAAGAATAACCCGAGAATTACTTTACACTGGTGTATTTATGTACTACTGAAAACAGTGAAGTACCTTAAAAATACCTATCCGTCGACTTATTCGCGTTCTATGAATAATTAAAGTTATCTGAATATTACACGTTTACGCACCGAATATTTAGGCCGAGACCACCAAGGAGTACTCCTGCTCGCTTGTACTAACAGAAAGACACTAATTACTAAGCTGAACAGTGTACTGGGCGTTGGCGCGTAAAGTTACCGGGTACTTATCTGATCAGTGTAGCCGACTAGCGGTACACTTAATCAGTTGGTACTGTGGAATAAATGTAGGCATAAGATTCTCCTACATTTGATATATTACATGTAAGCGCCTAATTATTTTCTTCATCAAAAAGACCATTTCAAGAACATTCTATAGCATGGTGTCCACTATATTTTCAGAAATGATTTTCCCTGACTTTTCCAGGTTTTCCAGACCAATTTTTCAAATTTTTCCAGACCTTTTAAATATGATATTCGTTGAAGGAGGGAGGGGGGGGGGGGTAATTTTTCACATGATGTACACTTACATCCCGAAATTTCTCATAAGAATGATATAAAATGCATGCGGTCAAACGATTTTTTTTTTCGAATTTACTAAATACTTTTTACGAGATTTTTAAATGCTCCTCTTCGAACCAAAAAAATATTCAAATTTAATTCTGAAAATTTTTGAGCCCACCTAACACCCCCTCGCCACAATAATTTGAAAATTTGAATTGATTACCTACAGAAAAAATGTCCAATTAAAAAGGAAAAACCAAGTATTCCAACGCAAAATTAAGTTTGAAAAATGAAAAAAATTATGCCAGGATGTATACCAAATCAAGCGAATGAAAATTCGGATTTTTCCGTGCTAAAAATTCAAAAATTTCTTCACATTTTATCGCCCCCCCTCTCATGAAAAACACATGCCTCAAATTTATAAATTCACGTAATCCTCTGCCATTTTTTAGTACCTAAGTACCAATAAATAAAAAAGTCAATGAGGAGGTAAAATATAAATTATTTTATGGAAACACAGAAATGTGTTAAGCCCGAACGAAGCGAGGGCGAAAATTTTTGTGAAAAAACATCTTCAAAAGATGAAAATTCGCCACTTTTCCCTCATTCATATTTTTCAAAAAATGGTCAATAATTTTGAATTCTGTAAGTTCTATTCCCGCTCCTTTTGTTTCAACATCGTGGTGAAGGGCATCATGGCATTTCTTTCTCAGTACAGCTCAGTAAAAAATGAGTTTCCAAAAAACTTGAAATTTTAAATAAATTTTGCAGAAAAAAAGAGTTTAAAGTACCCCGAGCGTAGCGAGGGAAATTTTTTTGAATAAATACATGCATTTTCAGTATCAATTTTATTGTATGTACATTACGGTCAACAAAAAATTACGAATAAAAAATCAGATAAATGATGTAATAATCCGGCCCGAGCGGAGCGAGGGCGAAATTTTTTTTGGAAAAATTTATAATAAAATAAGCAAAGAAACACTTTTCTGAATGATTCATCTTTTTTTTTGAATTTTCGAAAAATTCCAGAGAAAATTCCAAAATTCCCTGACTTTTCCCTGACTTTTTCAGACCACCAAAATTCCCTGACTTTTCCCGGTTTTCCCGGTTTTCCAGAGAATGGACACCATGTATAGTAACTTGAAAAAAGTTGGAAATTCGTCACAAATTGATAGTTCATCCCTCGAAAATTGGGCGTTCGCGAATTTTTTTTGAGTGAAAAATATGCACGAAGATTATTTTGGTGGTGGTTTTGTTGTTGTTGGTGGGGGGGGAAGCTCCCATGCCCCCCATCTCCGCATATGCCCGGCGTATCAATTTTACCCCAGTTGACCGGCAAGTAACGCAACTCTGAGGGACCCTTACTTCCATCATCTTATAGCTTGAGGATTCAAATTTTCCTCAGCAGATGCTCTGCTCAAAGAAACCTGAATCCAGAGTCGAAATCCGAATCACATTTCTCCAATCCGTTCTCTAGCAAACATGCAGGAAAAATAATCAAAACAGAAAATTTTTCGAAAATTTCAGCCATTTTCTACGAAAGTACTCCGAACCGAAGCAAAATTTTTATAGCTTCGATAAACTTTCTTCAGTACAAAACTTAGTTTCGAATATCTTGAATTTTTCTTCTAATCGCTTCATCGTCGATTATCGACTATAACGAACAGACGAACTGAAAAAAAATTCTCGCCGCCACTGAGAAGCAACAGCACCAGCAGCAGTAGCAGTGCAACATATTCCCAGAATAGCGTATGAACTACGTACATCCTACATACATAGTACTCGCATCTGCGTACGTAACGTAATATTCTAATGGCGCTTATAATTTATTACCAGAATATTCCGTTTCGCGCCCGTCTGCAATATTATAAAATTCAGATTTTGTTTTAATACTTTGGCATAGCTATTCGAACGTGATAAATGCGTTTTTAATGCGCTTCTCGGTGATTCGAATACGTACCTTTATACGACGTACAGCGTATGTGATTTATTTGCATCCACCTCGCCGTTCTCATCCACCTTTATCAACATCGTGCGAATATTTTTCTATACTCCTTTCGCTGCTATACGTGCGATGCATCGTATCCAACGAGTATAAATTTAGAGTCAGTAGTCGCGAAAAGTCATACGAGTATGGGATATAGTCGTCATTTTCGTCGACAATTCTGCTCGCTTTTCTTTACAAATATCTTCTCATCCTTCATTATATTTCCATCTTATTTTTCGCGTCGTATACATTTACCCATATATCATTATTAGCTCGCTCACGCACGTGCTCGTTGCCATCCCTAATACACACCGTCACGCCAATCTCGCATAACGAATAAATACGCCAATAAAAATTCCCACTTTCACGCCCTTCCAATTTCCAAGTATACCCTTGAAAATACCAAATACAAGTTGTTTCACAGCAGAATACCAACACCCTCGCATCTTCATCTCGAATCAGGCGACATTCACACAGGATGCTGACTCTCTCTCAATCCTATATCGTCGAGCTGGCATCGGTATCTCCATATCTTCGCTAATTTACCGTCGAACAAATGAAAAACCGCGAACAAACAAACGAAAAACCTTGCTCCGGCGATACGATAATCCGCATCCGCCCCTCGTCGCCCTCGCCTTCGTGTAATTTCGCGCAGCGACGTAAAACTCGACTCGAATCGTCGCACATTTTCTTTTAAAACCTTAAATTATTTCGCACACAATATTCCCGCAGAATTGTCGAGGTTATCGTATTAAAAATTCTTTACTTTTTGTACCGAACGCGAAAAAATAACGCTCGGGCAAGGTTCGGGCTGCGCCGGGCGCGCCGAGCAACGAAGCGATGAATTTTGTGGAAATAATTTCGTAGAAAGAGCTCGAAATTTGAATCGTTGTTTTAATAATGAGCTTTTTAAACTTTCATAATGTACTTTTACAGAACCGTTTAATTATTTGTTATAACGTTTCTTCTTCTTTTCTCCGGGTAAACTGTTTTAAAAGTTTTATTTTTCGGCAATGCGCCTTCTGCGCTTCGGGTCTCTCCGGCCCTCCGTTATACGCTTTTTTTCACTCCGGCTTTCTGCGTATTTGCACGGTACACGAGTATATTTCTCTTTCTCTTCGGGTCGTGTAGTTTGGCTGTTGCCCCTATGAAATCACCAAGCCGTGGATGGCGACGTGACGGGGGCACGATGAGGGGACCAGGCATGGCGTGAGTAATCCTTTTAACGACTGAGGAGCTGCGATGCGGCGAATGTACGACGACGATGAGTCTTTATCGTGTAATCCACCGTTATACGTATCGTTTTTCGGTTTGAAATTTCGCAATTGCCATTAGAATGCCTGGTACATCTACATATGTCTGATGAGAAAATATACCTTGTTAGGAAAATTTGCAAGGGTGCTATGTCCTTTGAGGAATGAAAAGGTCTCGTAGTAGTCATGCAAAATGTCGAAGGATGATTCAGGTCAATTCGCACAGGTTTTGAGCTTAGGTTTTCCAATTTTCCTAAAAAAAATTTTAAGGGGTCCCCTCAATAGTCTGATGAAGGAATTACCGTTATTTCGATCGTAATTTCTCGAGGTGAGAAGTGATTCACGTAATTTTCGTACAATTAGAATTTTTTGCGAAACGGCTCAACTTTGAAGGCTCATATCTCGAGATTGGTTAGGTTCAAGTTGGATCTGTTTGTGCGGTTTTGTAGAAAGTTGACAGGAGCTGAAGAGTTCAAAGTTGAACTTTTGAGATGAAAGCTCAATTTTTCGTGATGACACAAAAGTTCAACGCTACCATTTAAAAATGTGAAAAATTACAATGAGAATAACTTATTATGTTTTCCCAATAATTACTTTTCAAGATGGGACTTCAACATCCCTAGGTGGCACAGGGGTCCTTAATTTAGATCAATATTCAAAAAAATGAAAAAAACGAAGAGCAATTAGATTTTTACTAATTTTAGGACGCTGAGTTTGAATATCAGCTGAATTTTTTCAACCCATCCCTCTACCCCTCCCCCAGCCTATCGACATGGCTAGAATCTGTAAAAAAAATTGAAAATGACGTGCAACGTATGGTCGCTGAGTCCGAATATTCATTTATTTCTTGGACACGGCCCCTCAGTGCTCCCTAGCCCTCACAAAAACGGGGAAAAAGAAAAAAATTAAGACAACGTGTGGCGCATCGATTTCATTTTTTTTTTTTCGTGAAACACTTATTGTAACGTACCAACTATTTTGTTTGAATGTATGTATTTCAGTGAAAAAATTTCAATTTTTTGGTAATTGGAGGGTCAGTGTGGGACATGGAGGAGGCAGATCGAGAAAATAAGCAGATAATGAGCTCATCACCCACATCATTAGTAGGAATAGATATTCCGCACGCTGTTCTAATTTTTCCCCCACTTTTTTTTCCTCAGCAGAATTTTTTCTGAATTTTTACATGGTCTTAGGAAAGATATTTCCACCCCTCCCCCTCAAAAAATCCCCCTCGCAAAAATTGAAATCATCTTAATGTTCATAAGCCTGCCAAAATTCTTTAAAAATTTTATCAATGAAAAAAATTCCAAGTTTTTAGCGTAATTCTGAAAAAATATTGGAAAAAATTGATTTTTCAATGAATAAGGTAAGACGTTTGAGCCAAATGAAGAACTTTCAATGCCACTTTATAAATCTCAACCATTTCAGGACCTCTTCTTTACTTTCATCACTTGTACGACATATGTTAGACACCTTATTTTTAAAATGGATAATGCTCCAAAAATTAAACAAATTGACTTCAATTGATTTCTAGTCCTGCTTCAAAATTTAAAGAGCTACAAAATCAAATTTCCATCATAGACCACTCAAAGTCAAAACTTGATAAAAGGCGAAAAATTCTACTTCATTTACGCTGATTAAGGAAGTCTTCTCGTAGAATTTTTTCGTTGCGAGAGATTAAAATCGAACGCAAAATCATAAGACGGAAATTTGCTCAATTTTTGAGTTATAGTCCATTTCCATGACTTAAATATGGTTCTTGATCTCATTTTTTCCTTCAAATTATTTTGAAATTTTGTGTTTGATCATACCAGTGGCGTAATGAAGTTTTTTTCGGGGGAGGAGGGGGGGTAACGTTTACAATTTAGCTAACTTGGAAACTGAAATTTGCCAACTTTAGAGATGAAAAATGAATTAGAAGTAAAATTTCAATTTCATAAAATCAGTGGAAGTCTGAATATTGAAAGGGCAAAATCTCAGAATTTCCGACTCGATTTTTGACAAATTTATTCAGGCCTGAAACAGACCGACTTGGGGGGGGGAGGAAGACAATCGCACAAATTTGTCAGCCGAACTAACTTTTTTGACCAGTTTTCCCTTTCATCCACTTTATTGTTTTTCCCTGGGTAATTTCATTTTAGTTAAAAAAAACGTATGAAATTGTCTATTTGTCCCGAGCGAAGCGAGGGTGGAAAATTTCAAGAAAAATTACTATTCAATTGAAAAATTTTATAATTTCAATATGAATATGAGAGAAATGAATTTGGCCCGAGCGAAGGAGGACGAGAATTTTAGAAAACTTCAAGTTCAAAGTGCAATAAAACAATGTTTTAGATTAATTACCTTGAATAAAAAATCGGTCACATCCACTTTAAAACTATTGAAGGAACAATACAATGAGGCCTAGCGCAGCGTGGCCAAAGCTATTGAAAAATTCCACTTTCAAACATCACAATTAAATAAGTTTTGAGAACAAAAAATATGATAAAATTAGTTGAAATAATTTCGAGGGAAAATACGAAAAAAATCACTTTGTACAGGCATAATAGCGAAATTTTTGAAGAAAAAAGTAACTTTCACTAACTTTTTTTGAGCAAAAAGTGACCAAAATTTGACCAAAAAATTAACAAAAAGTAACCAAAAGTTACCAAAAATTCAATTTTTTTTACAGTTTTCTGGGGGGGGGGGGGGAGAGGCAATTTTTTGTAGTTTTCTGCAAACATTTCAAAGATAAATCAACTGAAAAGACGTGAATACTTTCATTAATTAAATTCCTTCGTCAAAACAACAAACTATAGCAAAAATCAATTATTTAATTTTTTTATTGAAGAATTTTGAAAAATAGCAATTTTTCCGTGAAAATTTGAATTTTTGCCTGAAGTGCGAAGAAAAATTGACTTTTGAGGGGGAAAAGTAACCAAAGTGACCTTTTAGACGTGAAAAGTAACCAAAAGTGACTGAAGTCGAAAAAAGTGACAAACCCCATAAAAAAGTGACCCGCTATGATGCCTGCTTCTGTAGGGTGTAGATGAAATACAATAAGGCCGAACGCAGCGAAGCCAACGTTTTCAAAAAAATTTAATTTAGGAGGTAATTTCAGAATTGAATTGTGATTTCCGAAACGGAAGTCCCCCCCCCCCCCCATTTTCCTCTTTTTGGTCAAATTTTCCAACTTTTCTTATCTGAAACGAATTTGGCAATTTTTTCTATTGGCATTGTGTCTGGGGGGAGGGTTGTGCCCTCCCCCCTCGCTACGTCCCTAAGCCATCTTTTCACATGACATTCAGCATGAAATTGAATCTTTCAGAGATCTTCAAATCTGAATGCTTTTTTAACCGATAAAATGAATTTTCAATGAAAATAACTGACTTTTCACTGTTTTTTTCGGTCAAAACCCGAAAATTTTTCTGATAAATTAGCAAATTGACTGAAAAATTGGTAAAAAAAATCACTGATTTTCGATGAAAATCCATTTTACCGATAAAAGCAGAATTTCACCAATTCCAATGATTCGAATTTAGAGAGGTAATACCAAACCCTTGCCTCCTTCCCCTTGGTACAGTACAAATACACCCGTAAAATGGCGAGTGATTTACAACGACTTGTAATTTATATTTCGTTCCGTTCTACCTTTGATGTCCAAACAAATCATTTCAAAACCCAAACAACTCGATTAGCAGTGCGATACCGAAAAAAAATCCAATCTCGAACGCAATTAATTTCATTTTCGAACACGACAAACGTATTCAATTAACCATACATCTCGTAAGGTCGCATCGATGAAAGAAATTAACCAACTTCGACCTTTCTCATTTCGTACAAACATCCAGTACAAAGTTAGCTCCTTATATTGGGGTAAAAATGGCGTAACATTCGATTATTAGATGAAAGTTATTTACGAGTTTGGCTGCCGATGCCGCAGCGACATCGGCCAAAATAATGCCGGGGTCAGCAAAGGCCATCGTCGCGTCGTCTATGTACATACATACGACGTATGATGTCAGCAATATTATCGAAAATATACAGCGCAATATCGCGTAACGCTAATGAAACGACGCGTACAGCGCGGAAAATTGCATCCGATAAATTCACAAAGTTGGAATCTTCGAAGCGAAAATCCAGAAGAGAAAAACGCGCTGGGAAAACCATAGGATAAAGAATAATGGCCGCGGGGTACGTAGAATCTACCAAACACGTATCAAAAGGACTCGAGGCGAACGACCACCACCACGGACGCAGATGCCACTGCTGCGGAAAATATCATTACTCGTCGGTATTACCGAGAGTCGTAAAAAAAAAGAAAAACTCTACTTCACCTCAGCAGCATATTACAGCGCGAAAATAAATAACCTAGGTAAGAATTAGGAAGGCTCGCGGATCCGCAACTAATCATCAAAGCAGTAAAGGGATTACCGAACCACATATACGTGGAAAATTGAATGATAAGGCTCCGAGAGCGCCGCAGCATCGCCGTCTTAACCTGTAGAATTAGTCGAAGGTAATCGACGTGAAACTGTTTCCGTCGCAGTTACACAAAAGCCAACGAAATTTATGAAACGACCGGCACGAGGCCGAACCAGGCGAGGTGTACGCGGCGCTGCGAGTTTCCTTTATGGAAGAAAAACAACATCCCGTGGCTCGGGCAATCGAGTAAAAGAATAATAGACGTGAACACGAAAAGGTCGCTAGACCGTTTGTATACTCCGCTCGTAACGCCGCTCTTCGACTTTTTAACCGACCACTCGAACGTTGGCTAAGGCACAAAAGAAAACCACGTGTACCAATAAGCGCGATATTAATATCGAAAAATTCGTCGATTTTACGCGAACCGAGCACATAGCGCGGAGTACTCTTCAAATCGAGTACACAATACGAACATTCGACTTCTCATTTATTTATTTACTTATTTTTCCTATTCTCGCTCCAAATACAAACCGCGTGTAAGACAAACACCGTTGAATAATTAATACTTTACCGGCTCGTATTGCCAAACGAACGAAATTTTTCCATCGAATAACCTCGACTTGGAGAAAAAAATCGATTTATTTTGACAGGCCGAGGTACCTATCGATTTCTCCGCTATCACGAATGATTTCTCTACCCCCCTTTCGACGGTACACCGAAACGAATTACGTAATGTAGGTATAACCCTCCGCTGTCGTGAGAGTACGGCGCGCAGCGGCCGCAGATTAGACGATACGACAAAGTTGCCGAGTAAAAATAGGAAAAAAATTCCACTTGTGTCGTTCAGTAACTACAATAAATATCGGAAAGCATATGATTAAATTGCGAAAGCTTTGGTTGACGCACGTCCTATACAAATCCCCGGAGGCTTGTTCCTCCGCGTTCGCATTCGTGTTTCGGGGTTTGGCGCGAGTATCCGCAGCAGCGAAACAGAAAGAAGGACTTGTAAATGGGCTACGCCGAAACGACGAGCGGAGGGAGCGAGAACTTAATTAAGTTTCAATGGTGGCGGAATCGACCGAGGGAAAATAATACAGAAATGAAAGCGAACTCTCTTAAAAACCAGAATTGCCAAATGAGAAAAACCTCGAAATGGAAAAGACGCGAAAACACGAATGCGATGCGAATTCGCTTTATTCGAATTTGTAATAGGCGACGCAAATCGCGCGGCAAACGTGTCACGTGTCCGAGTTTTTGAACGATTGGGGGGGGGGTGTCTGAGATTGGTATTTGAAGCAGTATTCGAGGCATCGAACGAATGCCGAAATGGCACGACTTTTCATAAAAAAATTGAATACTCAATTTTTGGAAAAGTAAGTGTTACAAACGTGGAAATTATAAAAAGAAAATTCGTAGCATGAGACACAGAGTATGTGGCTCTCAAATGCGATAAAAGCACAAATTCAAAATTGAATTCGATTTTTTTTAAAGGAACAGTCTCAAAACCTAGTAACCTACTCTTCTTTAAAACGGTCAGTTCTTGAAAGCTGAAACTTTTCTCGTATTTTATTTAGTTGGGTAGACCTCCATAGTAATTATATTCGAATTTGATTTTGAAATTCACCGAAATTACAGTAAAACAAAGTAAAATGTACTCGTTCAGTAGATCAGTACGATTCAATAATGTCTTTTATCATTTCAGATTATGTACAGGCAATCACAACGATCCGACATAATTATTGGTAATAATAAAATTTTAATTACCTTCAATGGATGTTTTGGTAATCGATAGGAAATGCCGAAAGTCACGAATATTCAACTCATTCATGCGTAATTACTGTAATTCTAGAGTAATTACGGTAATTCGAGAGTAATTACGATAATTCGAGAGCAATCACGGTAATTCGAGAGTAATTACGGTAATTCGAGTGTAATTACGGTAATTCGAGCATAATTACGGTAATTCGAGAGTAATTATAATTCGAGCGTAATTACGGTAATTCGAGAGTAATTATAATTCGAGCGTAATTACGGTAATTCGAGCGTAATTACGGTAATTCGAGCGTAATTACGGTAATTCGAGCGTAATTACGGTAATTCGAGCGTAATTACGGTAATTCGAGCGTAATCACGGTAATTCGAGAGTAATCACGGTAATTCGAGAGTAATTACGGTAATTCGGGAGTAATTACGGTAATTCGAGAGTAATTACGGTAATTCGAGAGTAATTATAATTCGAGCGTAATTACGGTAATTCGAGAGTAATTACCGTAATTCAGTAGTGATTATGGTAATTCGAGAGTAATTATTGTATTTCAAGGGTAATTACAGTTTTTATTGAGTAATTACGTCAATGCAGAGGTAATTATGATGAATCAGAGGTGATTATAGTAATGCAATAGTATATTGGCAGTAATTACGAAAATTCAAGCGTAATTATGGTAAACCAATGGTAATTACGGCAATTCGAACGTAAATATGGTAAGTAAATCGTGAGTAATTATGGTAAATTAAAGATAATTACAGACAATTATGGTAATTTGTGCAATTCTTCACCAATTGTAGTGACTTATGAGTAATCCCGTAATTTAGGAGTAATTGCGGTAATTCATGAGTATTTACGGTAATTCTTGTGTAATTACGGTAATTCGTTGGTATTTAAGGTCAATCGTGGGTAATTACAGTATTGTAAAAACATTCTGGCAATTCATTGAGATTTATGGTGATTTAAAGATATTACAGTCAATTATGGTAATTCGTGTAATTCTTCACCAATCGCAGTAACTTATGAGTAATCGCAGTAGTTTAGGAGTAATTTCGGTAATTCATGAGTATTTGTGGTAATTCTTGGGTAATTATGATAAATCGTGAGTAATTACTCCGATTGAAAAGTAATTATGGTAAATCGAGGGTAATTATGGTAAATCGAGGGTAATTATGGTAAATTAAGGGTAAATATGGTAAATTAAAGACAATTACAGTCAAATATGGTAATTCGAGTAATTCTTCACCAATCGCAGAGACTTATGAGTAATCACAATAATTTAGGAGTAATTGTGGTAATTCATGAGTATTTGTGGTAATTCTTGGATAATTACGGTAATTCGTTGGTATTTACGGTAAATCGTGGGTAATTACAGTATTGTAGGTAAAAACATTCTGATGGTAATTCATTGAGATTTATGGTGATTTAATGATGATTGCAGTAATTTGTGGACAGTAATGCTAATTTACTGATCACAGAGCTAGGTATCGCAGGTATTTTATGAAAATTACAAAAATACATCTTACAGGAATCCATACGTAATGGGTAATCAAAATCATAGTGATTTGTAAATAATCATTTGCGCAGCGAAAATTATTATTTTTAGAATGAAATTATAATTTCTGATAAAAATTACCATTATTGGAAAAAACTTCTATTTTTAGAAAAAATCATAATTTTTTGTAAATATTATCCATCATTTTTGGTAAAGATTACCATTTTACAAGTAGACTTATCATTTCTGGTACACATCCTCATTTTTTGAATTTTTAGACCGCTGTCCTCAAAACTGAACATTATTTCAAATCACGAATACCCAAGAAAAGTGTCGACGTAGGTACATATTTTCAACCGTTTCGACGTACGCTATCCCATCGAAGCGTTTTTAGCTCAATTTTCAAAAATGTATCTTCTTAAACCTTAAACTACTTTGGCAAATTTCCTGGATTTTTTAACCATTGCTCAAAAATGACCACGCTCTAGAAGTACAGTAACTCATCATTATTGTTTACAGTAAGAATAAAAATTGATGGAAATATTTTTTCTTCGCTACATACTCATTTCAACTCTTATTCATGTTGATGAATGATGGTAACTAAAAATAACATAATTTTCATAAACGAACGTTATCTAACGTTGATATTCTTGTTTTTTGTTTCTCTTCTCAGTTCTGGTACTTTCAAAATCAAATTTACCAATAACACATTTACGAAAGAAAAATAAGGCGAGCCGAAACGAACCAGGCAGAGAATCGCGAACGATGAAGGGAATCGATATAAATGAAGGTACGAAGCAGACCGATCGAAAGAATAAAAAAACATACAATACGGCGCGCGAGAGAAAAAAAAAGAGAAGACAACAGTATCTAATAAAGCTGTGTCCGGCGAGTATGCTAATTTTATTACCGAGCGGGTATTTAGCTCTGCTTTGTTAATTTTTCGGAATGTTATTACGACGATTTCATTTAGCTGGCGAGGTTTTTTTTTCGCCTGTCTCGTGCTCTCCTCGGTCTCGTTGTCGGTGGTACCACGAATTTTACGTTCGTGTCGAGCGAAGCAAGAAAAATTATTAACGTTTTATGTCAGATTAAGAAGTATATATGGCTTAGAGTTACATATGCTGCGTACGGCGGCTACGGATTCCCAGTAAAATAAATTCGAGTTTTAATTATCTCATATACAGGTACGTTGTTGTTGTCGTAGTAAGGTACATTATACGTGTAGACGCGTCGTATATTAGATATGTGTGGTGCGAGTGTGTTATGCGTTGTACCGGTACCGTGAACTGGATATGAGAAGTGGTCTGGACGCCCATGCGATTTAACTTTTTTTTTCTTTCAGTTTTGGTGATTGATGGCGCAAATGCAAGTTCGTTAACAGCGGCGTACATTATTGCTAGAAATACGAATTGAAGAATGAGAGATGAACGATCCGGGAGCTTCGGGAGAGGAGATCTTTTTACCCAATCATTTTCGATACTCACGTATCACGTCAAAGAGTTGTTAGTTGGCTACTTCGAAATGTACGATGCGATACCTTAAACATCAGAAAAGTATATGGATCGATATACTTGAGAAGAATTAGCAGGCTCGGGCTGGCAGCCGAAGGAAGAAGAATAGAGTATGGCTATAAACGAGATATTGTATAAGAACGATGATTAGTTGATCGATCAACGCAACGTGCGTCGAGCACAAAGCGAAATATGGATCATGTACTTCAGAATATAAATGTACCGTGAACGAGCGAGGTTTCTTATTACCGACGACTCGTTCGGAAGGTCTTCTTGGTCTCGTCGGTCGTTCATCATACGAACGGTATGGTGTGATAACTCATAAGAAAGATATTTTAATTAAAATTGCCGATACCGAAGCCCAGACAAGAGGGGGTGGGAAGAGGTGTGAAGGTGTCCAAGGTACGAATTAGGTACGCGTACGTTCGGGCATAAATGACGACGATTACATAGAGAAGCTGGTCGTAGATTCGATGAAGCGTGTAAAATTACACACAGCCGACCAATTCGAAGAATTGCTGCTGGATGACGATTGCGACGATATACTCGTTAGAGATTGCTCTCTCATTTCTGAATCGGTGAAATTTATCAAAAATCACTGAAAGCAAGTGAATGAAATAAAATCACTAGAAATCAGTGAAAATTCACTGAAAACTCAGTGATGTTTAGGAAATTTACTAAAAAATCTGTGAAATTCTTTGAATAATCAGTGAAAAATTGCTGAAAATCATTAAATTTCGCTGATTTTTCCTGTGCTGCAATTCTGATTGTTTATCAGTGATTTTTCACCAACTTGGAATGAGAGATTGGTGAGGGAGTTTACTACGAATGGGAGACCTCCCAAAAAAATTAAGAGTTTCCTAGTCTTAATAGGATCTGAACTGAGGGCCTTCAAAAGTAGAGTCATTTTCAAAAAAAAGGGGGGGTTCTTGACTACTCATCATAACCCTCAAAAACTTTCATGGTTTCTACTGTTTTTAAGATTCATGATTTTTCCAGACTTTTCCATACAGACTACTTCTTAATTTTCTACACACTCATACACTCACTCATCCCTTGTAGGTTGTAACCCAACCTGTGTGATTTTGGATTTTCACCATTCTTTCACTACTTCAACAACCAAATTTTAAAATCACAATGTTTTCACTATTTTCACTATCTTTCTGATACCCTCAGAGTAGCATAATGGTACACATGGACAAAGTTTTGGAACAAGGTGGAAAACAGTGTCCAAAAAATAATTTTTATTTTTTAAACATTTTGGTTTCAAATGAGAGGAGAGATCCCACCTTCGAGCGAAATAAAAGCCAAGATTTAAAAAAAAAATCTGTGATTTTCATAAATAAAATTCTGTTTTTTCACAATTTGTGGTTGAAAAAATTCCGCCACTTTTGAAGGAAAGTTCCTAAATTCCCAGACTTTTCTTGCTTTTCCAGAGAGCTAAAAAGTTGTGTAACGGTACTAAGATGTGATTTGAGTTTTCATTAAGATCTATAGTTGATAAAGAACTACAAATATAAAGAAGAGTGCACATTACTTGAATAATAGATGACAAATAGAAACAGGAGTGAGACAAGGATATCCACACTTTCTTAGGGTGTTCAACACACATACACAGATCAAATCATGACAGAAGCAAAAAATTATGGAATGAGGATGAAAATCACTAGACAAGAATATAGGAAATTAGCGATGTTGATAAGAACCCTGCATGCAATAGTCTACATAAATTCCACACAAATTATGTTGAAAATAGTATCACAAATTTTGCACCAACTATTGTAAAACAGTAGGGAGCAACAAAGTGTTTTTGTGGAACTCTAGCAGAATTGAGCAGAATCTTTTTGTTTTTACTCACAGATTTCTCACTTTTTCCACACAAATTTTGCAACCTTTGTATACTAGGAAGATGCAAATTGCCATAGTGAAGCTTCTATTCAATGCAGAAGATGATAAACATAATGTGCTGGCGCAAATGGACAATTGAGCACATTAAGAACCATTTTCACACACAACTTTCACATACCTAAATCCTTGTGTAACATTGTGTTTTGCTCTTTTTCCAACATTCTGAGACTCGCACAACAATCTTTAAGCACATGCGCGCCCAAACATTCTAGATTTCACTCAGTAGAAGAAGTGTTTGGACACCCCCCCCCCAGTCCATCAATCAACTGAAGGGAAGCCTTCTCTAAACTGCATAACACCCTCAAAAACACATATTTTCAATAGACATTATTATCCTTCTATACAACAATTTTTTGGGGGGGGAGGGGAAGGGGGGATTTAAGCTAGGGTTCCCAAGATTTTACCAAAAACTAAATATACTGTTCATGATTTTGGCTCAAAACAATGCAACTGAGGTACCTGTCTTCCAGCATGCACAGGATGTAAACAAACTGAGATATCCATTTGAAATTTTATATTCTACTCTGCAGACCAAGCGGAACTATGCAGTGTTACCACAGGTGGCTTCAGAGCATAATACTCCCAAACTTATTTGACACACCTCATATGTACACTATTGAAATACTCAGGTGAAATCTGGATGTTGAGTGCAAAAATTGAAACTCAACAACTTCGTAACTTTAGCAGCACTAGCAGCAATATTAGCAAGAATGAATGAAGAGATCAAGGTGCTAATACGCTCGGACCAAGCATTTGAAGAGTCACGCTCTGGTGGAAAAAATGAAACAGTTGAACATTTTGAAATTTAACAGTGGCTCTTACTGAAGAATGATCAAAAAGTATAGATTTCAGAGAATTGTGCACTTGAACTTATTTTTTCTCTATAAAATTACTTTTCAAATGACATACTATTGTTGCGATTTTATTCATTTGATATGATGAATTTCCTTTTTATTCTCGAAGATATTGGTAACACACTAACCCGTTTGCACTCACCCTCACATATGTGAACTGTGTCAAGTCAAAAGCGGCCAAGCGATAAATTTGAAAGTGCTGAGATTTTAACGTATTTCTCACTAGGAACACAAAATAAGCTTATGAACACAGATTAATGTTACCAGAGTTCACATTTCTCATACTTATTATCCCTTCTTCAACTTTTTTAGAAGTTATCATACTTTCAAATTTGTTTTTTGGTGAAATTTTTGATGTTGCTTGGTCTCTTTAGATTTAACATAGTTCAGGTGTGACAAGCATGTGGGATTTTATTGCCCGACATCACACATTTGTGACACCATCAATTTACATTTAAATAGCTGATGTCTCTGTGCTGGGTCATCGTAGTGCTATAAAACTTCTGTGGTGGGCTGCCAACACTGCAGCCAATGATTTTTTTCACTTTTTAGCATAGACCTTAGAGTTAACATAGACCGAGCTTCACCATTGTTTTTTGCTTTATCAGTTGCTCCAACATTGTGGATTCTATAAGTGAAGTAGTTCCAAACGAACAGATATTATCAAAATTTACTATTCCCGCTTTTTACTGTTTTGTAGTAGAAAGAGTTGAAAATTATGCTATTTTTGCTATTTAAATACGAAAAATGAGTGTTTTCAGATGTTGCATTGCTTGCGGCAATCGTGATTTTATAGTGGACGAATGTGAAATCGCTGAAGGGAATAGTGTATTGAGTAATCTAGTCACTTGAACTGTGATTATTTTTTGTAGTGGACGAATGTGAAATCGCTGAAAGGAATAGTGTATTGAAACATTATGACATGTACATCGAAGATGACATGAAATAATAAATAATGAAATATCCACCTTATTTCATCAGGAACTAAACCAGGAGCTGGATGCATAGGTGAAATATCAGCATCGTTTTGAGGCGTTAACGTAGTTTGATGATCAAAATTAGTGACTAGATTTATCAATACACTATTCCCTTTAGCAATTTCACATTCGTCCACTACAAAAAATAATCACAGTTCAGACAATCCACTCAAAACTGAAATCCTATTCAATAACTTCAAGCACATTATGCACGTTTCCATTTCCAAATATGTATATCTTTTCATTTAAAACTTCCACAATTTTCAACAAAATGATCAAATTTCAAAAAATTGTGAATTTTAATCTATACAAAATACTGATAATTTTTGTTTGCTTGGAACTACTTCACTTATAGAATCCACAGATCTTGGAACACGGCTTTTATCACAAAGCACGGTCTAATGCTTTTTAGCTCATACAGTACTACCAACAACCCATAAAAAGGAAACAAAATAGCCAAAACGAAAAAATTGTATTTTTTTCTACAAAGTTGTGAATTTATGAAAACACAATATTTACTCTTAAACTAGTTACCTATTAGAAGGGAAATATGCAAGAAAAAAAGAAAAAAAAATTGAGCCATGGGAAGCCACCAAAAAATTGGGTGTGGGAGCGACAAAGCTAATCAAAATGAAGTGATAATGTGAAAATTTCGTATCAGTTTGCACTTTTTCAATGTAATGTGTGGAACGAAGACAGTTCTTTAAAATGTTTCACTGAAGTAAAATCGTAGGAACACGTTCATGATTATCTTTCTTTAAATTTTAGACAAATCAAAATGTGAAAGTGAATCAATTTGAAGAAAATTTCATCACCAAAGAATAATTTCAAATAAATTTTTCTTGCAAAATAATACTTTTTTCACAAATTGAAAAAAAATGACAATCTTCCACAAGAAGCAATGTAAAAATTTATAAAACTGACAGTTCCCCTTATCTTATCAGTAACTGCCCTGCTTGGTGCCAATAGAAAATGTGAACCACTGAAAACCTAAATACATTGCTCCAACAATATGAAGAAATAGAGTGTTCATGTTGACAGTCCAAGGAAGAATCCAAGGGAAGCCGATCAAAGGAAGACCTAATTGGAACTTATTCAAAAACTGTTAATTAAATTTCTCAAAAATGTAATGACTAACACAGATCATAAATTTAACGCTCTGAATTAAAGCCAACTTTGGCTAACTCTAGTTTTAGGGAGATGCAAAATCCGAAACCGCATCTTTTGAATGTCGTTGCACAACTTCTAAATTAAGTTTTTGAAAATCAATTGTCAAACCCTTTTTTTCTGTTGAAAATGACCCTACTTCGAGGACGCCAAGCTTACATCCCCGTTGGGCTAGGGGACTCGACATTTTTTTTGAAAAGTTCCCCACTCGAAGTAAACTACCTCACCAATTTTCTTCCAAACCCAGATGCTATCTTTTCAATCCATCTTAATACTCGTTATTGAAATTTAGGTACATTCGAGTCGAGAAACAGCAGCGGGCTTTTAGCGACACCCTGTTCACGGCGCTCGGGTTAAGTACACACGGGTATTTACAAATTGAAAAACTTACTCGACGAAAAGAAGAGATTTAACGGGCGAGAGAATTTTTTCATATCGAAAGGCCTCTCTAATTCTATTTTCTTTTAACCACGTGGGGAAACACGAGAAAGTATAGAAAGAAACGTTGCAGCGTCGATGAGGCGACGAAGAAAGGGAACGCGAGAAGGTAAGGATGGGGGAAAAAAAGGAGAGAAAAAAGAAAGATTTATGTTCAAAGGTAAACGACGACCGACGTTCAACTAGTACAGCTAATATAAGAATTGTGAAGTGATATAAGCGTAAGGCCGGACGCGGGATGCGGGACGCGGTGGCGTCTTCCAAACCGCTATCCTCTCGGCGACGGTATAAGAAAAGCCGAATAAAAAGGCGGGGTATATGGCGCGCGAAATCGTATATCTTAATTTTTAACTTAATTGTTTTTTAAGAAGTTCGGCCCTGTCGCTCGCGCCCCTCTTTACCCTCGGATCGTACTAAGCCGCAGTACGAACATCGGGGTGGAGAAAATGTAGCTCGGTAAAAGATTAAGAAAACTGTTTATAACAGGAGGGTTTCGACGAGTTTTCCGGTTCGACGACGACGACGACAACGACCACGGGCGTTGGCCGGGGGCTGCACGGAGAGGGAAGAGCAACTCCGCGCCACCGCAGCGTCCTTGAGGTTGCGGCGCGGCGGCATGGACGATACCGATGGCGTGTAATCTGTTGGAAATTTTTTACCAATTAGGCCTCGTTCGAACGCCAGATGGTTTTAAAAAACGCTAAATTTTATTTACAAGATTACCGAAACCCGAAAGAATGTTGGCGAAGATTTTCTCGCGCCGCGTCCGCGCCGATTTCGGATCGCGGCAGCTTTTTTATATTCTCTCCGCTGTGCCGGGCGAGAAGTTCGCAGATTGCCTGTCGGACGGAATAAATAATCGTAATTGCCGAGCGATAAAAAGAAGAACGAAATGTGCGCGGTGATGTCTCGTGATTAATGCCGGCATCTAATCGCTTTCGCAGTTTTTGAGTTGATTGCGCGAGGTGGTACGATCAACTAGTGTAGTATCATCCGCGACTCGATTAAGTCGCCGGCCATCAATCTTCGGCGAGGAAAGTTATCGGGCGTTAGAGTCATCCAGCGTAGTTATATCGAATTTTCCACGATGAATTCTTGAGTAGTGTAGCACCAATGTTGTACGCAGACTTCGAAACAACGTAGTAAAAATTTCTCATCCCTCATCTATTCTATTACTGTGCCTCAATTGGTTTTGAAATTCGTTAATTCGAAGAGTTTTGCAAATCTAATTAATGAAATTTCAAACAGTTTTACCCCAATTTTTTTGTGAATGAACAAATTTACATTAAGGTTTTTCAGGACGATTTATTCTAACTCTGGATTTTTCTAAAATTACAACCTAAATTACAAAAATTCCCTGACTTTTCTAGATCTTCAAAATTGCCAACTTTTCCAGATTTTTCAAGTTTTCCAAACAATGGGCACGTCGAACAAAGATTTTTTCGAATTTTGTACTTAGATCTCACGTTCTGCGGGTGTTCTTTCTATGAAAATAATATTCCCAAAATTTTAACACCCTACCCCCTTTTTTTCGTATAGAAATTAACTTAGGATTACATGGTAAATAAAAACAAGAACAACATTTTTCCGGTAAAATAATGAAAATTGTTAAATAAAACTATTTCTAAAAAGTCTGAACTTCGGACCCGAGAAACTATCGTAGAGGGGTTTAGAGGGTCTTCAAATACGGTAAACATAGCTAAAATTTCCAGAACTCTCCCTACGATGGTTTCTCGGGTGCTGAGTTTATCTCTAGAAATCAAAATTGAGTCATGTTGTCAGATTTTCCAGGAATACTTGGAAATTTTGTAAAAAAGTTCAATAAATTTTCAGTGTCACGCAGAATTGTAAAACATTTCTATTTTAGTAAGTATGCCCTTCTTTTGAAATGAGATAAGATTTCAAGGAGGGGGCGAAATTATTTATTTCATTTTTTTTGGATTTTCTCAGTGGTTTGAGTGATGAAAAAGAAATCGTATGCTTTAAAACATTTACCAGAAGTTTGAAATCATTTTTTATGAGATTTTTTAGTAAAAAAGGAGGATATAAGTATTTATTTCCCGAGTAAAGAGGGCGATTTTTTTTTTTTAATCGCGTTTAAAAAATACTCTTTTTATTTGTTTTGAAAACGCTACTGAATTAGCCCTGAATGTTCGACGGAAGGACGAATACTTGAAAAATTGTGATTATTTGAAACAAAATACTCAACTTTTTTTCAGTTCTTCATTCCAATTTTAAACAAACATGCTGAAATTGTTTTTGAAAAGCAAAATTTGCCCAGTCCAATAGCAACAAGGACACGATTTTTTTGAAAAGTATGTTTGAAACCAAAAAATGGGGATTTTAAAATACATTTTACAAGCAATTTTTGGCTTGAAGCAACAGGGAGGAAAATGGATAAATTACTCATTTTTAGTCAGGGGCCCAAAATCTGAAGTATTAATTTTTTCGCATGACTATTTTCAAAACGTCAGACATCCCAGCCAAAATTTGAAAAAAGTAACTTTAAGAACGTCTGACTGAAGTCCAAAAAAGTAACCTTTTTTAAAAAAATTAATTCATGATTTCACCTGGAAAATGTAAAAAAAGTAATTCGAATTTTTACTTGTATTTCAGCAAAATCACAAACTATATAGTTAAGCATCAAGTAATGCCATGGTATACTTTTTTCAAATCATTTTTTTAAAAGAAATTTTTAATTTTTTTTACAGCAAAATTTTTTTTAAAACAATTTTTTTTAAAGTAAAAACCAAAAAAACTGATTTTTTGTTCAAATTTTTGAAAAAATAACTTTTTTAATGAAAAGTAACCAATAGTAACTTTTGAGTACAAAAAGTAACTAATAGTGACTTTCCTTGAAAAAAGTTACCTACTGGGATACCTGATACGTGGTAAAGGCAATTTTTTTTGAAAATTTCACAATTTAATGGACAAAGATATGCATTTAACTATCAATTTTTTTATTTAATTTGGTCAACAAATGACGAATAAAAAAAGTCACATTTATTAAGGATAATTTTGCCCGGGCGAAGGGAGAGAAAAAATTTCGTGATAAAATGGTCAGAAAAACATTTTCCAGACGATTTATTCTTTTACTGGATTTTATCAAAATTCCCTGACTTTTCCAGGTTTTCCAGGAAGTCGACACGCTGAAAAAGGAAGGTCTGACGCATGGATTTTATTAGACGCAAGAAGCTGAAATTTGAGAAATCAATTTCTAGAGAAAAATGAACTATCCCAGGGGAGCTGAGACCTCCAAAACTCGAAAATTCGATCAAAGAAACAGTTTCTGGATGATTTATTCTATTTTTGCATTTTTGAAAAATTCCAGATACCTGCGTTTTGAAAAAGAATAGTACGGACCTTGATTTAAAAAAAAATTACCTGAATGGGATTTTTCTCATTTCTACCATCTTCAATTAAGCACATAATGTGAATAACTTCATTTTTCACTTACCTAGAACAAAAATTGAAACAAAACATTAATAAAACGTGAAAACTCGTTCAAAAAAGTCATCAAACTTATATGCACAGTATAATTTTTCAAGCAAAAAATATAATTGCCCAGATTTATTCCACCTTAAAGCTGAATAATCGGTGATTCATAATCCAACTTAATCTCATTCAAAATATTTACTAGATGATAATTTTAAAATTCTTGACTTTTCCATCAGGTTCGCCAAGTTTTTCAGAAAATGAACACCCTGACCGAAAATTATTTATTAAACATACATTTTTCAACTTCATTCCATTTTTCAGGGGCTTACAACTAGGAAACTACGTAGCCATTTACTCACAAGTTGGACTGTTTAAATTTTTTGCAAAAAATTTTTAAAAAATGGTTTTTCGGAAGAATATTTTTTAAGATGATTTTAATGTTTCTTTTTATCCACAAATCACTAGTGACGATTGTCCATTGCAAACCCCTTATTTCCTCTTTCATCCAGACTTTTCTTCAAAAATTAGGAAAGAAATATTTTGCATTTTTTTTCCAAAAAATTACAAAGAAAATGGCCGTTTCAAAAAACCAGCTGTTTAAACTTTTCGTAAAGAATTTAAAAAATCAAAAAAAAAAGTCAATTGTATCCATTTTTAAAATGCACTCTGACGTGATTTTTTTGAGGTAAATACCTACATACATTATCAATAATTTTCATAAAATTTCAAATTTCAACATTACAGTATGTTTTAGGAAACAATTTTTTATGTTCTAAGTATTTAAAATTCACAGCTGTTCTAAGAAAAAATAGTTTTCCACTACATTTTCCACTTCAAACAACGTTTTTCATTGATAAAACTGATTATTGCTGTTCCCAAAAAAAATTGGTCAAAATAATTTGACGTTTGAAATTTTTATACTGGGTGAAAATTATCTTGCACACAAAACATATTGTTTGTAAAATTCTCAGAAATCCTGACACAATTGGCTACAAATTTTAGATCTTAATAGTTTACGAGTTCAATTCATGAGATGTTCTTAAGAGGAAATCGAAATTTGAAAACGAAAAAAGGAAACACGATAAAGTTTTGTTTTTATTTAATATATCGGAAAAATAAAGATTGTTTATGGCATTCGATTTGTAACCTAAAATTTATAATAATATTTCTATTCGATTTAATACAGG
The DNA here is from genome assembly GCA_033439095.1 of Pseudococcus viburni. NCBI lineage: Eukaryota > Metazoa > Arthropoda > Insecta > Hemiptera > Pseudococcidae > Pseudococcus > Pseudococcus viburni. The sequence continues at coordinate 23,200 of JAVBJF010000345.1, forward strand.
ATATCGCAGCATCGACGACATATTCGACGTCGTTTACTCGTACAACCGCCGCAAAAAAAAACACCGTACAACGACACATAAACGGAAAAAGAGAAAAAGAGGAACAAATGAAAAAAAAAAATCAAAAGAACGAAAGAAAAAAAGGGACCCGTCGAATCTACACGTAGACGTACGATGCAACACACATACACACGCGAAAAAGAAGAAAAAACTCAATCCATTTAAACTTTTAAAACTTTGGTAGAAACGTACAGCAGCGTCAAATACACGTATATGTGTGCGCTGGGTATAGTATTTTTAGCGAAAACCGAAAAATCGTTTCGTATTTTGATTTCGGTACAGGCGAAGAATTTCCATTCGAAACGAAGGGATGAGAGCGAAACGGGCGGCAGGAGGGGAGCGGTTTGTTGGTTTGATGCAGATTAAGGCACGTTCTGGCGTTCTGACACACCGTCGGGTAATATATCTTCCACATAAGTCGGACGACTCTCCGTTTCTTTCTCTCTTTTTCGTGTTAAACTTTTAAATAAATTGAAAACCGTCCTCCCTCGTGCCGTTTACGTCTCTCGGAAAAACTCCGCTGCGCTGTGACGACGTAAATGAACGCGAAGCAAGAAAAAACTACACAAGAAAGAATTGCTTGCGAGGGTGAACGCATAATATCTTATAAATTTGTCTTCTTCTGTCGTAGACGTTAAGTTTTTAATTTGTTACGTTACGTTAATATTCGAATGTGCCAGAATGTTTGCATACATGCTTGCGTCTGTTGTTTTGGAGCTAGAGGGAGAAAATGAAAAGCATCGTGGTAAAATATGGAGTTGAAGAGGAGTGTTTGAAAAAAGAACGAGTTTCTAATATTTCTTTTTGGAATTTTGCCCTTGAATTCGGTAGAAAAGAAATGCAACTAGATTCCGAAAGTGAAAGCATATACCACAGTAAGACGAATTAATATTGTTTTGAAAAAATAAATTGAGTTTTTTTATTCTGAATAAATCCTCGTATCGTGCGTGTAGTATTTGGAAATCTCATCTGTCTAAATTTGAATCAGTCAAATTTAGTGAAATCTGCCTTTTTGAATCAGTGAAATATAGTTTACTGTAAATCAGAAATTTTTTAAATTGATTTTCGACGAATGAAATTTATAAAATGTCATCGAATAGGTGCTCTCCCATTCCGAATCAGTGAAAAATCACGGATAAACAGTCAGAATTGCAGCACAGAAAAGATCAGTGAAATTCACTGATTTTCAGAGATCTTTCACTGATTATTCAAAGAATTTCACAGATTTTTCAGTAAATTTCATAAATATCACTGAGTTTTTAGTGAATTTTCACTGATTTCCAGTGGTTTTTCTTTCACTGACTTGCTTTCAGTGAAAAAATTTTCACTGATTTATTACTGAGCTGCAATTCTGACTGTTTTTCAGTGATTTTTGATAAATTTCACTGATTCAGAAATGAGAGAGTAGTTTAGCCGGATAAGATGGTGAAATCGGCACCAGCTTCTATTTTTTCTCACCTTTTCATGGGATGTTCCTTGACGTGAAAAAATTCTAGAATTTTTGACACCCCCCCCCCCTCCCCCATTCCTGAATTACAACTATTTGTTGAATTATTTTCAAGAATTTTTGATTATAACGGAAATAAAGGAAATTTTCTGTTCTTTGGCATAAAGTTACATTACGATGATTTTCCATCACTTCTGCTGCACTCCTTCGCCTTGTGTATTTGGTATTCTTTGAACTGAAGGGTCGAAAATCGTGAAAATCCATTCTTCGATGTAGTTATTTTACAGTTTTTTTTTCAAATTTTGACCGTTTTATAAGGAAAAATTGACCAAATGAAAAATGCAACGTCGAATTCGTGTTCAGTGCATCAAAATAACTTGACAAACACTGTTTTCGTGATCGATTTACTCAAAGTTTCAATATTCACTTTTTTCCAGACTTTTCATAACCGAAAAATTGAATTTTGAAACTTCAAGTAAAACGATCGTGATGAAAAGGGTGGTTATCGGGGTATCTTGACGCGCTGAACACGAATCTGGGATAAAAAACCACCATAATTGATGAAAAAATTAGAATTTTTTCTCGATTTTTCTCAAAGCTTTTAAATACTTTTTCCATTTTTTTCTCATTTTTAAAAATTAAAAAAAATTCTTTACTTTCTTCGAAACATACCCTAATTTTGTTTGACTAGGATTTTTGATTTATTTAAATGGAGAATATTTAAATGAATAAAAATTAATGAAGTTGAAATTATAGATATTGGCATTAAAAAATGAATGATGAAAAATCGACTAATTAAAATAATGATAGGTAATGATAAAAAAATTTCAAATTTAATTTGATATAATTTTTCCTAAAAAAAAAAAACAGTAGAAATCATGCAGATATTTTTAAATTATACCACAGTTTATAAAAACAGTGTTGTCAATAATCATTCAAAATTCAAACACTGTACACGATTTTTGTTATAATTTTGTTTGACATTAATATGTTTTTTTACGGGCGATTTGGGGGGGGGGGGATAAAATTTGAAAAGTGTGTAGGAATCGAAAAAAAAAAATTGTAAAAAAGTAGGTAAGTATTAGAATAGTCCAGTCAAATTAGCTCATATGAGAGGTGAACTTCCAATAAATTTGGGGAAAAAATTTTTTTGGGCAGAAAGGCTCAGAATGGTGTCCTAATGAACATACAAAAACCCACCCAAAATTGGCCTGGAGCTTTTCCCCCCAGCTCCACATTTGTGTCCCCCAAACCAGTTTTTCGCGTTTTACTCGTTTCCAATTGGTTTTTTTGAAAAAATAGTTCTGTACAATTTTAAAGAGCGTAAAATTTCTCATTAAATTGATTCTATAAAAATTTTTGTACGACCTCTCCCACGCAAGATACACCCCTCCCAGTATATGCATATTTCTTCAATTTCTTAAATTCGGGGTTTTAGCGATGCAATTTTTCAAAATTAAATGAAAAACATCGCCTGCTTCGATTCAATGGAGGGGACTGGGGGATCAGATGGTTTTACTGATTACATGGGATGATTGATTAACCCCCACCCCAAACCACCCCCATTAATAATGAAAATATCATTACAATTTTTTTAAAAAAAAGATTATTTGGTAAATAGGTAGTTTATTTATTTTTTAACATTATTCTAGTTCATTATCAGGATCGTCAATTTCGAGGTCGTCGCCGATACCTTCTTCGAAATCCTCTTCTGTGATACAAGTATAAGCATTGAAACATGCTTCTCCTACACAATGCCCACAGGCTTTGGAGCATTTCAGACCCGAAACAGAATTATGCTGAATTTTTTTTTAAATTTGTGTTTGTGATTTTGAACAATTTACAATAACAAACCGTGTTTCTGAGAAGTACAGCCTGATGTGCACCCTTTCTTACAATTACAAAAAACACTTTAGTAGTTCTTCAAGCGCTGGTGTTAAATTGGTGAATTTTGGTTCATAGGTGTTACCATTGAGTATTCATCCCCATTCTGATCTATTGAGATGTGAAGAAGCGGCTCGCCAGCGTCTATTCAGGACATATCTACAGGTGCCGAGGTGGCGAGGTAATCATCTCAATCCATCAGAATGGGGATGGATACTCAATGGTAACACCTATGAACCAAAATTCACCAATTCATCACCAGCGCCTGAAGAACTACTAAAAAGTGTTTTTTGTAATTGTAAGAAAGGGTGCACATCAGGCTGTACTTCTCAGAAACACGGTTTGTTATTGTAAATTGTTCAAAATCACAAACACAAATTTAAAAAAAAATTCAGCATAATTCTGTTTCGGGTCTGAAATGCTCCAAAGCCTGTGGGCATTGTGTAGGAGAAGCATGTTTCAATGCTTATACTTGTATCACAGAAGAGGATTTCGAAGAAGGCATCGACGACGACCTCGAAATTGACGATCCTGATAATGAACTAGAATAATGTTAAAAAATAAATAAACTACTTACCAAATAATCTTTTTTTTTAAAAAAATTGTAATGATATTTTCATTATTGATGGGGGTGGTTTGGGGTGGGGGTTAATCAATCATCCCATGTAATCAGTAAAACCATCTGATCCCCCAGTCCCCTCCATTGAATCGAAGCAGGCGATGTTTTTCATTTAATTTTGAAAAATTGCATCGCTAAAACCCCGAATTTAAGAAATTGAAGAAATATGCATATACTGGGAGGGGTGTATCTTGCGTGGGAGAGGTCGTACAAAAATTTTTATAGAATCAATTTAATGAGAAATTTTACGCTCTTTAAAATTGTACAGAACTATTTTTTCAAAAAAACCAATTGGAAACGAGTAAAACGCGAAAAACTGGTTTGGGGGACACAAATGTGGAGCTGGGGGGAAAAGCTCCAGGCCAATTTTGGGTGGGTTTTTGTATGTTCATTAGGGCACCATTCTGATCCTTTCTGCCCAAAAAAATTTTTTCCCAAAATTTATTGGAAGTGATATCCTAATTTTACTGGAGTAGAATATGTTTTGAGAAAAAAATATTTCAAAAAATAAGAAAAAACTGATTAAAAGGAATTTTAAAATGTTGAAAAAATCAGAAAAAAGTGAAAAAAAGTAGATAAATTACATTTTAATAAAAAGCTAAGAAGTTTTGCCTCTATTGCCTCACCTCTAAAGTGAGTACATTTAAACATATCCAGCTTTTTACCTTAAAGGAAAAAGTGCTTTAATTTTAAAAAAATAAATCTTTGGAATTCTTACGAGAGGCAGTGTTGCAAATATTGCGAATCTAAACCACTTGTTCATTCCAAATCAAACTTTACCTATAACTTTTCATTAAAATGCACTCTTTCATTTCTGAATCAGTGAAATTTATCAAAAATCACTGAAAAACAGTCAGAATTTCAGCACAGTAATAAATCAGTGAACATTATTTCACTGAAAGCAAGTCAGTGAAATAAAATCACTAGGAATCAGTGAAAATTTACTTAAAACTCAGTGATATTTATGAAATTCACTGAAAAATCTGTGAAATTCTTTTAATAATCAGTGAACAATCGCTGATTTTTTCTGTGCTGCAATTCTAACTGTTTATCGGTGATTTTTTACTGATTCGGAATGAGAGAGTAAGTGCACTTTTAAAAAAAATCATAACTTCAATATGTTTACATGATGAATTCTAACCCAAGCAAGCAGCGCTGCCAACAAAACAAATTTAAACACCAAATTCATAAATTTTTCAACCCCATAATTGGCAACGATGAAAAAAGTTCAACAAAATCTTTACCTCAAAAAACCAAAAAAAAAAAAAATGAAAAAAATGATTAAAAAAATTAGGGTATCTTGAAAAAAATGGATATCAGTTTTAAATATAAGAAAAAGTTGTGAAAAGTATTTTAAAATGTTGAAAACAAAGAAAAAATTGAATACCTAAAATGAAAAATATTCACGTTTTTTTCTCATTTTCTAATTTTCAACACTGCTGAAAAGCTGAAAAGTTATAAAAATGACAATTTTCTTTATACATGCTACGAAAACGTAGGATTTCTCCCGTTTCGTAGGGTGCGAAAATACTCGATTTCATCGCAGTGTACTTTCCCGTCACACTGCGATGAAAAGTACTCTTTTCCATAGAGACACTAGATAGTGTCTCTACTTTTCCATCGCAGTGTGACGAAAAGAAGCGATTTTCAATTAAGTCACTGCTTGCAAAAGTGTTATTGATAACAACATTGTATGTCTACTTTTTATGACTAATTAATTATTGAATATTTCAAAATTCTTTATTTTCGTAGCTGTATAAAGAAAAATCTATTACTGTATAGGGTACGAACGTGAACATTTCTTGTCTCGTGCGATGGCGTCACTCGCTTCGCTCGTTCCGCCAACTCTCGCACTCGACAAGAAAACGTTCACTTTCGCACCCTGTACAGTAATATACTATTTGTTTCATGAAGTTCAAACAAAATGTCATTATGTCAGCGGTGGGTAAAATTTGACCCAAAAACGTTACACTTTTCAAAAATTAATACACCTTCATCTATGAGATGGAACTTTGTACTGAAGAACAGAAATTTTTTTCATTTCCGTTGAAATGAAAAATTATTGAAAATAATGCAATAAAATGGCCATAATTCCCAAAGGAAAAAAATGGAGGGGGGGGGGGGGGTCCGAACGTTTTTCCAGATTTTTTTTCATCGAGGGATACTATCTGGGGGGAGGGGAGGGAGGGTATTAAAAATCGAAGCTGTAATCGATCATCATCTCATCCGACTGATATAGATTTAGAACTAGGCCACTACCTATGAAGGCCATTCCACCTCTGGCAACTCTATCCAATCAAGTGCCAATATTTTATCCCACACCACGCCCACTCGATTCCCAAACTTCCCATTTAAGGCAGTACAACGAGCCAGGTGACAAAACCGCGTCTTTTCTTCACCTATATTGAGGAGGAGTTCTGCGCCAGGAGGACTTTAATCGTATTCGATGTCGCACCTTTTTATTACTCATCCATTCTTATTTCGAACTGTACAACTTATTAAGCCTTCCTATGGCTAGACTCTGTTTATTTGTACGTATATTCGGGCGGAGTTCGACATTAGATGATTTCTGAACTGATTTGACGTACGAAATTGAATTTATACAACACAAGTTGCTTTCTTTTTTTTTTTCACTTTGCCAATGGTAAAAGTTCGACGAAATGTTTCAGCGAAATATATGGAAAATGTGTATTCGCCGGGTAAAAAGAATGACAGGTTGTCGAGAGAGTTCGACATTTATCGTCAAAATATACGACGTGAAGCCTTTGACGAAGTTTTCGCCGCACCGTCGATACGTCCATGTCCGTTCGTTGATGTACTAATCCGTCGAAATTTCAAGGGGAGTCGTATAGCTACACGTTTCCTACCATAAGCACGACGTATCGCATTACACTACGGATATATGTGTATATGTACAGTATATAGACGATGCGATGTGATTGGAAACACAAAATGATGGGGGAATTATAATGATTCTTGATGAAGTTCCATTCTTCATTAATTACGTGATATGGATACGAAAAATAAAAGGCTCATGTAAGCCGTTAAATATGGCAAACGTATAGTATAGTATACGCTAAAGCACATCAGGGGTCGCTGACATGTAGCGCTAGCACCAACCACGCCGCATTTATGGTTTATAGAACATGCACGTTTTGAAAACCTGAGAGAAATCTATCGAACGAGACGACCCGAATCGACGGTGCTCCGTTCGGCTCTTGGACGATACAGACGAGAACGATAGAGGAGAGAACGCGAAATAGGTAATTAGGAATAATTTTTTAAGCGGAGATGTATTTTGAAAGTTTTATAATAGATAAAGCATATTTCGAGGGTGTTTTCATTTTGAAATCGGCTTACGTTGCGATGTCGGCTTGTTGTTCGCGTTCGCCTGCTGCCCCGCGCAGCCTCCGCCGCCGAACCAGCAAGGGGATATTTCATCGGTTGCTAATTGGCCGTGTGTTTCGCTGCGCGAATCTTCGCGTTCGCGTATAACCCTTTTTCTACGTCAAGTTTGATTCGGTTGAATGGGTACCCTTCCGGAAGTAAGCTTTCGTTAAGAGGATGCATTTCGCATCGGATTTTTTATTCTCGTGTTTTCTCGTTCTCGTGTTCTTGTAAACGGGGTGAAGTCCTGGTCGGTGCTTCTTTTCTGCTAATCAACGAAACGAGGTCGACGAGCTGTGAAGCTCTTGGCCGGATATTGAACGAAATCGCCGAATGTTCGAGTCGTAAGAATATTGAGTTTTACGAAATGAAGTACCGAGGAGTTCGAGTTGTTCATTCGATGCCTTGAAAAATATCCAAGCCTAAGAAGTATTTCTGGTCATTGCCAGGATTTTCATCAATTTAAAAATTTTTCGTAGCAATACTACCAATTGCATTATGACTCATTCATAATGCAGTTGGGTGCATTGTCATGATTATTTTTTGAGTTTTCATCGAGGTCCATTACTGTAGGCGGATTTTTCAACTTTTTGCTGCTAATTTTGACCGAGGGAGAAAAATAAATACATATTTCACCTGGCAACGAATTTTCTAAAACTGTGCTTCAATCGATCAAATAAATAAGCAAAAAAAGCAATGAGGGCAATTAACAGGGGCAATCGTTTTGTACTTTTTTTTTAAACTTGAAGAGGAGGTAACTCGAAAGTTGTGCCTTGAATTTAAACTTGCGCGGTAAAAACTTCAAATTCTTCCCTTTGGGCCTTAAAATCTAACCACTTAAAAAATTGAGAATTTTTTATTTTTCTTCGAAAATGCTTTTTTCAAGTTGTTGGTGATTTAAATCAAGAATTTTACAACATTTTCATTAAATTAACACCAAACAATTTTCGAAGCAATTCCAATAGATTTTTCCACATTTTAAATAATTTTTACGACACTACAAAATATTATTTTAGAAAAAAATTCAGAGAAAAGGTATGGTCGGATAAGGGGTGAATTTGACCCTGGGCTCCTAAACACCTCAAATAATGTATACTGACTGGAAAAAAAATCATCAAATTTTGGATCCATACTTCCTTCTTTTTGCGTGGTATCTACCGATTTATAAAATTCGAAATTCGCGACTTTTTCGCGACCTTTTCTCGACTTTTCCCCAGGGTATCATCTACCTTTTAATTTCACCCCCCCCCCCCCCCAAAAAAAAAATCAACGATATCAAATTTATTACAAAAATAATTCAAAGCGAAAATGAATATGTATTTTAAATCAAATCATAAAAAAATGAACGCATTCTGTAACTTTTCAAAATTCCCAAACTAACCAAAAATTGGTGAAAAAGTAACATATAATTTTTTTTTTATTCCTTTAGGTACATGAGGAATACATGAAGGGGGCAGAATCAATTTATTCTCGTAATGTACAGTTCGAGATGGAACAGCGGAAAAAACAAAAAAAAACTAGAGTCATATGAAGAAATATTAAAAAAAGACAAATTTTCACCAAAATTTTCTAAAAGTGGATTATTTTTATATTATATAGAAAGCACAGTTACTGCTCGAGCGAAATTTTTTTTGAAGAATTTATTACAAAAGATGCAAAAAAACATTTCCTATATTGATTTTCCCTTCTAATTTTTAAAAAATCTCAGTAAAAATTCCAAAATTCTTCGATTTTTCTATTTTTTTTGGAGAATAGACACAATGCCCCCTTTTCCAAAAAAAATTGAAAAATTTTTGAAAATTCCTATCGTTGTTGCTTCTAAATTTCCTATAAGAACGAATTTTTGAGTTATTTCCATTTTTATTGCATTATTTTCAAGAATTTTTAATTTCAACGGAAGTGAAGGAAATTTTCTGTTCTTTGGTACAAAGTTAAATCTCGCAGAGGTACATTTATGATAATTTTTTCAACATGAAAATTCATGTTATTTTCATGTTTTTCATGCTCCAAATTTGCCTAAAAAGACCCCTCCCCCCTCCTTTGTGTAGACTCGTTTTAAAGGAAATTTAAAGCACTTTTTTAGAACCCCCCCCCCCGTTCACGTTGAGAACGAAGTGAATTTATGTTTCCTTTTTGAAGTAAATGTCCTGCCCGAGCGAAGCGAGGGCGAAATTTTTTAAAGAAATCAAGTTGAAAAATTATTGAAAGTGCATTTTAAAGAAAAAGAAAACAAATGCCCTGCCCGAGCGAAACGAGGGCGAAAATTTTTTAAATGGAAAATGTTAAAAATTCATGCTTTTGTAATAAAATCATCAAAATTCATGCTACATACATATTTTCATGTTTTCATGCCACTAAACCGATATTCATGCTATTTTCATGTTTTTCATGATCTGTAGACACCTTGAATTTTGGCACACTCCTTCACGTTTTTTCGTCTATTTGAAGTTTTCAATCGTAAAAAACATCATACAAACGAGGAGCGACCACCCAGGAAAAATTTCTAAAAAATACGTTTTTTTATGTAGAATTTTTTGGTGTACTTGATTTTGGCCATTTCTGTGAACTAAGGATCAAAAATCTCAAAAAACTGCACAGAAATGTTTTTTTTAGCATATTTTACAAATTTTGAGCGTTATACGCGAAAAGAGACGGCCAAATGAAAAAACCAATTCCATATTCGTATTCAGCAGGTCAAAATACCCCGATGAACACCCTTTTCGCGTTAGTTTTGGGTAAAGTTTCAAAATTTACTTCTTTCACTCAATTTTTAAGACCAAAAAAAAAGTGAATTTCGAGACATCAAGTAAAATAATTGCGAAAATGGTGTTTATGGGGGTGTTTCGACCTGCCAAACACGAATATGGAGTTGGTTTCTTCATTTGGTCATTTCTTTCCCGAAAATTTGTCGGGGTTTTTGTGTTTCTGACCTCCAATTCTCCCTCACGTTCCTTTCCGAGCCAAGAAAACAGAAACATTCAAGAATAATAAAGAAAAAACTCACTTCTTCGATACTTCGTTCAAAATTTACCCACGATATCATATCTTTCATCAAAATTTCAGCTGGTACCAGAATTCGTGTTTCGATCGACGAGATGGCTGTCGAGGGAAAAATTCATTAGCGAGGTTTTTAATTCTTTAATTCTACTCGACGAATTGTCAGCTGCGTCTGATAAAATGAAAACGTCTCTTTCACCTCGCTACCTTGCGAATAAACGAGGTGCCCTAGGAATAGCGAATTTTTCGACTAATGGTTTATGCGCGAGGTATTTCGGCGAAACGCGGATAAAATCAAAACGAAAAAACGAAAAAAAAAACTGGAGTAAATTAAAAGTTTTTAAAAGCATTCGTCGCGCTTCATATCCGTTATGTAGGGCTTTTACCGACTTTTCTTGAAAAGTCAGGTACTAAATTTGTTGCCGCGGTGAGACTTGGGGTCGGGGGTGAGTTTTCTTTGCGTTTTGGGTCATTTGGAACACAACTGTACCATTGGTTCATTTTCACCTTTCCTTATATATATATATATATATATATATGTATGGAATTTGTCCTGGATTAAACTCCGAAACTGTAAGGTCTGAGAAAAATCTGAAAACGTCGAGCTGTTGGGGCATTGGTGAACCTGTGAGATTTTAAGTTTTATCAAAATCGGTTGAAACGTTTTTGAGAAAAATGAATTTTTGTGATTTTTTTTCATGGAATTTGCCTGAAAATAGCGTCCAAGAAGTGGTCTTCAGGGTGTCCAAAAAAAAAATAAATAAAAATGCTTAGGAAAAATTATTTAACCAACCTAATTGAAAAATTTCAAATCTAGTGTCATTCGTGGTCTATCACCATTCGACTGTACATGATGGTAGAATAACAAGACTCCCATGATAACTATGGCCTTCTTTAGATGATGAATTCATTGTTACTGGTTTCCATCAACTTTGGAGAAAAAGAGGTCTTCAGGGTATCCGAAAAAAAGCTTGCAATAAAAATGCATAGCAAAAATCATTTAACCAACTTAATTGACAAATTTTAAATCTGGCATCAGTCCTATTCTAATACCATTCGAATGTACATGATAGTAAGAAGGATCCATTCGAGATGGGCTTCTTTAGGTTACAAATTCATCATTTCCGGTTACCATCAACTTTGAAGAAAAAAAAGAGGTCTTCAGGTTGTCCGAAAAAAATTACAATTAAAATGCTTGGCAAAAATTTTGTAACTAACTTAATTGTAAAATTTTAAATCTGTCGTCAGTCTTGGTCTATTACCAGTCGAATGTACATGATGGTAGAATAACAGGACCCTCACGATAATGATGGTCTTCTTTTGGTGATGAATTCATTGTTTCTGGTTTCCATCAACGTTGGAAAAAAGGAGGTCTTCAGGGTATCCGAAAAAGCTCACAATAAAAATGCATAGCAAAAATTCTCCAATCAAATTGATCAAAAAATTTCAAGTCTGGCATCATTCGAATATACATAATCGTAGAATAACAGGACCCACTTGAGATCGACTTCTTCAAGCGACGAATTCATCGTTTCCAGTTCTCATCAAGTTCGGAAGAAGTGCAGACAGGTCTTTGAAATTACCTGTCAATTTAGAATGTTCAGAAACTGAATCGCCAAGAAATTGACTAAATTTTGAATTCGAATATGTGCTCATGAAAAATACCGTGTGACAAGTCTATTGTTTGGTTTTGTTTTTTCATTCGATTCCTCTGAACCCCCCTATCGGCTCTCTAAAACCAGGAAATCGCATAGATGTAGGTTTATTTCGTTTTCACTCATTTTCATTGTATCAAAATTATTAACCCCAACAAATAGTTACGTATTGATTACACAGATGATAGGTATCTTTGATAGCTAATACATTTTGATGCATAAGTATACGAGAAAAGTCGGTTTATCTCACGATTTAGGCGTGAGAATTTTTTCATCTACTCTCCTTCTATCTCTGTCGGTCCATTTGGTCGATGTCGATACAACACGAAAGCCAGTCAATTTAACGTGTTATACAGTTTACGAGAAGAGATTATCGAAAGTGGGCAGGGACGGAAAGGTGGATGAAAAAGCGACGAAATGAAAATTGATATCGAACAGCGCGAATTGGATATTTTACGTTTTGTCTCGTTTTAAATGGTAGAAAAGTATGGTACGAACAGCGGCCAGCAGAACGTCAACTTAATCGAATTTCCAATTGCAATCATAACTATCCATTTAGACGAGCTTTATAGCATATTTTACATTTGATTCGTTATCCATCTAGCGACCGGCCATCCCGTCCCGTCCGGCCTTCTACGCGGTCGTTCGTCACTTAACACGTTACTTCGATGGTGCAATTCGGCGTCATTTACTGCATTATAAAAATGAATACGTTCGTAGGCTGTGCCTGCAGTTCTATACGTTTCGTATTTTCGGCGGAAAACTAATCAAGCGGTGGAAATTTCACGAATACGTAGAAGTTTACTCGTATAAGCTGTCAAAATGACAAACAAACTGGTACGAAAAAAATAAAATAATATAAAAAATGGTGACACGCGAATTCAAGGTAGGTAGTTTCATTAATACACACGAATAGATACTTTACATTTATATTTACAGTATCCAGACCCCCTTTCGCACCCGACGACGGTTCATTTAAATATTCGTTTCTGGTATAAGGTTAGATACTTTTTTACTCTCGTTCGTCATTTACACCCCTTCCCTCCAGCCATCATGCTGCGGTGTCGCGAATCGTTCTTTCGATAGCAATACCTTCCATCGTGTCTTGTCTACTGCTAATGGAAAATTCGATTTTTCTGTCAAAAGAAATACGACTACGTGACGTAGGTAGGTAAGAGGTACTAGGTAGCTAGTTACAACGTACGTATGTACTTCGCACTGAACTTCGAATAAACCGTCGAACGGATACGACGACGACGAGGGGAGGCGATTGAAATTGCGAATTCTGTCGATTAGATTTTCGACACCCGCAGTGCCGCGGGATAACGAACAAAGCTTATAGAATTATTGCACTCTTCGAAACGACCAAACGTCAAAAATATGTTCGCCGTTCGCCTATCTTAAATTGAGTCAGATGCAGTGCTCAACAGCCATCGAATATGCGGACAGCCGGACACACGCTGCTGTGGACCGGATATCAGTGATAGTCTTTGTTTACCGCGAAATTCCTTTATATATTTGTACGTATCTATTGCTCGAGAATTTGAATTTATCGTACGTTTTATTCGGTATTCGTGAGTAGCTGTTTAAATTTTCATAAACGGAAAGTTTCCTGAAAGCGAGGTCGCTAGGAAATGTAATTTTGAATGAATATTCGAGAAAATGAACATCTAGACAGTTTTCTCAACACGAATATGGTCAAAAAATGAAACAAAATTCAAAAGTGTAATAGGAACGTAGGACTGAAAAAAAGGGAAATGTGAAAAGTGAACATTATATTGGCAACTGGTTGATTTTTTACATTGGATATTAATTCATCGTCGTCGTCGTAGTTGTAGTCGCGTCTCCTTGGCAGGAGATTGCATGCATTTGTATCTTCACCTATATTTGGCGGCTCCTTGCACATTTGATGGTATCTCTCAGGGGTCTTGCAAGGTGAGTTGGCTGGTGAGCTAGTTGTTAGTAGCTCTAACCGCCTTCTTCCTCTTGTTGTTTTCCCTTGTATTTTCCCCTGTGCAGCTAGCATGAAGATACCATTCTCTCGAATTTTGTGCGCTATGTATTTCATCTTCCTGTTCTTGGTATCTTCTAATAGGACTTTCCATTTTTCTCCTATTCTTGCTAAAACTACTCGGTTGGTTGCGTAGTCTTTCCACGAGATTTTTAGTAGTCTTCGATAACACCATATTTCAAAGGCGGAAATCTACTTTTTGCATTCCGCACTCATAGTCCAGGTTTCACAAGAATATTTCAGGATCGTCCAAATATAACAGCGCATTATCCTTTTTCGGAGGTCCAAATCCATGATTAGATTTCCAAGCACTTTCTTGAGGTTGTTGAACGCACTTTTTGCTATGCCAATTCATGTTTTGATCTCCTTTTGATCTCTCCCGTCGTTATTCATCAGCGCTCCTAAATACCGGAATTCGTTTACGTTCTCTATTTCTTGCATTCCGATCTTAATCGGTTTTTTTTTTGTGAACTTCATGACTTTAGTCTTACCTGCATTGATTTTCATTCCGTATTTCAATCCAGCGCTGTTTATCTGGTCGATCATCCTCTGCTTCTACACTTTTGTTTCAGCGATTATTACCTTGTGGATATTAATTACCTCCGAATAAATCCGAGCTCGGCTAAAAATCTAGAACTATATGTGAGCCTGGATATAGAAACCACCCTTCGGTGTAAAAAATTGATTTCTGAGTTGACACTGATTTTGGGCGTTTCAGAAGGTATAGAATCAAAGGAGAACCTCCACTCAGAAACCAATTTTTTACACCTAAGGGTGGTTTCTATATCCAGGCTCACATATATAGGTATAAGTAATTTTTCCACTGTTTTGATCACAGATTCTGATGGCACATTTTACTGAAAATTTGAAAAATTGATTTGAGGTCCTATCATGCCCTCAAGTGCAGTAAAAAAGATCTCTAACTCTAAAAATTAGGAAGTACTGATTTTTATTTTTGATGTTGTATGGAATTTTACAAAGATTCTAAAAAAAAAAAATGATTAGAAGGTTGCATCATTCTGCTAAGAGTCCCGAAAACGACCCAAATCTAAAAAATTTGTATATTTTGAATCATTGGGATTGGAATTCCTGTTGGGGAATTTGAAGGCAAAAAGTGACTCGCAACTAATTTCTTCAAATTTTATCTTCCAAAATTCGTAACTCTGCCGAGCCAAATTTATATTTTCCTCCAGAAAAAATTTTCGATGAAAATTGAAAAGATAAAATTTGGCAACCCCTTTTTTTTCATATTCGGAATCAATTGAAAGCAGTTAAACCAATCTGCAGTCTCCATAAACTTAGAAATTTTCATGAGATACTTTTGCTTCAGATAAATATGTACTATAAAAATTTCATGTTGCAGTAACGAAAGTTGAAAAATTGGGCTTTAATCGATCAAGTAGGTCAGAAATCCTCAGAATGACTTGAAATTGTTTCTTATCAATTCGGGATGTCGAACATGGGGGAATTTATCAATCTCAGCTGTTTAATCTGATTAGATCGAATTTTCACGTTTTGCACTTTTGCTGGATTACGGGGTAGACAATTTTGAATTTTCAAAAAATTCGAAAAATGAACTTTATCAACTAAAATTTTAGATGGGGGATTTTTTTTGAATGTAGTTTCAATCTAAACTTGTACTGCTCGTTGGGACACCTCCTTTCTAACAAGGAAGGTATTCCAACTCAATGTAAAATTTTGATCCCCAACAAAAATAAATCGAAAGTACATCATAAAAGAACCCTATGTACAAAATTTCAGGCGGTGAAGTTCATTTCTCGAATTTTGGCGAATTTTTGAAATTTCAAAATTACCTCGAAAATTGGATCTAATTAACAAAAAAAACTGAAATTGTGTATGTACCCTATTTTTGACCTCCCAAATCGATTGGAAGTAGTTCCAATACGTTTCGAAGCCTACAGAAAATTTTGGAATTTTCCAGTGCTGAAGAAAAGCACATAAAAATGATCCATATGAACTTCAGCATCTGTAATCGCGAATTACCATTATTGATGGTCTATTCAATCGGTTAAAGCAGAATTTCCAAAAATTCGCAATTTTGCGTTCAAATTAGTATTTTTTTGCTGACAATTTTCCTGAAAAAATTTAATTTTCTGCCAAAAAATATGAATTTGAACACAAAGCTGCGAATTTCGAGAAATTCCGGTTTGATCGATTAAATAAATCACCAATAATGATAATTCGCGATTACAGGTGCTGAACTTCATATGGACCATTTTTATGGACTTTTCTCCAGCGCTAGAAAATTCCAAAATTTTCTGGAATCTCAGAAACGTTTTGAAACCGCTTTCAATTGATTTAGGAGGTCAAAAATAGGGTATATACCAAATTTCAGCTTTTTTCGTTGATTAGATCAAATTTTCATATTTTCCAGAGCGATGGGGTAATTTTGAAATTTCAAAAATTCACCAAAATTCGAGAAATGAACTTCAGCATCTGAAATTTTGTATATGAGGTTCTGTTGCGATGTATTTTTGATTAATTTTTGTTGGGCTCAAAATTTTACTTTGAGTTGGGATTCTTCTCTTGTAAGTGACCTCGGAAAATATGGTATGAAATTTTTTTTCAATTTTGCAATACAGGAATTTGGCAAGGGTGAATATTGAGTCCAGGAGATGAAATTTCACCAGGTTCCTTCGAGGACTAGAACTTCAACTTTTCGACCACAGTCCTCTTTTTTTATTGACTCATTCCACGTCAAATCGCCAAAGTTTTAACCTTAGGTCTTCCGATTTCACCTAAAAAAATTTTACAGGCTCTCCTTCATGGTCTAATGAACGAATCACCGTTATTTCGATCATAATCCTTCACGGGAATGGGGATGGTCTTCGTAATGTTTGTAAAATTGTTTTTGTTTGCGAAACGTCTCAACTTTGAAGGCTCATATCTTGAGATTGGTTAGGTCCATGATGAATCTGTTTGCCAGAAGATTCAAAATCAAAGTTTAACTTTTTAGAAAAGCTACATTTAAAAATCTGCCATAATTATTTTTCAAGATGGAATCTCAACATCCCTAGGGCCACAGAGGTCCTCAATTTTGGTCAAAATTTAAAAAAAAAATGGAAAAAGTGAAGTGATATATCGATTCTTACTAATTCGAGGACGCTGAGTTTGAATATCGACTTACTTTTCTGACTCGACCACTCTGAAAAAAACTCACTCACCCCCCTCAATTCGGCTAAAATCTCAAAAAATCAAAAATGACGAGCGACTTTTGAGATCACTCTTTCCATTACCTCAAAATGAATCCCACATCACTCCAAGATGAATAAAAATCATCGTTATCCTTCAAAAGAGTACCCAATCAATCCAAAACCTTCTCGGTCAATGATGTAAAAATCCCTGGGCAAAGGCCCATACCCAAAATACCTGCGCTCAAAAACGCCGATTTTTCCAAACCCACGAACATTATCGACGCCCTGGCTACTTCATTGGTCACTTTTACATAATTCCTCGTAATCACGCCGCTAATCCCACTCCACCGGCGATCCTCATCCTGACCTCCGCTCAATACCCGAGCAAGCCGCCGCAGCGCACGTTCCAAGCTCGTAAATCAAATCGGTACGCCGCCTGTGCCACCGACGACGGCGATGCTCCACAATCCGCGCCGAATGCCTCGTCGAGTTGGGTTTTTTAACACGCCGTATTTACACAGTTTTATACAAATAAACTCGCCACCGTAGTCCGTCCTCCTACGCTAGCCGGCTAATACAAAAAAATAATAATATTACCAGGCGCTCAATAAAATCCCAAACCAACCCTCGAGTAATTCGCGCATTCGGCAAAGCGTTTCAGTTCATAGCCGGCGCGGCGTTCACTATACGGAATCATATAACCGATAATCACGTGACCAAAAACAATATCATAGCGAGGTTTTATATTTGTTATATACGTATAATTCCCCCTTCGGTGTCGAATCTGTCGCCTCGTCGTTTCTCTCTCTTTAATAGCCCGCCCGTACCGGACTCCGGACCTCGCCCGATCTCATCACCGGCGTTCGTTCGCCGCGCCGCAGATTTTTCTCACCGTATAATTTGCCATATAATTCAGTGTCGACCCTTAAATTTCGATATTAACAGCTTCCCTGTGTGTAACGTGTGTACATGTTTTACCCCGGCCTTCTTCTTCTCTCGCCCATCATCAAAACCGTATAACCGATGTAAAAAAACCCGAATTCGATTACATTGCCCAGCCTCGACCCCCTCGCCCCGGTCGCCGTGGCCGGCTCCGCTGGCATACTCTTCCGCTCGCGTTCCACGCAACCGTAGTCTCATCTCGTAATATTATACGGGCATAGCACGTAATTCAATTATAAGATTTAATATTACAAAATTTATGTCTCTTTTTTGTCGCGTTCGTGCTTTTCTCACCCTTCTTCGGCGCGCCCATTTTTCTCCTCTTTCCATCAGACCGACTGGTGGCGGCGGCGCGAGAGGCGATTAATCGTCGTAAATAAATTACGTGTAGTGTGCATTGCATAATGTACGCTGTGCAGGAGTAAACGATGCGGTCGGACGCGACGGCGATTTTCTCTCGCGTGTCATCGTATCGTTTTGACCAAGCTCGTTCGTGTCACGCTTCCTTGGCCGATGACGTGACGTTTTACATCTCCCCGGCTGCGGCTCGGCCAGACCAATGCGGTGCTGCGCGTTTAAATTTTTAATGCTTTTTTGAAAAGCACGATGCTGCGCTCCCGGCTCCTGCCGCCAAATTGGTATTCCGATGTCGGCATTTCATAATCGTAACGAATAATAAGGGTAACATAGAACCGCGCTAAATAGGGAGAACGAAAATAAAACAAACGTTGAATAAAAGGGTTACGATTATACGTGACGAGAGAAACAAAACGGACACCATTTCCGAGTAAGAAATTTAATAAGAAAAGGCTCGGGTCTCAATTTCGA
Organism: Pseudococcus viburni; assembly: GCA_033439095.1. Lineage (NCBI taxonomy): Eukaryota > Metazoa > Arthropoda > Insecta > Hemiptera > Pseudococcidae > Pseudococcus > Pseudococcus viburni. The sequence continues at coordinate 42,185 of JAVBJF010000345.1, forward strand.
GTACGCTATGCGAACAACATTCGCGAAGGCGAAAAAAAAAAAAACCGAAAAGGATAAATTTCGTCGTCCGCCCGTCCGCCCTCGCCTCCGGTACGACACTCGCTTTGCAACCACGTAGTAATCCATTTGTGTATACACCGCATAGTGTACCGAGTACGGCGCAACGTCCTGGTTTCTCATCTCTCGAAACGTAATTCCAGTTGAAGAAGACGGGCGTGATGCACCGTGCACCCTTCGCTTTATACATCGTGTAGTTGGACAGCTGGTCGGTCGTGTGACTATCCACTTGACCCTGCCATTGTGTGTGCAACTTTTCGCATCAAAAGTACAATAAATAAAACTCGTAGTTTAGTCACGAGGGAGGTGTCCCATATCCAAACTAATAATTAAAGTTTGGGACCGAAATGAAAATATGCCAAAAATACTTCCTATTCAAAATTTCAGGAGGCAAAGTTCCATTTTTCAACATTTGGCCAAATTTTCAAAATTTAAAATTATCCCCTTCCCTTGGCTCTGCAAGAAGGCAAAATACCCCAGAACGAGTTCGCTGGAATTCAGTCCTTCATTCAATGCTGGGTTTCAAGGTACATGATGAGAACTTTCGCCTCTTTCTCCTATTTTCGTATAACTCAGTTGTTCAAAATCATCAAATTATAGTTTTGATTGAAAAATTTGAATATATTTTACGAAGTGTAATCATAATCATATGAGAAAAAATCCCCCTTTCACTCCTATTTTTGAAGCTATTTTGATTTTTTTTCTGCTGTACTTTAATTGCATCAAAAACGAATTCAGTGTCCCAAAAACATGTGGAGGTATTTTATACATCTCTCGAAAAATTCATCAATCTTTATTCCTTTACCTTTGCTCCTTTAGAGCCCTTTTGATTTTGGAATCGTGGTAGAAATGACTTCAACGTCACGAAATTCTTTTCATTCCGTATTTTCTCCGCAATATTTCTCGAATCGTAATTTTATGCTGCGAGGCTCTTCAGCTCGAGAGCTCTTATTAAGAGGAGGGAGGATTTCAATTTCGAGAATGATGTAAGAAGTGAAGAAAAATTCAAAATAACGACATAGATTTCAGCCAAATATTAATCTCCGAATGGCTAAAGTAATAAAATTCATCATGGGGGAAGGAGGAGGGAAATTTGGAATGAAGCTCCTTTTCAGACCCCACGCCCATTCATAGGAGAAGATGAGAGTGGTCTTAATCGATTGTGCTCCTTCCCCTGAAATTGAAGTGGGATAGAAAAAAATCTAGGCGGCAAAAAATCAGGGTTAGGTCAAAAAATCGAAGTGTATGGAATCGAATTCAGGAGGTCCTAAAACATATACTTTGACACCAGGCCATTTTTTAAGCAATCTTCACTGCGTGGGAAACTCTTACAGGGGGCTCCGGTGACGAGGCGCTGGTGGTCAAATGTTAGGCCCAGTGACGTTCCGAAGGCATAATGGGGGAGGGGGTGTGGAGAAGTGGCGGTGGGGGGGGGGGGGGTTAAATCAGTGAAGATTCTTTCAGAATTTCGATTTTCCCAACTACATATACCTAATTACCTACATCAATAAGCCTTTTTTTACTCCCCCCTCCTCCCGAGAATGCTAATTTTTCACTATGAACTTATCCTGGACTTCAAACTTACTACATTTTTTGTAAACGGTAGGTACAGCGAAAATAATTGAAAATTTTAAAAATCAAATTTATTTCGGGATAAAAAAGATTGACTTGTTTTTTTTTGGGGGGGGGGGGGCAAGGTAGATGGCTCAAATTTTTCGATCGAACTAAATTTTGAAGGATTATTTTTTTTTTAAATTATAATATTCTCATTGATGTTGAAAACCCCTAAGAAATTGTTGTTTTGTCCCGAGCGAAGCGAGGGCGAAAAATTTCAAGAAATTCTTATTTTTATAAATGAGATTTTGTAGATTTATTGTGAATTTGAGGGAGATAAACCGAGCGAAGCTAGGGCAAAAATTTTAGAAACCTTCAATTCAAAGTGCAAGAAAACAATATTTTGAATTACCTATTAATAAACCTAAATGAAAAATCGGCCCCTTCTACTTTAAAAATATCAATTTAATTTTCAAACATTGAGAATAAATTTTGAGAATAAAAAATATATATAATAAAATTAGTTGAAATAATTTTGAGGAAAATACTTACAAAAAAAAAACTTAGTAAAAATTTCGATTATTTTAAAACTATGGAAGAAAAAATGCAATAAGGCCGAGCGCAGCGAGGCCAAAGTTTTTGAAAATTTTTATTGCTCTTTTCTATATTTTTTGCTTTTTTAAACAACGAATTTGTATTTTTATTGATTTTGAGGTAAACATTTACTTGGGAAAATCGAAATCACTGGGTGGGAAATTTGTTTCACCGCGTGGGAAATTTCCCAGAACTTCATATACTTAAAAAGCGGGCTGTTTGACACCCCACTCGAAAAATTCCAAAATTTTGGATTTCAACCCCCTCCTCCACCCTTCCATGGGGTTGAATTGAAAAAGTACTCTCAGAATCGAATTCAGGAGACCCGAAAACATATATTTTGACACCCCACTCGAAAAATTCCAAATTTTCGGGTTTCAACCCCCTCCCCACCCTCCCCTGAAGGGTTTAGGGTCAAAATTTCCCCAAAAATGAATTCAGGGTGTCAAAAACCCCCTATTTACCGAGTTCCAGATTTTTTTCTGCGCAGGAAATAAGGTTTCTGATTTTTTGCCGCCTAGAATTTTTTCTATCCCACTGCGGGGCGGGCCATCAGAAGTGGTTCCACGCCCATTCAAGATTGAAGGGTGAGAGTGGGGGGAGGGGTCAATCAATTATGCTCGGTTTTTGTTCTTTTGTGCTGACATTATTTTCGTATGTTTTCACCCCCTTCCTTTGAAAGTGAACACAGGTCTGGGCGGGGCGTCAAAAATGGTCTCACGCCCATTCGAGATCGAGAGATGAGAGTGGGGTCAATTGATTGTGCTCTTTTGTGCTGACGTTATTTCGTTTGTTTCCCCTTCCTTCTTTGGGCAGGGCGTCAGAAATGATGCCCGCCCATTAAAGACTGAGGAGTGAGAATGGGACCAATCAATTGTACTCGGCTTGTGCTTTTTTGTGCTGAGATTATTTTCATTTGTGCTCCCGATTTTCAGATCTGATCAGATCTGAAGGTTTAAATCTGAGCAGATCAAACAAGGGACCAAAATGAGATCTTTCTATGAGTAGTCCAAACGATTGGTACTGTTATCATTTTTATCAAGATTTATTTTTCAAAATTTTCAGAAAGCATTTCTGACGCCCCACCCACAAAAGGGCGGGAGCATAAACGAAAATAATGTCAGCATAAAAGAGCCTAAACCGAGGACAATCGAATGACTTCATTCTCACCTCTCAATCTTTAATGGGCGAGGCACCATTTCTGATGCCCCCCCCCCATAGAAAGGAGGAAGCACAATCCGAGCAACCTCACCCCCTCCCTTGAATGGGCGAGGCGTTTGAATGGGAGCCTTTCGAATGTCCAGAAATCTGAGCGATCTTGGAATTATACTCACAAGTGAGGTATCTCAACTCAAAGTAAAATTTTGAGCCCAAACAAAAAAAAAAATCAAAAACATATCAAAACAGGACCCCGTATCCAAAATTTCAGGTGCTGAAGTTCATTTCTCGATTTTTGGCGAATTTTTGAAATTTCAAAATTACCTCCGCCCTGCGAAATATGAAAATTTGATCTAATCAACGGAAAAAGCTGAAATTTGATATATACCCTATTTTCGACCTCCCGAATCGATTGGAAGTGGTTCCAAGACGTTTCGGAGCCACCAGAATATTTTGGAATTTTCCAGCGCTAGAGAAAATCCCATAAAAATGGCCCATATGCTTTTCAGCACCTAGATGCCCTATCTTCGATCTCCCGAATCGAATGGAAGCAAAATAGACTATCTACCAAGTTTCAACTTTTTACCTCAATGTATTCGCATTGGGCGAATTTTTAAATTTTTTCCAAGAAAATTTCTTGCCCAAAAAAGCGAATTTGAACTCAAAGTTACGAATTTCGGAAAATAGTGTTTTCATCGATCAAATAGGCCACCAATATGGATAATCCGTGATTATAGGTGCTGAAGTGCATATGGGCCATTTTTATGAGCTTTTCTCCAGCGCTGGAAAATTTCAAAATTTTCTGGTAGCTCCGAAACGTCTCGAAACCGCTTCCAATCGATTCGGGAGGTCGAAAATAGGGTATATACCAAATTTTAGCTTTTTTTGTTGATTAAATCAAATTTTCATATTTTGCAGGGCGGAGGTATAATTTTGAAATTTCAAAACTTCGCCAAAAATCGAGAAATGAACTTCAGCACCTGAAATTTTGTATATGAGGTTCTGTCATGATGTACTTTCGATTTTTTTTTGTTTGGACTCAAAATTTTACTTTTGAGTTGGGATTCCTCCCTTGTCAGTTATAATTTTTTTCTCCAGATTGATACAACTGATGTTCTTCAAACTGAGATATAATTTCAATCAGTCAAGTTTCACTGCAAACCAGTGAAAATTGACCAAACAACATTTACAGTGGAAAGAAACATTACTACTAAATCAGTGAAAATTCCTGAAATTTTGATAGTTTTTCAACTGATTCAGAAGTAAGTATTTCTTATACTGGATGAATCAATAATGTTATATTTTTTACACTGAATTTGTCATTAACATGATTCTGACGATTTCATTCAGTCATTTCCACTCAATTCTGACTTCAAATCAGTGAAAATTTACCGATTCAAATTAATAGAGTATCTTATCAGAGTGAAATTGCCAAAAAAAAAGTGCTTGAAATTCCAAATAAACCGAGTGTACGCAAGAGAGAAGGACCTTGCCAAAAAGTGCCTGAAATTTTCTTTAAAACGAGTATCCGCGAGGGGGTCTTTTTGGGCAAGTTGGAAGCAAGAAAAATTGTATAAAAATGGCAAAAAAATCCAGAAAATATTTGGTATTTTCATTTTTCAAATCCAGTAGACAGTAGACACCCTGACGACCGTACAACGATGAACATAATACTTGATAATTCGCGTTCAAAAGCTTTCATCAAGTGTACAGCGTGTTTTTGTAGGCTACAGCAACGCAGATAACATCGTCTCTTTTTCCGTCTACATGTACATGAGTACACATAGCAACAGTTGATGATCTTCGAGATATACATATTACATTAAACGTATAGTACGTATAAACGAGACGGTCACTATTGCACCCTCTTCTGCGTGGCGAAACTTGTTAAAAGCTCAGAAAAATAACGACGAGAGAAAATATTTGTACATATAACGGATAGTATTTTATTTCGCACGTTCGGCCGCTGTCTTTTCCACATCTTCCATACTTGCCGACTGTTCGCATCGACTCTCCGTCTCTCCGCAGCATCACAACTTATATCACAGCCTAGTCATTCGACCATTATCGAGCGCGTGCCGACGCAAATCGCATAAAAATTTCATTTCCCATCTTCAGACATTTCGAACGAGGTACGGAGGAGGCATCGATGAGATGATTTTTATGTGTACGTAGGTACGTGTGTGGTGTGCTATGTGATGCATTGCACGGTATGTTTGCTCAGATGGTAGCCAGTGTTGCTGCGTTTCTTTTTCGCGTCGATGTGTTGATTTCTTTTTTCACTCAATACGTGTTTTGTAAGAAGACCTTTGCGATCGTGTACAAATCATCTGTAGAGTACTTTTTTTCATGCGAATGACATTTTTTGGCGGTTTCCAAATGCAAGTGCGTGTTCGTAGCGAAAAAACCAGAAAATTGTAAGAATTTTAATTTCAAACAGGGAAATCAAAATTATGAGATTTTTACTCAAAAAGTGGAATAATAATATTTCAAAAAAAAAAAGAGGACAAAAAAGTCCAGTCGTGAATTTTGATGAGAAATTAAAGTTGAAAAAGAGCTATTCCGTACCAACTCGAACCTAAAATGAGGTCGAATCTTTCGATTTCGCTAATTTTTTTTACGAGTTCCCCTTGATGGTCTATTCACATACCCAAGATCATTTCCTTTCCAACCCTCAACTTCGAGGTGGTTCTCGTAATTTTTATTCAAATGCAATTTTTTGCCAAATTACCCAACTTTGAAGGCTTATATCTCGAGATCAATTGCACAGGGGGGGGGCTGTTTGCGAGGTTCGAAAGAGAATTGATAAAGATTCAAAAACGTTAATCACATTTTGAAAAGCTCAAAGTTGAACTTTGGTGAGGAAAGCTCAATTTTCATGATAAGTACAAAAGATAAAAACAGACATATTTCTCCAAAATTTTCAAAAAAAAGTGACTTCAGTGACCTTTTGGAAATGAAAAAGTGACCACAAAAGTGACTTCATAAATGAAAACGTGATCGAAAAGTGACAATTTTTTCTTTAATTTTGAGGCTTCATGGATCAAAATTAAAAAAAATTCTCAATCATGCTCAATTTTTACCAATTTTTCTAAGCTTCTGGTCAAAAAATGTTCGAGACATGTCAAAAGAATTCTCATTTCTTTTTGGTTGTCAGATTGATCTAATTTTTAGATAGGTATTCTAATTTAACAGAGGTTGAATTGAGCCAACATTCAATTAGAAACCCTAAGCTAGCCCAGTATTGGTTTATCTAGTTTATAAATTTGAATTCTTCAATTCTTTTTCATCTCAATTTTATTTGTAAACACAAAAATAAATTCATTTTATAATAGATACAAATCCATATTTAAAATGAAAAATCTCTTCGCACTTCATTTACCTAATTCTTGGCAAATATTTAAGGCCAAAATTTTTTTTAAAAAGTTATTTATTGGTTTACAAATTTTTTTTAAATTATCATTTTTATGAAAGCCCTGGCGCACGAAAAATTGACTTTTTTGGTAAAATACAGTTTTCAATAATATTTACCAAAAATGAGATTTCGAAGATCGAAGTTCAAATTTTTTCCAAGTTCAATTTACTCAATTCTCTTTTTTTAAAAAATTTTACCCAATTATACAATTTTTTCAGCTGTAAAATTTATTTTTCAATTAAAATTTTCTCAAAATTTTCCAATTTTGATCTTCTAAGAATTTCTTCCACCAGGTTGTTCACTATATCCCAACTTTTCCAGGTTTTCCAGACCTTTAGTACTTGCATTCTGAAATTTTGCATAAACACGATTTAAAATGCATGGGCCAAACAATTTTTTTTTTCAAAATCAGTAGGTACTTTTTACGAGACTTTTAAATGTTCCTCTTCGGGCCAAAAAAAGATTCAAATTCAATTCTAAAAATGTTTGAACCTACCCAACTTCCCTTCACCACAAAAATTTGAAAATTTGAATTTATCGCAGAAAAAATTTCAAATAAAAAGCAAAATCTAAGCATTCAAAGCAAAATTATAAAGTTTTGAAAAATGAAACAATTTAAGCCGGGGTGTCTACCAAATCAAACAAATGAAAATTCGGATTTTTCTGGGCTGAAAATTCAAAAAATTCTTCACATTCTATTGCCTACTCCCCTTCCCTCTCTCAAAAATTAAAAACACATACCTCAAGAAAATTTTTGCAAAAAAGATCTTTTTGATCGAAAATCGGAGAAATCTGTTCGCGGTGAAGAACCTGTAACTTTTTTTTGGCATTCCAGGCATTCCTCCGCAAAATAGTCACGTCACTGGGGTATCGATAATGCTACAATGCCACCAAAATGTAATATTCAACTTTTTTCAAGGAAAACAAATCGTTTTTTCATTTTTTTAAATGATTTTTTCAATTTTTTTCAATTTTTGGTCGGGGAAATTTACAAAAAAGTGACCAAAAGTCACTAAACGTGACCTTTTTGATGGAAAAAGTGACTTTAGTGACTTTTGATGAAAAAAGTGACTTTAGTGACTTTTGGTGAAAAAAGTGACTTTAGTGACTTTTGATGGAAAAAGCGAATTTAGTGACTTTTGATGAAAAAAGAGACTTTAGTGACTTTTGATGAATAAAGTGACCAAGTCACTAAAAAGAGACCAAAGAAATATGCCTGTGAAAGCTACCATTAAAAAATCTGAGAACATTACAATTTTACCCTTTTTTCAACGAACAAATTTTCAAGATGGAATCTCTGAACTAGAGTGGGCCGAAAAACCAAAAATTTTGATTTTTGAAAAGTTACCCCCGGCAAAAGTTGTTGGCTGGATAGACTAGAAAAATAATCAAAATTGATTCTTATCTTCCGATCGCGCAAGAGCCTTCAATTCTTCAAATATTGTCAAAAATTCAATATAATCAATTTTAGAGCTTATTTATAGGACCTTTTTAAAGCAAAAGACACAACTTTTGATAGTCACTACAAAAGCTCTAAAATTAATTTTAGTTAATTTCAAATTTTTTCGAAATTTTTAAAATTTAAAATTTTGGCAATTTTTGAAGAATTGAAGGCTCTTGCGCGATCGGAAGAAATGAATCAATTTTGAAATTTTTTATTCAAGCCCTTTACTGTCAAAATACTTGCTATTTTCTGGTTTTCTCGCCAGTAGACACCCTCGCACAGATGCGACTCAGTCCCAGACATTAGTTCATTGAAAACATTATACCATTAGGAAAAAAATCCTTTATGAAGTACATAAAATAATGGCAACATTCGTGCAATTTAATCCCTCTCATTCTACAGCTCGATTCCCTTAGCGTGCAAAGGCTCAACGACCATGGTCAGCCTTGCTAGGTCTGTTCGATCGTCGCAGCGGTAACATGTGCTGGCGCTAAAAAAGAACCAGAGATGGTCGGGTAATCGCGATTGTCAACTTGTACGTGTGCATTCAACGAGTTTATTGGATGGCGATACAACACCCCAACACTACGCTCGTTCCACGAACAACAAATGTATTTTGATGGCGAGAAGAGTACGCCATAAGAGTTCATTGGCGTGTCTGCCAGCAGAATAAGGGTGGCAATCGAAAGGACGATACTCATGTTCGTTGACGGTATTATTGGTAAAATCGAGCGAAAATGATAACTACGTATAAACACACCGAATGAGACAACACGATTGGTGCGAACCTGTGCGCGAAACAGAGACAAGACGAGCGAGAGGTTAAAGGATCAATAAATACAAAAGGCATAAATAATGCAAAAGTTTCATCCCTTTTTCGTTGTCGTCGTTGTTGTTGTTGTGTTTTCGCCATCCAAATTCATCGGCAATAACGTAACGAAGCTTTTAATGTTAATGGTCCCCTCCGTCTCTGGTCGTATACTAAAATAAAACTCTTATAAATGGGTATCCGCGTACGTATAGAGTGCAAACGTACGTGGGATTGTTTTGTTTTTACACATTACCGTATGTATACTTATGTACGTATTTTTCCAAGTACCGCGGTTTTTTCTATCCCCCTTTTGGCTGTAAATGTGTAAGCAATGCGTCCCTTTCTGCCTCTCTCGCCACAGCTAGTTTTCTATGTTCGATCATCAACGAAAATTAGATCATTAAGTGGATGTGTTATGTAATTGTGAGTTCGCATGATTCGGTGGCGGTCGACGTTCTAAGCACGTATTGTGTACAGTTGTCCGCACGAATGTAATTACCTCCTCTTTTTTTTTATTTTCTCTCTTTTTTTTTCCTCTCTATTCCGAGAGTCGATTAAACGAGCAGGGAGATTGGTGCGTTCTAGGAAAAACCAACGACTCGATATTACGATATTACGATAACGATTACCGTTGTTTCGCAGTATTAATTAATCCTGGAATACTATAACGAGCAGTTGAAACACTCAATTCATAATATAAACGAGAACTGGCTCGATTAGATGAAGTTTGTTGGAAATGATCGGTGAGACGTTGATATGGCACGTGGATGAGGCAAATGTAATCGAAAAACCAAAAAAGTTGAAAGTTTGAGGGAAAAGCGAGATACAGAAATTTTTTGACCCTAAAATCATTTGATAAGGTACAAGGACAATTTCAATTTGAATAAGGAACTGAAACCCCATTTTAAAAAAACAAAAAAATGAAAATTTTAAATTCATTTTCTTCAAAATCTCCACATTTTTTATTTCAGGGCCTTTTCTGGAGTATTGGGACATGGTATCTAAGAAAAAAAAATTCTGACCATTTTCTAGATTTTTATTGCCATTTTTATGCAACTTCCCTTGCTTTAAATTTGCCAAAAAAAAAGAACCGCCTTTTTATCCTTCGATTAAAAAATTCAAGCAAAGATAAAAATGTTGGAAATCCTGGTTTTTTGTAGTAAAATTATTAAAATTCTCTCCATCTTCTGTTTCTTTTTTTTGCTGCTAACGTGTAATTCTTACAATGAGGGGGAGGGGGGGTTGATAGCGCCATTAAATCAGTGAAATTTCAGATTGAAATCAAAATATCTCAATTTTTAGGGTTTAAGACCTACTTTGGAGGATTTGAGGTTTTATATAGTTCTTAATAGGGCTGTGCAGAGAAAATCTGGGCCTATAAGGAAAAAATGTAGGAGCAAAAAAATACAATAGTCGTTAAATAAGATACACATCTTGAACACAGAAAAACTAGAACAGGCATCATGGCGAAATTTCGAAGAAAAAAAGTAACTTTTTTGAGCAAAGTGACCAAAAAGTAACCAAAAAGTAACCAAAAGTAACAAAAAATTCGATTTTTTCGGGGAGGGGAATTTTTCAACAGTTTTTTTTGGGGGGATTTTTTTGTAGTTTACTGCATTTCAAAGATGAATCAACTGAAACGACGCGAATAATTTCATTCCAGGTATCGTAGTGAAATTCTATCAAAATTACTGTAAGTAACTTTTAGTAACGTTTTTCGAACAAGAAGTAACCAAAAAGTAATCAAAAAATGAGCAAAATGTAACCAAAAATTCAATTTTTTAGATGGGGTGGGCAATTTTTTTTAGTATCCTGCAATCATTTCAAAGATAAACTGAAATGACGTGAATAATTTTATTAAATTCCTTCGTCAAAACTACAAACAAATAATAATTTCACACAGTGTTGCCGAAATCCAACTTTGAAAAGTTCCCAAAAATAATCCGGAATTCGTAAAAAGTTCACCACAATAGCTAAAAAAAAGAGAGCTGAAAATTCAAGAAAAAATGAGGGGAGGGGTCAAATCTACATTTTTACGTAAAATGTAGAATAAGATATTCTACATGTAAAATGACAACTCTGGTCAAAATTCAATGAAAAAATTAGGTAATCTAAAAATCGTACTTTTTTTTAGTGATACTTTAGGAAGCAGATATACTTAATTAATTTAATTATACAGATTTGAGCAAAGAAAAATTGAAAAATGACGAGATTTTTGGTACAAACAATCAAAACATGACCTACCTATATAGGTATTACTATCTAAATCTGTCAATTTTTGTAAAACTGTGTCTTTTGGAATGAATTTATTTGAAAATCTATGATATTTCAATTGTTTGATTGATTTATTTTAGTCAAAATTATTGATATGATTTATTCTGTCAAATGGGGAATTGACTCAAAAATCAATTACTTTACTTATTTAAAAAAACAGAATTTTTTCAAATTTAGAAAAATAATTATTAAAATACTGTCCAAGTGAAGCGAGGGCAATTTTTTTTTTGAAAAATCTCATCACATTTTATTTTTTTTCTTAACGAATATTTAAAAAAATAGAAATTTAAATGCGAAAAAAGTGACTTTTGAGGGAAAAAGTGATCAAAGTGGCCTTTTAGAAATGAAAAGTGACCAAAAGTGACTGAAGTCAAAAAAAGTGACCCGCTATGATGCCTGCTAGAACCATAAAACAACGCTAAAAATAAGTATTTAAACCGCTACAAAATTATTAAACAGGTCCTTGCGATGCAGACAGAATTTTTTTAGCTTTCCTAAAAAACTCGAACCGGAGAGAAAATTCCTCTCCTCTCCTCTACACAGACTAGGCCCTTAAACCAATTTTTTCGAATTCAGGGTGAAATTTACTACCAAAATCGATAACTGGAAATTGAAAAAAATTAGGACTTTTTGTGGCACTCGAGGGCAAAGATCCTGCCTTCAAATCATTTTTTTTGACTTTTCAGTCATTTGATGGAAAAAAATGATTTTTGGCAGATTCACAACTTCACTCCTTTCTTGATACCAGAGGGCATTTCCCGGTACAAAATAATATCTCTTTTCTTAGATTTTATTACACTACTATAAATCATCACTCACCTCACTGTATTCTATTTCTAGAGGAATTTCAGAACCCCCACCACCACCGAAATTACCACAATCAATTCAGAATATTTCTCAGAAAGTTGAAAATAAAAATTTATGAAAGAAATTTTTTAGATAAGATTGATTTTTTTCAACAACTCAGTACATACTTAAACAAGACAGTGTCACTTTTCCAGGGTGTTCCATGGACATGTTGCCTATTTTGAAAATTGAAGGGACAAACGTTGTTTCCAAAAAAATTAACGTAGAATTTTTTTCAATCATTGAAATGGACAGTACTTTAAAAACTAAACAAATTTTCATCTCATGACTTTTTGCCTGACTTCAAAATTGAAGGGGCTACAGAAAATTTTGTTCAAAAAAAAATCTAAGAAAATGAACTATCAAGGGAATTGATATTACGTTAAGAACTGAAAACATTTTGTTCTGAAGACTTTTTGCATAATATCGAAAATGAAGGGATTGCGAGGGAGTCGAAAAATGGGCTTCAAAAAATTCTAAAATTTTCTCAATTTTGAATGACCCTTAGCTCCTTTATTTTTGATGTTAGGCAAAAATTCTACAAAATAAAATTTCTTCCGTTTTCAACATACTATTCATTTCCTCGATTATCTTGTTTTCTAAGAATTTTTTTGAACATTTTTTTTTGTAGCCCCTTCAATTTTCAAGCAGGGCAAAAAGTCATAAAGAGAAAATTTGTTTAGTTTTAAAATTACTATCCATTCCCACGGCTGAAAAAATTGACATAATTTTCTTAGAAGCAGCATTTGCCCCTTCAATTTGCAAGTTAGGCATCATGTTCATCTCAATTTTTTTTTAGTGGTACCCGGTTAAATTCAAAAAATACGTTTGGCAAACGACCCATGGAACCTGTACGTGAACCAGACTGTAAATTTCAAATCCAGTAATTACCTATTTTACTTTCACTTTTTTTCATTTTCCGAAAATTGAAAATATTGATACGTAAAAAACAACACGAAAACTTCAGCCCCTCGATAAAATCCGAACCACCATCGACAACGCATTATTATAATACACACGCATAAGCCACTCCTGCTCGACTCTCACTCCCTTCCGCCGCATCGCCACGGTATACTTTGTAAACCGCACTAAAAAGATTTAATTACCGAAATTCGGGCTCTAATAAATGTCGAGACTTTATTACCCAACCGAATTAACTTTTTCGCCATATTCTCTCGGTAATGTTACGAAATGGCGACGGCAGTGTGGTGGAACCCCTTGAAAAAGGATATGCTGCTCGCTTTCGTCTAATAAACTTCCACCACGCATAGAAGACGCGGTAATCGTTACACGGGTTCTCTCTCTATGACCATATCTACTCTTCGGAGAGTTTACCGCACATTTTCCTCGTGTAAAAATCACCTTCGCCTGTTTCGCTTCTCCGCGACGTCCATCTTTCGGGGCTTTTTCAGTCCACGTGCGCGTACCTTTCTCCCTTTCTGGGTTCGCGGCAGTAAAAAAAAACTAATTAGCAGAAAAAATTTAAACATCTACCTATTTGGTATAAAGCCGGCGTTGTTTTTTTTAACACCTTTTTCATGTATTCGTCGAGTGAATTTTATTACCGCACAAACCGCATCGAAATGGCTTCGTTTCATTTTAGGTAGGTACGATATTTTACCTAATAACCAATTTTCGACCACAATTTTTTTCCACCCGAATTAATTTTTTTCACAGCGAATTGAGTACAAAACAGCAACAATCGAGCAAAGATACCTTAAAAAGAAAGCATTTACCATTTTTGAAAAAAATTGCATGATAAATATTCGTCCGTATTTCGAAATAAACGAGAACTTTCCAAACCCAACCTGAACTTCACATATCGACTGCAATTCTCCACTTAGCTGAGAATCCCGCATGTCCTCTCTAAAAAGAAGTTATCGAACGTTGGTAGGGTATTTTCGCAGTATCACGCATATTTGGTCACTCGTAAATATATTTAGAAAATTCACGATGCTCTTGGGTCACCTAAAATCGATTCGTTTAATGATTTCATTATTAATTCAGGCCCATTCAAGTTCGATACACCTTCTCGCCTCACCCCTGTCGTGTCGTCGGTAGAGAGAACTCGATGAATTCTAAATGTACTCATAATGTATACGCTATTACCTCTATACATGGACTAAACGTGAAAACGAGCAACGCCATCGTTGAAATATTTCCAATTTTCGAGTAATCTTGTGTTGGAGTGTGCTTCTCTACGCTTCCAATTGTACAGGTATACAGAAATGTTTTTAGAGAATTGTTTTTCTATCCACGTTCGCACGTACCTATCTAGATCTTGTTTTTTGCACCCCTTTCCCACACGCCATTTATATCCCTCTTACACGTCAACGGACTAATCATTTTGATATTGGGGGAAAATAAAAACATCTATCTAATTCTAATCTATTATTCGGTAATTTATCGTCATTTTCACATGTACCACTCATGTTTCTACCAAAATCATTTCTAGAACCTTCTCTGAGACATCTTAAATACGAAAAAAATGACTTTTTTCAATCTTACTTGTCATCGCGTAAAATTTTGAATTGGAATTTCATAATTCTAAACATAGGTAGGTAAATGTTTCTTCTATTTTTGAACTTACCTAAAACAAACAAAAAATAAAAACCGTTATTAATATTGTACATTAAATTACAATAAATAAGTAAGTACTAAGTATTGATAATCCTATGATAAATATGCTAACATTTTTTTCTCTCTCTCTCTTCTCTAATCAAAGGATCAGTTATTGTCTGAAACCAAATTTCCCCAGTAACAGTAATTCTGGACTGGAGCTGTCAACGAAATACAACCCTCAACCCTCACAACACCATCCTAGGCAAAAACGACGGGTGAGAAATAAATTTAAAGTAACCCAAGAAAACAATGTTTGACAAGAAATTTCAGGCCTCTTGGGGGGAGGGGGGATCACCCATTTCACCTCTTTGACTACATTCTTGATTAACGTAAAAATTTTATTCCTAATTGAAAAAACTGGATTAAGCTCAAATCAGAGAATTAGCAAAAGCAATAACCCACTACCAATTTAAAAAAAAAATCAGAAAAATTATATACCTAGAGTTAAAACAAAAATGCAAAAAAAGAATGTGTCAAGAATTTCAATTTTTTCAGGGATTCATCGAAAAATTTAAAATGTAGGTCTTTCAAAAATTTCAAATCCGGTTCCTCCTTCAATTTAAGGCATATTTGGATTACCATGACGAATAATTTTCAAAACACAAGATTAACAACTGACCGAATAAAGTGAGGGCCAAATTTTTTGAGACCCCAAGTTCTAAAAATAAAAAAACTGTCCAAAAATGTATTAAGAAATACAAAAAAAAAATTGTAACAAATTCGCGGGTTTCTACGATTTTTGAACAGATTTTGAGATGTTTTCCACCTTGTGGACAACTTTCTGATATTTTTAGTTTTTGACTTCTTCCCAAAGGCCTGAAAATCAACTCCAAAAATCAAGAAGAGTTTTCTTCAATAAGTACAATATTTGTGAAATTGAAAGCTGGTAAAGAAAAATACTTATTTGAGATGTTCACCTGGAAATCGCGTCAGAGATTGACTTTCTTATCAAGATACCGAAATGGAGATTACAACTCAATTTTCATTAGTCCAAGTTCACTACAGCAGGACATTTTGAAGAAATTTTCAGATATAGGAGAAAATCAAACCCCCGCTGGAGGTTCCTGAAGGGTGAGGGGATAAGGGGGTCAGTATTAACCGAAAAACGAAATTCCCATCCGCCGAATCAGTGAAAAAGCGATTCAGCAATTTTTATTAGGTAGTTACATTTGGTTTTTTATTTCAAAAAAAAAGCTGGTCAAAAATCGCACTTGAAGTGTCCGCTTAGAAACGTCAAAAGTAGGATTTCTCGTTAAAATTTCAGAAAGAAAAGTAGAATTTGATTTTCATCCTTCCAAACTGATTTTTAAACTTTCTGAAGAAATTTGACAACACTGGAGGAAATCAAAATTGCGCTGGAGATTTCAAATTGGCTGGAAATACTAAAATTCGGATTCAAAAAATCGTTTTCATCAATTTAAGTGAAGAAGTTTTTTCCCAAATCTAAAAAAAAGGGAGGGGGAATATATAATCTTTAGACAAAAAAGGTGGTTTGAACGATAACCATGATGTGCTGAGACAGGAATAGGTGGTATCAACGACAAATCGACAAATAAGTCAGTTAAAACCTGTAAATTTTAAACAACAGAGTAGATTATCTTCACAACTATTTTTATTTATGAATCACAACAACTACCCAAGACAGAAATGAGTGTTTGAGCGACAAAGAAAGATTTTAAACAACTACGTAGGCACAAACTTCGAGAAAGACTGCCAGTTGGTCAATTTCTAAATAGCTCAGCTGATCTCACAAAGAAGTGGTCAATGATGAGAGATGCTGCCAGCACAAACTGCACTCATTTTGCCACTTCTATAGTTCCATCATTGAAGGAGAGAACCTTAGGGTACCAGTGGGCCACTAGAAACAACAAAGTTATTCAAATGCCTGATGATTAGCCTGATGTTTTGATTTTCTATTTCACTAGCAATGCATCAAACAGCTAAATAACTCCCAATATCGTTCAAAGTTACAAATTGAAAGATAAGAAATTGAGAAGTTTTTATGAGTTTTTGAAACTGGCATGCAGTATTTGGAAAATCACAATTATAAAACACGTTTTGCCCCTCTCAGTGTCCACTTCCCCTTACTTTTCAAAACGGACAACTTGTAAGTATGTACTAGGAATGGAAATTTGTTTAAAGTTGCAGTAGGTTCCTGCGGAGGCAAAGTCCGTTCCATTTGGACTGGCAGGCCAACA
This sequence comes from Pseudococcus viburni, assembly GCA_033439095.1. Lineage (NCBI taxonomy): Eukaryota > Metazoa > Arthropoda > Insecta > Hemiptera > Pseudococcidae > Pseudococcus > Pseudococcus viburni. The sequence continues at coordinate 59,158 of JAVBJF010000345.1, forward strand.
ATATCAAAAACAGCATTATTAGTGCAATGATAATTTTATTTTAACTGTATAAAGTGTCGTTTAAAAATATTTCTCTGTTGTGATTGTAGTGTAATCCATTGTTGTGTGAGAAAAATTTGTTGATGTGCGATTCTTTATTTATTTTTCAATATATTCTTCAAACATGAAATAAATATTTTAGTCATTTAAAGAACTTCTCTGTCTTGCACAGGGTTGTCACAAGTCTGCTCTGAAAAAGGACTAGCAGAGGACTCGAAGACTCGGAGTCAACTCGGAATTTATTCTTAGAGACTCACTCCTCGAAGACTTGGGAGTCTCCCTTTTGAGCGACTCAAACTATGTGAGCGAGTCTTTTTTGCAAGTCTATTTGTGAGTCACAATTTTTTTTTTTGAATAATTGAATCAGCGATTAATTGCGAATTTCAAAAAAAAGTACATTCAATAAAAACGAGAAAACTGACCTATTGACCAAATTATATTCTCAGTAAAGACAAAAAATTTTCATCTTGAGATGTATAATCTGGTCAATTCTTGTTTTTATTGAAAGTGATAATTTAAATTTAAAAAATTTTACAGATAGAAAATTTTTAGACAGAATTACAGAGATATTGATAGCAGAAAAAAACGACTCGGAAAAAAAGACTCGAAATGGGACTCGAGACTCGCTGAAGTGAGTCTTTTTCCGAGCTCGCAGGATGTCGACTCGGAGCTACAATTTCTAAGGACTCGCGCCTCTCGACTCAGAGTCACAATTTTCAAGGACTCGCGTCAACTCTAGTCTTGCATTTCCTTCACCTGTAGAAATTTAATTTTTTGTCATTTAGACATCCTATTTTTGTCGTGAATTCACCCTTTTTTGTCGCAACGATAAATCATATCCCAAAAAAACAATATTTAATAATTCCCCAAAAATAGAATAACCATATTGGCCTGTTGAAATTTTGGCTACTGGGGTTTTGGAATATACTCTTTCATCTTTCTAAAAATCCCACTTTGGTTCAAATCGAAGGCGGAAACCTCCAGTAATTAATTCCTTTGCAAGAAAAACTAAGAAAATGGAGACATTGATCAGGCACGAATCCAAAGGAGAGTGAGGAAATCCGTTCAACAGTCGAAAATGGTTCCTTTCCATTCAGCTCTCATATTTTTGTAGTTAGGAAAAAATCTTCAGAAAATCCGTAATTTTTCGATTTTTTTCATCATATAAATCTCGTTTTTACCCATTTCCAAATTTATTTCAACGCCTTGTCGAGTAAAACTCATAATCTGAAATTTCTTCATTAAAATTCGTGCTTTTTTCGTGCCACTTTTTTGACTTCCAAAAAACACGATATTTTTTAATGAGCTCCTCCCCTTCCAAAAAAAAATCCAAGAATTTTGACAATTCCATTCGAGATTGTCACTAAGTCCCCTAATAAATGAGGAATACTCAATTGTTTGAGATGGAAGGAAAGAAAATTCGTACCATCATTTTAAGAATGAATTGTGCAGGTAAATTCATCGAGCTCGAGCGAAGCGAGGGCTACGAGTTGGAAAATTTATGATTTAAAGAAAGAAAATAATTCGTTTTTTAATAGTTTGTCATTAGAGAAAATTCTATTACGTTGGAGTAAAAATTTCGGGCTTTTCAATGTTTTATACGAAATTCGTTTTTTTTCTTCTTTCATTTTTTTTCGTGCCAGTTTGCAACAAAATTTTCCGAAAACGTTCACGCGAAATGGTCAATTTTCTCAAAAAGTCGTCAAATTCTGTTACAATTCGCCAAATTTTCTCAGAAAACGACAAAAAACACCAACAATTTACGAAAAAAAAAAGTCCAAAAAATCAGAAAATTTGCATCTATCGTACACGACAATAAATTGACGCTACTTAAAAGGCGAACAGATGCAACACCGAGAAATGCTACGTCGTCTTTCACTCGTGTAGTTCGAAAACACGACAGATATTTGTACTACACACACACGTAAACGTACTCGATAGTAAAGCATTTTCGATGACAATATTCCGCGTCGATTTCGAACCTCCTCCCCTGCAGACCGGCCTTCTTGCGCCACCACATCTAATGTAATCGGATTACTCTATGGAAGTAGTTTGATATCTCGGTACTTAACTGTGCCGGCACAATTCGTCGTCGTTTGTATACGATTTTGGTGCGACGTCAATACAGATAGGGTGTGCTCTCTCTCTGTATCGCTGTCGTCGTCGTCATCATCGCATCGGTTTCCTTTTATCGCGAATGGCGAATCGTTTGCCGTAACAATTTCCGTCGGAATACGACTGCGGCGGTACAGGAGCAGGCCACCGCCGTACGTCGAGAACGACGAAGGCGGCGGGCCGAGGCGTCGAATAAACTGCTCGCATTTTAAATCCGATCATGTTTCGCATATTGAGAGAAACATAGGTAGACGGCGGAGAAATCTGCGTTACGAAATTCTATTGTTGTACACGATCGCAGTTCCAAGGTATTTACCAGATTAAAGGATTTATTGTACGTTGACGTTGTTGGTGCTGTATGCGCTTTGCTGTGTGGCGCACAGCCGACTATGCGATGGTATTTTCGATATCATCTGCGTGTTTCGTGCTTCTGCCGAGATGATGGATTTTTTCCACCTCGACGGTGCGACATCGATGTTTCACACTGGGCCAGAATGAAAAAAAAAACGCGAATATCCTTTTTTGAAGAAATTACGACTCACCACCACTTCGAAACCGTGTAGTTAAAAGTAGTTTTCAGCTGGAATGCGAATTTCGAGGCCATTTTTGTCTCCAGCCACAAGGAGAAAAGAGGTACTGAACTCAAATTTGAAAAAAATTGAATGATGTCGAGTTTGGCGTCAAAATCTAGGTTTTCTGGTATGAAAAAACGATTTTAAGGTACTTTTGTGTGTTTGACATCTTTGGAGGCCGGGGAGGTGGTGATATTGAATTCAAATTGGAAAAAAAAACTGGGCAATATCAAGTTTGATATCAGAATCTAGATTCCTGGTCCGAGAAATACGATTTTTGGGCTATTTTAAATTCTTATTCCCCTTGGGGGCTGGGGGAGGAGAAGAGGGCACCGAACTCAAATTTGAAAAAATTGAATAATGTCGAGTTTGGTATCAAAATCTAGGTTTTCTAGTTTGAAAAATACGATTTTGGGGTAGTTTTGTGTGTTTGATCTCCTTTGGGGCCGGGGAGGGGGTAATATTGGATTCAAATTTGAAAAAAAAAAAACTGGACAATATCAAGTTTGATATCAAAATCTAGATTTCCTGGGCCGAAAAATACGATTTTTGGGCTATTTTAAATTCGTATTCCCCTTGGGGGCTGGGGGAGGAGAAGAGTGCACCGAACTCAAATTTGAAAAAAATTGAATAATGTCCAGTTTGGTATCAAAATCCAGGTTTTCTAGTTTGAAAAATACGATTTTGGATTAGTTTTGTGCGTTTAATCTCCTTTGAAGGCCGGGGAGGGGGCGATATTGAATTCAAATTTGAAAAAAAAACTGGACAATATCAAGTTTGATATAAAAATTTAGATTTCCTGGGCCGAAAAATACGATTTTTGGGCTATTTTAAATTCTTATTCCCCTTGGGGGCTGGGGGAGGAGAAGAGGGCACCGAAATCAAATTTGAAAAAAATTGAATACTGTCGAGTTTGGTATCAAAATCTAGGTTTTCTAGTTTGAAAAATACGATTTTGGATTAGTTTTGTGCGTTTAATCTCCTTTGAAGGCCGGGGAGGGGGCGATATTGAATTCAAATTTGAAAAAAAAAACTGGACAATATCAAGTTTGATATAAAAATTTAGATTTCCTGGGCCGAAAAATACGATTTTTGGGCTATTTTAAATTCTTATTCCCCTTGGGGGCTGGGGGAGGAGAAGAGGGCACCGAAATCAAATTTGAAAAAAATTGAATACTGTCGAGTTTGGTATCAAAATCTAGGTTTTCTAGTTTGAAAAATACGATTTTGGGGTAGTTTTGTGTGTTAGATCTCCTTTGGAGGCCGGGGAGGGAGTGATATTGAATTCAACTTTGAAAAAAAACTGGAAAATATTAAGTTTGATATCAAAATCTAGATTTCATGGTTCGAAAAATACAATTTGGGGGCTATTTTAAATTTTTATTCCCCTTGAGGGCTGGGGAGGGGGAGGGGGCACCGAACTCATATTTGAAAAAAATTGAATAATGTCGAGTTTGGTATCAAAATCTAGGTTTTCTGGTCCGAAAAATATGATTTTGGAGTTGCTTTGGAATGTTTGATCTGGTACTACGCTCAAAATTGAAAAAAAATAAATACAAAATATACCTCATTTTTTAGCAAAAAAAATTCTGAGTAACCTTTTCAAAATTAGTTTTTTACCAAATTTTTTTCAAATTTTAGTTCAATACCCAGTCAAACACCCTAAAACAATCCTAAAATCGTATTCTTTGGATCAGAAAACCGAGATTTCGATACCAAACTCGATTTTATGCAATTTCAAAGGGCCTGGTAGGATAAGGGGGTCGAATCTGCCCTGGAAAGCTTTTCGGACGATTCCACGGCCAAAAGGTGGACCCTATCGAGGAAAAATTTTGACAAAATTTTTGGACCCCCACCCCGCTCACTTTCCGAGATATAGGCAAAAACGTGTTTTTCAGGTTTTATTTTTTTTCTAGCGTTGTTTTCAAGATAAAAAGCTGAAATTTTTTCTGTGAATTCTTACTAATAAGGGGTATGCACAGGAATTTTTTCGATTTTTTTCAGTCACTACTCTTTGAGTTACGCGCTTTTGAAATTTTCAAATCGCTATATCTCAAAAATGCGACTAGAGTCAATCACGAAATTTTTTTTAAAGATGTATTTTTGTACTAAGAATATACCATAAAAATTTCAGAATTTTTCAATTGGTGGAACGTGGTCAAAAAAATTAAAAACCTCATTGGTATTGTGTAATACGCGTGAAACATCTCGGGGGCGTGAGACACTACTCCACAGTGACGCGTGGAAGAAGCAACATACGTTTCGCGCTCAAAACTACATGTATGTACATACCTAATACAATATGTGACCCGTGCAGGGACAGGGTACCTAAAGTCGGAAAACGGAATTTTGCGCTAGAGCCAAAAAACGAAAAATGAGCAATTTTTTCAAAAGTTTTTTTGCGTTTTTAAGTATGTAGTTCGAACCTTTACGCAGCTGTTACCAAAATTTCACTTCGGAAAACCCATTACAACACGTTTAAATGACGTTCAAACCGACAGAGGAAAAGGTACCTAAAGTCGGAACGTTAAAAAAATGTACATGCGCTGCAAAATGCGGTCTGTCAAAGGTAAGGGGAGCCTCGGGAGTTTACCAGACTAGAAAAATAACGTAAAATACCCATAGATTTGTGTGTGCAAATTCAACTATACTGAGAAATACATATATCTAAAATATTGTTTTGTTAGAGAATATTAGAATTAAATTGATCAAAAATGGGTGTAAACAAAGTTAATTTTTTTATTTTCCCATTGTCCTAAGGTAATTTTCGACGATAAAAACGAATTCCTCGTGAAATTTCAGCACAAGAAAGTAGTTCTGAGAGAATTTTTGATACCTAATTTATACAGTGTGAAAAACAGGATTTCTTTTTGTAATGCAGCTTTTTTCAAAACTAAACGCATCATAATAGTGAATTTTTCATTTTTCTCTCCTCCTGAAGTAATTTTTGACATCAGAAACGAATTCCTCGTAAAATTTCAGGTTAGGAAAGTAGTTTTGGCAGCTTTTTCGACGATTGATACATGAAAATCAAGAGTAAAAACTTAAAACACGTTTATCTCAGAATTTTGTTTTTATGGAATTCTTATTTTCTCAATTTTAAATGTCTCTATCTCGGCGAAAAATGAACCTTGGAGGCTCATCAAGGTCTCAAAATGTTCCTCTTGGTCTCCTTCATCATTTTAGCTCAATAACTCATTTTTGAAAATTCTGACTTTAGGTACCTTTTCCCTGCACGGGTCACATATTATAAATAAGAACATTTCAGGTTTTGACCACCAGAAAAATATCAGAAAGGGAAAGTTTTTTCTATAAGCCCAGTAGGGTATGTATTTTAATATGTCTGAACTTCCCTAAAATCAGTGAGTATTTTGTACCCTCTTTTGGGAGCATAAGGGTTCAAATTCTGGGTTTTTGGCTATAACTTACAAAATTGTGCATTTACAAAGAAAAGGGTTGAAACAAGAATTGTAGAGCATTAGAAAAATAAACAATGTTGTTCTGGGCAAATGTTTTCTAATTGTTTAGCTAACCTATTTTGGGTGAAAATAAGTCTTTTTCTACAGAGAGTCCACCCTTTCCCCACTTTAAGATGAATGGTCGGTTATAGATTTGCCTTGTGTTACATGAGAACAGAATATACCTACTACACAGATGAACCACTCCTAAAAGTCGATTAACTCAATTTTTGGTAATTATTTGCATTAATGGAAAATTTTCAATGTTAATTTTTTTCTGAAGTCCCCAGCCACCCCCTACCCCAAAACTCCACGATGTCCTAAAAAAGATTTGTAAATAACAACATTGTTCATTTTTCTAATGCTCTACAATTCTTGTTTCAACCCTTTTCTTTGTAAATGCACAATTTTGTAAGTTATAGCCAAAAACCCAGAATTTGAACCTCTATCCTTCCAAAAGAGGGTACGAAATACTCACTGATTTTAGGGAAGTTCAGACATATTAAAATACATACCCTACTGGGCTTATAGAAAAAACTTTCCCTTTCTGCTATTTTTCTGGTGGTCAAAATCTGAAATGTCCTTATTTATAATATTGAATTATGTACATACCTACATGTAGTTTTGAGCGCGAAACGTATGTTGCTTCTTCCACGCGTCACTGTGGAGTAGTGTCTCACGCCCCCGAGATGTTTCACGCGTATTACACAATACCAATGAGGTTTTTAATTTTTTTGACCACGTTCCACCACTTGAAAAATTCTGAAATTTTTATGGTATATTCCTACTACAAAAATACATCTTTTAAAAAAATTTCGTGATTGACTCTAGTCGCATTTTTGAGATATAGCGATTTGAAAATTTCAAAAGCGCGTAACTCAAAGAGTAGTGACTGAAAAAAATCGAAAAAATTCCTGTGCATACCCCTTATTAGTAAGAATTCACAGAAAAAATTTCAGCTTTTTATCTTGAAAACAACGCTAGAAAAAAAATAAAACCTGAAAAACACGTTTTTGCCTATATCTCGGAAAGTGAGCGGGGTGGGGGTCCAAAAATTTTGTCAAAATTTTTCCTCGATAGGGTCCACCTTTTGGCCGTGGAATCGTCCGAAAAGCTTTCCAGGGCAGATTCGACCCCCTTATCCTACCAGGCCCTTTCAGTTCGGTACCATCCCCAGGCTTCTGAGGGGGTCAAATACAAAACAACGCCAGAATCGTATTTTTCTGGCCAGAAAACTTGAATTTCGATACCAAACTTGATAGGTATTCTTTTTTTTTTAAATTCGAGTTCAGCCCCCCTCCCCAAGCCCTCAGGGAGTCAAAATCACAAAAGAATTCCAGAATTGTATTTTTCGGATCAGAAAACCTAGATTTTGACACCAAACTCGATATTATTCAATTTTTCTCAAAGTGTATGGTCAGTTAAGGGGTGAATTTGGCCCTTGGCGCTTTTGGGCTTCTAACTAGCTCAACTGGTGTATATTGCCTACAAAAAAAAAAATCACAAAATTTTGGACTCCTACCCCTGCTTTTCGTAGCTATAGCCATAGATAGCTCGTCTCCAACGTGATTTTCGGTTCTGGCCAAATGCGTGCCTTTTTTCCACATTCTGGCCCAGTATGCGTTGCGCAAAAATGACAAAGACGACGATCAAAAATACGTAGCAAACGTAATAAACGTAATTAGCCTTGTCGGCGTTCTGCTCCTAATTAATAGCGAATTAGTTGGTTTTTTACTCGTCTACTTTCGGTTAATTAGAAGTCGACTTTGATGGGTTTCTACAACACATAAGCTGCTGTAGTATGCGTTTGGCGGCATGTCGAGTTTTTTTCTACATTTTGGAAGGAAGAACTAGTCCGATGTTCGCGGAAATATGTTCCTATACGCTCGTGTTATCATTGCCAGAAGATCTACACATCTACGAATATGTATCTCTGTACCGGAGTGAAACAGAGATCAAATAATTGTTTCTTTTTCTATTTTTTTTTTTTTACATCTAGACAACGTTCGTCATCCGATATACGTTTTTTTAATTGCGCTCTCGATGAATTAATTAACGTCGATGTACGATCCGGCCACGTAATGGAACCTGTTCGGTGTTCAGCTTGGCTCGAATCCGAAATCGTAAGCGGGACGAGAGACGTAGACATCGAGACTTTCGGTGATGTCAATCTTCGCCGCGTGTCGTCCCGCGGCCACCGAGGTTTCGAGCTTTTCGTAATTAAAACGTCAACCATTCGGGATAAATTTTTCAAAATACGCCCCTCGACTTGACGCAGAATTACGAATATTTAATCCCATCGTCCGCGGATAAGACGTAAAAGCCCCGATGACGCGTCAATTTTTATATCAACGAGAGAACCCCCGCCGCGACGCCGCAGATACCCAGAAATTAACGACGTTGTCAGGTTAATTCCGACGCGACGCGACGCTGCGATGAGATGATGGCCAACGTCGGGGGCGCTGGAGAAATCAATGACGTAGATTAGAACGGTGCCGGAGCAGGCCGTGGAACAGAAGTAGAGATACATATTCGAATTTCCGTATAATTATTTTTGTAATTGGAGAATTTTTTTTCAAATTATCGATTGTGCTGCGAAAATTCTCACTGAAGAGGGCAGCTGGTTAAGTATGATGAATCTACTTCTCAGCCAGATTATGAGAAAATATTTCGACAAAAATTTTAGACCCCTAGTGCTAGAATTTTCGGGAGAGGATCCAAAATGTGTTTTACCCCAATTTTTTCATTTTTTTTCGTTTCTTATCAAATGTATAGATAAAAATTTCGCATTTCATGGTGTCTACTGGATCTAGGAAATGAAAATTCATGCTATTTTCATTTTTTGCATGCCAATTTTGAACAATTTTTCATGCTCCAAATTTGCTCAAAAAGAACCCCCTCTCGAGTATATTCGTTTTAAAGGGAATTTCAAGCGCTTTTCTAGCAGTTTTATTCTGATAAAATATACTTACTTATCATGTAAAAAATAATACAAAACGAGCAAAATAAAAACATTCAAGGTGTCTAACAAATTCTCGAAATCAACAGCCAAAATTTTAGCAGAACTTTTTAAACGGATTTTGCAGAAATTTTTCCCGAAGCTTTGGAACAAAAATTTCAGAAAATGATAATTTCAATTGCCAAAAAAATACTCAAACGAATTTTATGGATTTTTTTTCCAATATTACATTTTAGGAGAAAAAATGATTCAACACGAATACAGAAAAAGACAAAATTTCAGGAAATAGAAATTTTAAACAAAAAATACAGATATATAGGATGAATTTCATAATTTTTATCCATATAAATTCATCAAAATTTCAAACGTCAGAAGGAAAAATAATTTGGTCCGAGCATAGTCAGAATCAAAATTGTGAGATTTTGACTAAAAAAGTGGAATAATGATATTTCAAATAAAATGAAGATGGAACCACTGCCCGAGCGATGCGAGGGCGAAATTTCATTATAAAAAAATATAGTTGAAAAATCATTTAAAGGCAATTCTTCGATTTAAAAATTCAAGGCAAAATATTAAAAATTTAAGCTTTTTGTAGAAAATTATCGAAATTCAAGGTACTTTCATGTTTTTTATGATTTTCATGCCCGGTAGATACCATGCATTTTTTAGATAGATTCTAAGCCAGAAAAATCTTGAGAATTTTTTTTCAACATTTTTACACAATTTTTCGTCGAGTTACGATTTTTTGAAAATTTTGAACCTCCATTTTGTAATGAAGGGTCAAAGGTACAGTGGAATTTTTTGTCCTCAAATTAAATGCCATTCATCCACTGGTATACCACGAAAATTTTGAAAATTTTGAAGCGGTGGAAGTTTGTCGAAAAAAATTAAAATCGACGCCCCGAACAATAAAAAACGTTTATTCATGTTGCACGCACTTCAGTGGGGACAAAAAAAAAGTTCACCACTAAAAGTATAATCGAGAGACCTGAATTGTCGAGACTCACTTCATTTTAGACCGCTCACCCGTCCCCCAGATTTTGAGTCAATATAAAATGGCAATATGGGTGTCGATTTCGCACAAGTCGAACCTTCTGAGTACAAATATGAAATCAAAAATGTAATTGGAATTTACCGTGACTCATTTCAGTAAGGGCTCCAATTGGATATTTGATTACATATTCATACTCAGAAGGTTCGGCTTGTGCGAAATCGACACCCATATTCTCAAACTTATATTGATTCAAAATGGGGGGGTGAGGGGTCTGAAATGGGTCTCGAGAGTTCGGATTCCTCGATTTTTTTGTGGCATATTCATGAATAAATGGTCCTTATTTTGAGGAAACAAATTCTATTTTACTTTTGCAGGCATCAAACACAGATTTTGAGAAAAAATAGTATGAGGAAAAAAATGACCTATTTTTCGAAAAAGTGACTAATTTTTCAATTTTTTTTCTCATAAATAAATACACTCCCCCCCTCCCCCATTTTTTCATAACTCAAAATTGTATTACTCTCTGCAATAGTGCAGAAAAAACTTTTTTCTTTGAAAATTTTTTCATTAATAAATCTTATGGACACTTTTGGAGAACTTTTTTCCAAGTATTCTTCACAATTATTATTAAAAATATTTCTCCTGGTGAAATCTAAACGTAGATTTACAATTTTTGATAATTTTTAATGTGAAAGAAATTCAGGGCAAATCTTACATTTCAAAAAAATCAACGTAAAAATTTTCAAGCAATTGGAGTATAGCTGGTCAAGTATGGCGGATGTGCCCTTGAAACCGATTTCAACCATTCTTACCTCAAAAAGGTCATCTATTCTCCTAATCTGGAAAATAATTTTGACAACAATTTTGGACCCCTAGCTCCAGTATTTTTTTGGTGGGCGAGGGGGGATGTGAGTTTTCTTTCATAATTTTCTTACAGATAAAAATTTCGCGTTTTTTTTAGATATCTTCTAGAAAGTTGAAGGATTCCATCAACAAGGTTGGTGAACTATAATAAGTATAGGTAAAAAAAGATTGATAGGACTTTTTTTTTAGAAATATCAGTATTTTTTTTTTATTTTATGCAAGAGCGGTAGGCGGTAAGCCGTTTGAACAAAAAAAGTGACTTAGAATGAAAAAAGTGACCCATAGTGACTTTTTGGCAACAAAGTGACTTTTAGAGACCAACTTTGAAAAAAGGTGACTCTGTTCAAGTGTTTAATGCCTACCTTTAACTTCATTTCAAAAAGGGGGTTCAAAAGTTTCAAAATAGCGTAACTCGGCAAAAAATGGTCCAAAAATTCTAAAAAAAAAAATCCAGGATTCCTTCAACTTTCTAGAAGATATCTACTGTATTTGGCGAAAAATAAGAAAATTATGAAAGAAAACTCACATTTTGCCCCCCCCCCCACCAAAAAATACTGGAGCTAGGGGTCCAAAATTGTTGTCAAAATTATTTTCCAGAATAGGAGAATAGGTGACCTTTTTGAGGTAAGAAAACGGTTGAGATCGGTTTCAAGGGCACATCCACCATACTTGACCAGCTATACTCCAATTGCTTGAAAATTTTTCCGTTGATTTTTTTGAAATGTAAGATTCGCCCTGAATTTCTTTCACATTAAAAATTACCCAAAAATTGTAAATCTATGTTTAGATTTCACCAGCAGCAATATTTTTAATAATAATTGTGAAAAATACTTGTAAAAAAGTTCTCCAAAAGTGTCCATAATCGTGCAATTACTTTCCGAACAACCTTCCAATTACCAAGAGCAGGCTACGTACTTCTATTGCCAACTCTTGTTAACAATTTTCCATCCGATGTAACTTAGCAATAGAATTTTTCTCTAATACACATAGCAAGCGGTAAGAATCATGTTGTTCGCACACGTAACACGTGCATATGTACTATAGACAGACGTACATTACGTACTTCATCTTAAATTGGCAAAACTTTCGTAACGTGTATCTCCTAAAGTTACTGTATAAACTAGTATGGGTTTCCTCACCTTTCTCGTCCTCTTTCGACTCGCATCAATGCACATACACTACGATAAGTCGAACATACAACGCATTGCCAAAAACTTTATACAAGCTCGGGCTCTTCGTGTTACCTTGTTAAAAATATTACATACTATTAACAAAGTCGTCGTCGTCGTATGCTTCCATAACATACACATCTACGTAGTAACGTAATTCGCGTCTCGAGTATACATTTTTACTCGACGCTCATTAATGTACCTTGGTGATGCTTCGTTCATCGCCAATCATCGTGTCATCGTGGTCGTCTCATTTACAAACCCGTCAATATCGACTCCATTACGTTCGCATATTAATTTAAACATCTCTCGTCGTCCGCGCATTCGACTAATACCGCAAACATACACGCAATATACACACCTCTTTCATAAATATATCGTCGTTGCCTGGCTAACTCGTCAGTGTCAACTGATTTGAAGAGCCCGTGAGGTACCATAGCTGTTGTCATGGTCGTGAAACCGTTACTGCTTTAGCCCTTTTCAGTAACATTATACAATTTGACGTGCACATACAATCTGTCCCCCTTTCGTTGTGGCCTGGAGGACTGGCGAGGTTAATTTTAAAACACTCGCGAGTCGCGTCGCGTCAAAGTTGTCATTAGTCGCTAAATCATTATACTCGTACATCGAGCGCTGGAGTGTTTCGAAAAAGTGTCTCGTCAAAGTTGACTAAATATACGTAATATTACAGCGAAGCTTAGAAAGACTGGTAGACAGGAATGACGAGGACGCCTTGTCCGATTGACAGTGTGTAGAAGCTGTTTCCACCTACTCGCAGTTACCGCAGCTGATGGAGCAGGTGCTAATTTAGTTGATTTACTTGGAAATGGTATACATGTACTGTAAATTAGAGAATGAAATGAAAACAGAGGATAAACTACGGTTTGGAATTCCAAAAACATCCTCAGAATAGATATACGTATTCAGGGTGTCTAACAAAATCTCAAACCCCAAAAGAAGGACTTTAGAAGGACCTTGAAAGGATTTTCAGAATGACCTTTTCAAAATTAATATTGCACCCCCCCCCCCAAATCAAACTCATTTTAGGAGGACAAATTTTTACTGTTTCAAAATATTTCATTGTTCAAGATGGAAGAGAAGAGTTTTTACCATGATTTCGAGAAAAAAAAGTAAATTCACCGAGGCTAAGCGAAGCGAAGGGGTAAATTTTTGAAAAAAAGGGCATCCAGAATCTAAAAATTTCTTCATTAGGTAAAATTTGTGCTTTTTTACGTGTTTTGTTTAGACTTTCAAAAAAAACAATATCTATGGACCCGTTCCTGATTTCCTTCCAAAAAATCAAAACATTTTTGAAAATTGCAATCGAGATCGTTACCTCCTTTGATAAGTGAGAAGGACGATTTTTTCACTTGAAAATATTAATTGCCTAGGCTGGGAAAGGAAGAAGTTTCATACCATTATTTTGAAAATAAAATTGTGTACATTTACTGAACCCGAGCGAAGCGAGGGCGAAATTTTTCGGAGAAAAGAGCATTCAAAAGCTGAACTTTTTTCAGGCACCCATATCATCTTTCATCATCTCACACAAAGTTGCCACTGTAGCGACATTTCAAATATTAGTGATTTATTTTAGCTTTTGGCGGGCGAGTCTCAAGGACTTTTACTCAATATAAGGACTTCGGAAGGACCGGAAGAACCATTCAGCCAATATAAGGACCGGAAGGACTTGTTAGACACCCTGGTATTAAGCTGGAGTAAAAAGAAAAGTTACTTAGATGTTCACGAAAATTGGTGAGGTAACTTACTTGGAGTGGGAGGAATAAAAATGGAAAATTTCAATCTATTAGAAGATATCATGAGACTTTTAAACTCACTATAGAAATACAACATTTTGAAGGAAATTTCTACTGCCTAGACATTCGCCTTGAGCAATGGAAACACAATGAAATAAGCAATACATTTTAACAAAATTACATTATTCAGGCAACGTTAAATAAAGCATCCAAATCGAACAGCTTTTAATGTTTTTACTAATTTTTTGAACCAATTTTTTTTCTTCCTGGCTGCCAGGCCACCCCCCCCCCCCCCATGAAAATAAGTACCTACAACAATTTGTTCGAGACAACAAATTGATGCATTTATCCAAGAAAATATTTAACATTTTTCAAAATTGTTGAAGTGTTTCTGTGTTTCTCAAATTATTAGAAAACTGTGATTAGTGTAAAATATAATTTGGTCAAAGTGGTGATGGAAATTTCAAAAAAATGTAAATTTGTAAAACATTAGTATAACAAAGTACATGTGTAGCATTTTCCAACAATTTTTACGAAGTTTGGAATACTTAGATACTCATTGATCAATTAAAAAAATTCATTTAAAATGTATTTTTTTTTTAAATAATTAAATTTTTAACGCTTTTGAAACATTTTCATACATAACTCAGTACTTCATTATTTTTGTTTATCGTTTTTGTAGGAATTTTCAACTATGTGCTTACTATATCCAGCTTTATAATATTTTGAAAAATTTTCAATAATTTTCACAACCTTAGAAAGTACTTTTCAAAGGGCTGAATCGACCTTGGAGAGGAAGGGGAACGTACTTGAAAAATAACATAAATAATTGTATTTCTGGTCAACAAAATCAAATTATGGGTTTTTTATTGAAAATTCAGAAAATTCTGGATTTGTGGAGCCAAAAAATTGAAGAAAACTTCATTTTAGCAGGAAAAATTTAAAAGAATATTTTTTAAAATATAGGTCCTTTAATGAAGCAAAAACGATGAATCGAAGCGGACTTATTAAAAGGACAAAAATTTCGGACTGATGAAATTTTTTCTGATTTTTTTCAACTCAAATGTATGTACAATTCTGTCGTTTTTTTCCAAAATAAAAATTTCTTTCGAAAAAATCATCACTTTTGAAAAATGTCATCACTTTACCATACATTGATAAATATTTATCGTTCCATTCAATACGTCGTCGTTCATAATTCGCATTGCACACTTACACAGCTGCATCCACAAAATGATTTCATGAAATAGGCAAGAATACGCCTTACCTTTGCCTAATGCATGAAATTGGCAAAAAATTACCTATTTCATGAATTAGGCAATTACATCGATTAGGCGTAACACACATACCTACTCTTTTAATTTGAATCAGTCAAAATTGACTGTTGAAATATACAAAGTTGAGTCACTGTAGAAATCAATGAAAAATTTACCAATTCAATTTGTAAATTTTAATTTTTGAATCAGTAATTTTTTTCTTAAGTCTTGAAATGAATCAGTGAATTGAAATTTTTACTGATTCAAATTACTGATTCAAAAATGAAAATACGCCAATGGAATCAGAGACTCAATCCAATCAGTCAATCTTCAGTTTTTGACGGATTTAAATTAAGACGAAAAAAATCTAAGCCTTCTATTCCAGTATTGTAATGTGGTTGTTTCTGGAAATTGGATTCCACTTTTGTTCTGAAAAATGGTAAATTGTAAATTTGAAGAATTTTCAATTTTTACCAAACTCAAACCACTCCCCCAAACACTTAAAAATCGAGCCAAAAAAATGTGTTCGTCACCTAGCATGATTTATGATGGAATTTTTCAAAAAAAATATGGTTGGCAGCCCTGCTACAAAAATTGTTTAAACAAATTTATTTTAATGAATACGTATTTAAACTGTGAAGTTTTTCGAGCAACTGACGAAATAATTCTCAGGGTTGAAGTCAGTATAATACAAATGAATAAATAAATGAATAATGACCAAAAAAAAATTTTAGGTCACTTCTCAAATCGCCGAATAAACGATTTCAATTTTATGAAAATTTTGTTAATCAAAATGCAGTTGGCAGCACTTACATGAAAATTTTGAAAAATGCCATCAAAAATCCAAAAAATGTTTGGCTCGATTTTGAATTGTTCAAGCGAGCAATTTAAATTTGATAAAAATTGAAAATTCCTCGAATTCACGATCTGCAACTTTTCAACCCCTCATGGTAGAAACCAAAAAGTTGTATCCAATTTCAAGGTCGATGGTTCAGGGAGGTGTGAACTAGAAACTTATATCGCAACTTTTCAACGAAATGGCCAAAGTTTCTAGCCGGCGACATAACTCAAAAGTAGCAAAACTGCAATTTTTTTTCGAAAATGGTCCCAATTTGAGAATTATACATAGTTTCACCCTCCCTTTGGGTGAGAGCCTCAAAATTTTTGGATGGTCTTCCTCTCGAATTAAAATAACTTTCCAACTTCGGTCAAAATCCAAGATTTTTTCACTTCGCTCTAATACCCTGCGTATCTCCTAATATTCTGTGTTCGAATTTAATCCTTCCATTCAAAATTTAATTGAATCTAAATAAAATCTTAAAAACTGAAAAACCCCTTAGAAAAAACATATTCGAAATTATGTCGAGTTCGATAATAGAAGAAAGGTCGAGAACACATTTCGAAGCACCCTATTATAATAGGACGACTAAAATGCTACAATTCTGCCGGCGAATTAATCGAATCTACTTCGTAGACGAAATTTGGACAGGCTTTTAAAAGCGAGCGTATCCATATATTATAACACACGTACATCGATCCGACGACTGGTCGCGTCGTAAACCAAATATTCCGGATGACTTTGATGGCGAAGATTGATTGATGTTTAGAAATCGAGGTCCATTAAATTATCGAAAACTCGCGGTAATTCACTACTGCCTATAATGCGATAAGATGTGGATCCGTGTGCAGGTCAAATTTACGATAAATGGACGATGACCGAAGATGAAAACTCAAAAGACGAAGGGAAAAAACCAACATGAACTTTCAACAATTCTACTTACTAAATTTTTCCTAAAAATATCCTTGAAAAAATTTCACAACTGGAGAACTAAATTTTCTTTTGTTCTACAGTCGCATGCATCTGACATGTCCAACTTGTGAACCGAGGCTTGACTGGACTAGGTACAACAATCGTACTTCTCAACTCGATACATCCCTTTTCGAAACCACCACGTACCTTTTTACCGCTCCCAAAACCTCAAATCGCAATCGCCGACAAGCTTTCCAAAAACAAGACCGCGAAAACACGACGACTAATCTCACCTTAGTGGGAATCTCGACCATTGCCTTGTCGCTGCTTACCCACAAAATCCTGCTCGTACCTCAACCGCTTGTGTTCCTTCAGCCGAGGCTATCAAATTCCAGCCGGACCGTCGGCGGTAACGTAGCCAGGTACCCGTTCTAAATCCTTTACATCTCAATCATCGTGTACACCAGTTGCCAGTCCGGTGTCTGTGTGTAGGATTTTACACAACATCAGACCGTTTACGTACATTTATAAATCTATCGGTCTGCACCGATGCGGCTTTACGTTTATTACACCGAATTCATTTCGGCCTGTGCGGTTCTCCGCATAATCAAGTTGTACTTATCTGGGTGAAATTTTCACTCGTGCTGTACATGTTACCATCGAGTTCGGAGGTACACATGCGCGTACTTGTGACAGCACGTTATTACACCGGCACAGCAGTCGTCTCTATCTAATGGTCGCCAATTTGGTGGATTTTTCGATCGAAATCGTGGCGTTGTGCTGCGACAGAAGGTATCTCGAGTGACGAGAAGAGAGAAAATTTTCCAAATACGTAGAATGGAAAAGTGGATTTCGAAAATTATGGCTTTTCTGTTCTTTGCTACATACCTACGAAAGTGTTTTCAAATAGAAATAGTCCAATACTGCTAATCGAATGACCATCTTGATGGTTGTGGCCAAAAAGAGGGTAAATTTTTAAAAATCACTTGCGATTTTCAGAAAAATTGGCCAAGAGTTTGATTTGAGTGAAAGATCTCCCAGAAAAATTCCAGGTCTCTTGGGATAGAGTTGAGAATTCTCCATTGGAGGTCATGTTTTGAAAATTTTTATTATGGACCACTCTTGAGCGGTCACCGTCGAAAAAATAAATTTTTTCAAACGGCTGTAGAAGGTGAGAAAGGTAAATCGATTCAACAAACGAT
Source organism: Pseudococcus viburni (assembly GCA_033439095.1). NCBI lineage: Eukaryota > Metazoa > Arthropoda > Insecta > Hemiptera > Pseudococcidae > Pseudococcus > Pseudococcus viburni. The sequence continues at coordinate 77,290 of JAVBJF010000345.1, forward strand.
ATCCAGACCGGCAATAAAATTGGGCCGAAACAAAAATAAATTAAAATTACATCCCCAAGGAACTCCCTATCCAAAATTTCAGCTATTGAAGTCCATTTTTAGGATTTTGGTGAATTCTTGAAAAATTCAAAATTACCCCTAAACCTATATAGATTCGCATCCGCAAGAGTGTTTTGACCTTTTAAATCGATTGGAATGATCTTCGAGACGTTCTAGAGCCCAGAAAAATTTCGAACAGTCCGTTTTTGTCGAAAGAAAATTTAAATCCTTCGGTCTCAAAAATGATTTTAAAAACTCCAAATGCTGGTAAAAAATTGCCTCTATGAAAGAAAATAATAATAATTTACTCTTCGTTCTGGGGAAACATTGTGTTACAAATGATGGAAAATGGGCATTGAATCAACTGTGAACAATGAATTATTTTTTTCTAGAATAATCATAGGTACATGGGATTTTTTCCATTCGCAAATGATTTTCCCTGACTTTTCCAAGTTTTCCATGTCAATTTTTCCAAATATTTCGGCCCCTTTGTACTGGTATATTTTATTTTTTCCCCAGGTTTTCCAAAAAAGGGGTTTATTCCTCGTCAAATTTTACAAAAAAAAAATCCATTTCAATTCCAGGTATTCCAAAAAAGGGTTTTATTCCTCGTCAAATTTTACAAAAAAAAATCCATTTCAATTCCAGGTATTCCCTACTTGAAAAAATTAATTAAAATTTAAAATATCGTCCATGAAAAGTTGGACTGTGAAATGTTGAAAAGATTTTTTCTCAAGAATCTCATTTCAAAAATACCTATTTGAATTTTCTTGGAAAAATTTTTATGATTAAAAAATTATTAATTCCTCGATTTTGGAGTGAAAATCCCAGAATCCCCTGGAATTTATATCGATTGTTTTCAAGCTGTAGGTCAATTTACAATTTTTTGGAGACTGTAAAAAAGAAGGGTAAGAGGAATTCCGTCAAAAACCATTTATAACAGTACCTACAGAGGGTGAGATAATTACTAAAATTTCAACAAAAATTCATGATAACAAATTTTTGTCCTTTTATTGCCCTCTTTTCCCCTGACTTTTCCAGATTTTCTGGACTAACTTTCCCCAGTTTCCAGAAATTTTACATAATTATATTTATGAAATATGGTGGGGAGGGGGGGAGGAGGAGGAGGAGGAAATTTCGGCATCAAGTATCAAAGTACCAAAGGCAAAGGAATGGTTTAAAAAGGGGTGTATATATTATTGATGGTGTCTATCGTCCTTTATTTTAAAAAAAATTACTACTTTCGATAACGTTTTTAGAAACCACTTCTTCGGCCAACAAAAATGACTCAAACTCAATTCTTAAAATCCCCCCCCCCCCCCCGCACAAACACACGACCGAGCCAAAATTTGAAAATTTTGAGATTTTCATATGCAAAATAATTCATTTTTTAGTAATTTGCCGTTGAAAAATTCCCTAACATTCCAGCGAAAATTCCAAAATTTCCTGACTTTTCCAGATTTATGGAATTCCCCGACTTATTCAGGTTTTCTGGAGAAAGGACACTATGAGATATAGCGAAAATTCATTCAAGCTATAATTCGAATCACTAAACCTGCTGAAAAAAAGTAACTTCGTCACTTCTTGTTAAAATATTACGCTAAATTTCAAAACGAAGTCAAATGTCAACTTGAACTAACAACCTACAACGTCACAATCATCACTTCATCAGCTGCGCCATCGATTACCCCACATATCGTCACGCATCTCCCCACAATTGTCGTCAAAATCTCCGACACACCGATAATTTCGAGCAACCTCCCCTCACATCGTTGGGCTGCATCGCGATAAATAATCAGATTCTGCGAAACCTCGTTAAAAATTCCGTATCGCCCGAGAAAAGGCTAGACCGAGCCGAGGCAAAGGGGAGTTTTGCCAGCGCGAAAAAGCCTCCATATAGCCTACGAAGATGCGCAAATTAAAAATAAATGTTATCCGCGTTAACGCCGAACTCGGCCTCCGTCCTTATAAAAACAACTTTTTAATAACTTATGAAGAAAGGAGACGACACGAGGGTCTTACCAAGGGTCACAGCGTCAGATGGAATCGTTTAAAATGGTAATTTTTCGTTCGTTTAGAGAGAAAAACGTGCGACGAGGGAGGCAGCGGCGCTGATACGAAAGGAAAGAGGTAGAAGAGGAAAAAAGATACCTACGAGTAGAGAGCGACGCGACGTTCTACGATATTTCGAATTTTGTTTCGAGTTTCCGCGAAGGTTTCACTTTCTTCATACTCATCCTCGTCAGCGCGAATTTACCAACAACAGGAGCCGCCGTGTTCGATGTCTCGGTTCATTTTGAATACATCCAGTTTTTTTTCGTAAGAATAAAATTCGTTTTGAAGGGGTATGGCCGGGTAATAGTCAGGTCTCAATTTCATATCCGCTCGACTGAGCTGTAAAAAGCAATTCTATTTTATGATTGATTTGTGTTCTAGACATTACAACAAACAAATTTATCCCAGATGCCTTTTTTTTACCCCTCCCCCTTTTCCGAGGGTCCACCCCCTTCTTAAAAACGCCTGTAGCGCTCCTCCTATGGGTTCTAGTGAAAAAAACTTCCCACAAAAGTTGTCCCTCAACATCTCAGCTACAAATTACTTTCTATAAAAAATCCAATTTGGGGCCACCGGTGCCCCTCAAATTTGAAAAAAGTATTTCAAAAAATCATAAAAATCACGTTTTTTTTATTGTTACCGAAAAGTTTCCAAGATGAGTAAAATTTGTAAATAACCAAAAGAATTCAGAATTAAATTTCCTATTTGATGAGTTATATCACGACTATTTTCGCCCCGCTCCCCGTTACATACAGGCCCACCCCCCTCCCACACATCAAAAATTTCGGTCTTCTAGAAAAATTTTCCAGCAAAAATTATTTTTCACCACCTAATCTACAATTTCGGTTATTATAAAAATTATTTTTTGAGCAATCCCTACCCATTAAATTCGAAAAATATCCCTCAAAAATACATAAAAATACACTTTTTTACGCTTTCAATGCAAAGCTTTAAAGATAATTATGTAGAGAGAAATTGAGGGGAAAGTGTCTAAAAATCGTAATTTTTAATTTCCAGTTTTGTATTAAGAAGCAACTAATGAATATACTTACCTAATTTCTGACTACATAATTATCTTTAAAGCTTTGCATTGGAAGTGTAAAAAAGCGTATTTTAATGTATTTTTGAGGGATATTTTTCGAATTTAAGGGATAGGGATTGCTCAAAAAATAATTTTTATAATGACCGAAATTGTAGATTAAGTGGTGAAAAATATATTTTTGCTGGAAAATTTTTCTAGAAGACCGAAATTTTTGATGTGTGGGAGGGGGTGAGCCTGTATGTAACGGGGAGCGGGACGAAAATAGTCGTGATATAACTCACCGAATAGGAAATTCAATTCTGAATACTTTTGGTTATTTACAAATTTTACTCATATTATAAACTTTTAGGGAAAAATTGAAAAAAACGTGATTTTTATGATTATTTGAAATACTTTTTTCAAATTTGAGGGAGACCGGTGGCCCCAAATTGGATTTTCTATAGAACGTAATTTGTAGCTGAGATGTTGAGGGACAACTTTTGTAGGAAATTTTTTTCACTAGAACTCATAGGAGGAGCGCTGCAGGCGTTTTTAAGAAATGGAGTGGACCCTCGGAAAGGGGGGGGGGGGGGGTAAAAAAGGCATCTGGGCTAAATTTGTTTGTTGTAATGTCTAGAACACAAATCAATCATAAAATTGCTTTTTACAGCTCAGTCGAGCGGATGTGTTTTTTCGTGAAATTGAGACCCGACTATAAGGGATGAATTTGACCCTTGGCGCTTTTGGGCTCCCAAACACCTCGAGTGGTGTATATTGATTAGAAAAATATTTATTTTATTGCATTATTTTCAAGAATTTTCAATTTTATGGTATTATTTTAGCAGATTTTCCAAGTTTTGAACGTTTTTTCCAGAAATAAATCACCAAATGAAAAAATCAATTCCATATTCGTATTCGACAGGTCAAAATACCCCCAAAAACACCCTTTTCGCAATCGTTTTACTTGATGTCTCGAAATTCACTTTTTTTTTATCATGAAAAATGGGTAAAAAAAAAGTGAATTTTGCAACTCTAACCAAAACTGTCGCGAAAAGGGCGTTTTATCGGGGTATTTTGACCTGCTGAATACGAATATGGAATTGGTTTTTTCATTTGGTCATTTCTTTTCATATAAAACGCTCAAAATTTGTAAAATCTGCTGAAAAAAACAACATTTCTGTACAGTTTTTTGCGATTTTCGGCCCTTAGTTCAAAGAAATTGCCAGAACCAAGTACCCAGCAAAATTCTACACAAAAAATGTATTTTTTAGTCATTTTTTCAGGGTGGTCGCTCCTCGATTGTATGGTGTTTTTTACGATTGAAAATTTCAAATAGTCGAAAAAACGTGAAGGAGTGCATCAAAATTGTTGAAAAAATTAGCATAGATACACCTCTAAGAGATATAACTCTGTGCCAAAGAACAGAAAATTTCCTCCACTTCCGTAGAAATAAAAAATTCTTGAAAATAACCCAAAAAAATGGCCATAACTTCGAAAAGGAGGGGAGTAGGGGTCCAAAATTTCGTGAAATCGTTTCTCTGATCAATATACACCACTCGAGGTGTTTAGGAGTCCAAAAGCGCCAAGGGCCAAATTCCTCCATTATTCGGTCATACCCATTCTTGTATTTCCATGCTTACTCCGTACTTAGATATCCTTCTTCGACCTCACCCTTGCGACGAAAAAAAAACCACTCAACGCGAACAAATTTCAGCACCATGGTACGCGTATCGAAGATGGCGATCTTTCGTGGGGGTGTACGACGTACACTTTGTTAATCGTTCGAAACCATTAAAACTGCTCCGCACATAATCCACTGGTCGGCCACGTGCCTACAACATCGAAAACGACTTACGACACGACCGCCATCCCGTATTCGCGGGGAGTTGGAAATTTCCGCCAAATTACACCCGCATTGCGGACATTTCCAGCATTCTTGAACAGCTCCACTTTGCGCCCAGCAACGGATGGGATGCTGCGTCATATGACGACTTATCATCTTGATACGAACGTACACGCTCCGTTACCTCGTCATCCAGCAGATCTCGACGACCGTTCGCCAAAAGCTCGTCCATATTCGCGAGTTGAACATACGGAAAATCGCCTCTATCGTGCAACAGTTAATCGCGTGTCCGTCTCCTTTTTTCCCTCCTGCGTCGTGTCATTCTTCGTACATGGTAATGACTTTCGAAGGGACGACGGCGCGGCGCGAGCTTTTTATAAATTTTCCATTCTTCACCAGCTGTTCGGACTAATTACAAAATAAACGCGGCTTAATTACCTAGCACGAACGGCGTTGATAGCATTACAGCCGGTCAACGAGGACCGGAGGGTGGTAGCGGGAGGCGAAAAAAACCTCGTGTACCGGCCACTACACCATACGAGTATACGTGGTGTACGGCTTAAGAGGACCGAAAGTTTTTCGGTGTTGTGCGGAGAACGGTGCGGTGCGACGACTACGACGAAGAGTTAAGACTATCGATGTTTGTACACGCGGTTACCATGGCGACGATTTTACAGATGATGTCATGGGATTAGAAAACAAACCGGAATAGTTGCGAGGGTATAGGGAAACGGCGAACGCCGAAAAGCAACCCAAGAAAAGGTAAAATCCCGGAAACATAATAAAATAGAAACTTATAACGCGTAAAAATACTCACTCTCCGCTCAACATCGCACCACTGGGTTGGTGCATTACATCGGAACGACCGGCGACGATTGTAGTTTTGCATTTTTCCTTCCCGATGACCCCCTCCCCTTCCCCTGCCATCACCATAATTTCTTCAAAATTTATAGGTACTGATGATAAAAGCATCAAAATTTATGCAGAGTAAAAATAGTTAGAAGCCTACAGCATTCCGCAGAAATATTCACAACGTGAATTTTATTGATCCTACGAGATATCTTGCTCGAAGAATTCTGATCCGAACCCAAAAACTAAAACGAAAAATAATTTTTCAGAATCACCGTTGCTCCATCCTTTAGAGAATTTCTAGCATCCGAAATGTCCAGCGGGTAAAAAGCTAAGGACATAATCTAGGGACATATTCTCTGCTGTTTTGGATACCTTCAGACATGTTGTCCGCTTGAGGTTAGACATCTTAGGACATATTGTCCACTTGGATTGATTTGGCACATATTAAGACATATTGTCCAGTTGGTACATTTTGGAACGTTCACTTGAGATGTATTGTCTTTTTGAGCATCTTGAGAAATTATGCCCACTTGAATAATCTTAAGACATGCTTCTTTTGGAACACTTTGAGAAATATTGTTTTTTTTGGATATTTGGACATCTTGGGACCAGGGACGGTTGCAAGGGGTGTGGAGGGTAACACCCCAGACGTTATTTAAAGTCAGCAAATATTCAGTGAAATGGCGACCTTTTTTTTGCTTGTGCATTTTTAGTCGGAAATTTTTTCGTTTCTCCCCCCCCCCCCTCAAAAAAAAGATTTTATGCTGAAACTGCCCTAGCTTGGGACATGGAGTCCACTTGGCCATCTTACGGCAAATTGTCTACTTCGCACATTTTAGGACATCTTCAGAATTCAAATACAGAAATTTTAGACTTTTTTCAGTTTTTCACCTGAAAAGCTCGGTCATTGATGCGTCTTGATTTTCTGCATTTACACAAGTCGACATGGAAAATGCTGTTTGAAATTTAATGGGTGATTTTTATAGCATTTTTCGCGCTGATAACGAGAAATATAGTGAAAAAATTCCATCACCCAAGGATTTTTCACAATTTGAATTTTTTGTTGAACAGTTTTTCTATTTTTTTTTGATAACTTTTCATACTTAAAGACGATTTTTTGAAAAAAGAAAAGATTCTACGAAAAAAATGAATAGAACATAAATTGTAGAGCATAAAATTTCCTCTCTGTAGAATCCGTTTATTTTTTTTCAGTAGGCTTAAGGCTTAGATTTCGAGATATTTTAGTTCAAAATTCAACTTTTTTTTGAATTGAAAATATCTCAAAAACTAAGCCACCTAAGAAAAAACTAATTAGACTTTACTGAACGGAAATTTTACGCTCTACAATTGATGTTCTATTAATTTTTTTCGAAGGGCCCTTTCTTTTGCCAGAAAATTGACTTTATTGGTCAAAATTTACATAAAAAAAATGTAAAACAAACTTTCAACACAAAATTCCAATTATAAATAATCCTGATGCGATGGGGTAAAACTGAAATCATATTTAAACTCTGCATTAAAAGGTAGATCAGAAACACCAATCAGAATCAATTACGTAGATAGAAAATTGTCGATTTTCCGCCCTTTGATATTCCCATTGTTGCAAATGGGAAATGTTAAAAATGCGGTTCATTACAAAAAATCGATTTTCTGGCGAAAGAAAGGGCCCTACGAAAAAAATGAATAGAACATAAATTGCATAGCGTAAAATTTCCTTTCAGCAGTAGATCTAATTATTTTTTTCTTAGGTGGCGTAGTTTTTGAGATATTTTCAATTCAAAAAAAAGTTGAACTTCAAACTTTGAACTAAAATATTTCGAAATCTAAGCCTTCTAAGAAAAAACTAATCGGACTTTGCAGAAAGGAAATTTTACGCTCTACAATTCATGTTCTATTCATTTTGTTCTTAAAACCTTTTTTTTTTTCAGAAAATCGACTACAAGTGTCAAAAGTTATCAAAGAAAGTAGAAAAACTGTTCAACAAAAAATTCAAATTGTGAAAAATCCTTGGGTGATGGAATTTTTTTTACTGATTTTTTCGTGATCAGCGTGTAAAATACAATAAAAATCACCCATTAAACTTCAAACAGCATTTCCAAAGTTCAAAAATGTCGACCTGTGTTTTGTGCCCATTGTAACCTTGCATGGTTCGATACGTAACGTACCACTTTTGGACTTCTACCTCGCGTTTTATGGTTGAAAAATCACGACAATTTGAACAGATAGACGAAATAAAATTTTTAGTCCCCACTTCGATTTTTATCCCAACTTCATCATCCATCACACTTTTACTGGAACAAAATACTTTTTGAATAAATCAAGGCCAAAATTATCGAAAAGAGTTACTATTACCTAAAGTACAACATTATTCGCAATTTTTCACTTTTACCACCATCTCAAGCAGGGTTAGGCAAAATCCGGGACCAAAAGGCTTTCAAATCTAAAATCCGAAATCCTCTGCCAAAATGGATTTCAAATCCAAAATTCAAAATCATTCGTATCATACGATAAAAAATCAAAAATTCAAAATACTTTCAGATAGCGGATTTAAAATCCAAAATCTAGGTAAAGACAATAGAAAAAAAAACCTGAAAATGATTCTGAACTTCGAAATGTTTTCATTTTAAAATTAATTACAAAATTGGACATGACTACGAAACAAAATGGTGTGATGCTTGAACCTGAAGTCTGAACACTTATCATCGAATCACGAAACACGGAAATTGTTGGATTTTGAAAAATAGGATTTCAAATCCGAAATCCAAAATCCGTTATGAGAGTGAATTTAAATCCAAAATCCGGATTTTGTGTTTTTTGAGTTTTAAATCCAAAAGGATTCAGAATCTTACTCAGGTATTTTTTCTGAAAAGTAAAGAGTCTCGAAAAACACGAGATAATTTTCCCAAGCCATACATATTTTTATCTGCTAGATATAGAAAAAAAAACACAAAATGTAAATTTTACACTTTTTACTTCTCTGCAACGTTTATTTGAAACTTTTCCCGTATTGTCATGTATTTTTTTTTCTGAATTTTTCAAAGAATTGGGTCTCATTTTCTGATGTATCCAGAACCATATTTTTGATCACAGACGTGAGTGTAGTAGGTATCTCAAAAATCGAAGAAATATGTTTCTAATATTTTAAAAATTAAGACAATTACATATAGTTTTTGGGTTCTTCTGCAAAATTTAGCTAATCTAACAGTCGAGACTTTTAAAAGAAATTTTCTTCATAAATGTATTTTATCTCAAAAAATATCACCTCGCCGACCACCGACATCATGGCCGTTCAATTTCTAAATCCCACAAAAAACTTACTTCCATCTTGCATTCTGTTTTCCAAGACCTATCCTTCGATCATCGAACTCGTCATTTCGACTCGAACAATTTTGACTTTCACCACGTCTGTGTTCGAACCATCATCACCCACACTCGAGCCATTTTCATCCTCCCGGTTTTTTTTTATCCAAATCCCTCGACTAATTTAAAAATCGAATACAAATAAACTTCCATCATTTTAATATCTAACGACCTACGCACGGCACGCCAAATCTCGACTCCTCGTCGGTAATTTATTTCATCTCGCGAGATATAAACAAAGCTTCGCGAACCGTTGTTCGTAGCATCCGGAAGAAAAAAGCCGGCGTTGAGGAAAGAAAAAAACCCTCTTCGGTAAATTTAACATTTCTCGGCGTTTTTTTCGCCCCCTTTCCCCACTGGCCCGCGTTTTTTTTTCTTGTCGAATACACGTTCGGTAAACATTGGAAGATTTTTCGTCAAGCGTAAAGAACACGCGCGCCATCATCGTCTCGCGAGCGCCGCGGATTGGGAATACAACAACAGACTGAACAGGAAAAAGAAACACCTTTTTCCGACGACGAGCGACGTCCGCATCTACCCGCCGTCGTAGTCGTCGTCGCCTCTAATGGTAGTCAAACAAATTTCTTTCGCCAAATGAAAAGGGACTTTTAAATGCCTAAGCTTTAAATTGTTGCGAATTAATTTACATATTATCACTTTATGAGGGTTAAAATAAGCCTGTATATTTCAAGAAATATCTTTCGGGCTTGTAATTTTATTTTAAATATTCTCCGTCGTCTCTTTGCCCCATGCCGTACCCTTCTTGTACTGTGGCCGCGACGACTTCGCGTCGTTTCCATTTACTTTGTTGGTGCTGAAGCGTGAATGTCGCCTTCTCAGGATTTTCCTTTTAGAAAAATGGACTGTAAATAAGAAAGCGTTGTTGTTGGGTTATCGATGATACTGAATTCGAATTATCAGGCTTTTGAGTTAAGACAGTATGGCCTAAAATGACTCGAGGGAACAAAAATTATGTTCCAAGATGACATAAATGAACATTATGTCCCAAGATAATCCCCCATTGAATGAATTGGTCAAATTCACGAAAGTGATACATTTTGAGTTGAACTCCTTTCGCAAATAATTTCAGCCCCCCCCCCCCCTCAAATGAGTTGGAACTAGAGTTCTCCGAATTCCATTTTGGCTTTTTTTGGTTTTTCGCGCAAAAAGACAAAAAAATTTTCAAATTTTGTACTAGTAGGTAATCGATGCATCTTGATTTTCTGCATGTCCTGGACCCATTGGCACTTTCATTCGATATCACTTTTAGACCTCTCTCCTTTTATAGTTGGAAAATTTCAACGAGAATACATTTTTGTTTTCCTGGGGGGGGGGGAGACGATCCAAAAGTTGTACCTTGACGCAACGTTTTCAAAAAATTGAACAATTCACTAAAAACTGACTTAAATATTGAATAAATTTAATGAAAGCCAAAATTATCGAGATAGGGTGACTTTTCTCCCAAATCGTCATATTCCTTGAATTTTTTATGAAACATAAAAATAATATGACGTTTTTGTAGAATTAGGTACTTGAGATCAGGGTTGGGCAGGATTTGTAAAAAAAAAATGCTGAAAAATTTTCAGTAATTTTTCGACATACTGTCAAGATACCAAATTTAAAATTTCAACAATTATCTTAAAAATTTAGAGGTTGATCAAGAAGAAAACACCGTTGCCAATTCAGAATAGACTCAGAATTTTTACGCCGAATTTTTTCGATTTCCTCATCGAGCCTCATCGAGGGAGCCAAATTTATACGGAGCAACAATGCCAGAATTGAAAAATTAAGAACAAAATACGGGTTCTGCAATTTAAAAAAATAAAAAAATGACGTGATTATTGAAATAATATACCAATTAACAGAGAGATTTCTTCAGTTTAAGAAGAAGGCAACGTGCCACTTCAATGTTTTTGCACACGTTTTAGGTACACGTGGTAAAGAAAATCAAAATTTTGGAATTGGTCATTCATTTCGCAGACATTTAAGTATAGATTGATCCATGGTTTAACTAAAACGCTTTCAAAATTCAGAATTCAAAATTCAAATCTGAAATTTATTTTGAACTGGTTTAGAATCTTTCGAAGAACTCGATCGTTCAACAACACGATCCTCATCTCTCTCACAATTCGGAACGAAGCGCTAACAAAAGAAGTGCGGTCAAGCAGGCAGAGCAACGAAATTATAAACTTAAACAATTACCATCATTAGACGTAATCACAATGATACAGCAACTTTGCCGCAGGCCGGCGTAATTCGACGACTGAAAATCATTCTTGGAAGTGCACGTATATTAAGTGCCCAAATGAGAAAAAAAATACCAAGTCTAAACGCTACATACCAATTAATTACCATTTAAGAAACGAATTATGTACGAAGAACTCCTTCAGAAAGGCTTTTATTCTCCATCTCTCCGCGAAGATGATGATGAAAACACTCTGGAGCTTCTGTATTTTGTACCATAAGCGCATCCAGAAATTATTAAAGGAGAGGCTGGGAAATCGAGGGGAAATGGGGGGAGGGGTGTGTGAGGCAAATTTCACTGAAAAAATTGAGTAACTTGTTATTTTAGTGGCGCTGGCGTAGTCAGGGTATTTTTAGTAGGCTGATAATCAGGATTGCCAACCTCAGTGATTTTTCAGCTTTTGAAAAAGTTTATTGATTTTTGAAAATTTCAGCGATTATTACTCTGTTTGCCAGGTCTACTTTTCAATTTTCTATGATTTTTGTGATTTTTGATGAAAAATATTTTGAAAAAAAATTGTAATACCTACAGCCATTTCAAGAGATTTTGACATTTTTTTTACCTACTTTTATAAATTGATTTTTTATGATGAATACCTACAGTAATAAAAATGATTTTTCAAGGTCGGATGAGTTCAGTGAAAAAAGTGATTTTTGAACGACTTTTGAAAAAAAAATGATTTTAGTGATTTTTGAACAAATTGGCTACAGTGATTTTTGGTGATGCCTTTTTTTTGCCAAAATAGTGATTTTTCAAAATCTTGGTTGGCAACCTTGTGACAATACTCAAACAAATTTGAGCAAAGAAAAATTAGAAAATTACGAAATTTTTTAGAACAAACAATAAATTTACTCCTTAGATTTGAATTGATAAAATTTACCTGTTTGAATCAGAGAAATGAATTCAACTGAAAATCAGTAACTTTTTAATAATCTTTCAGTCAAAATTACTGATTTGTTCTGACAAATTGGAAATTGATCGAGAAATCAGTGATTTTTGACCAAATAAAGATTAGTGAAAAATCATTAATTTTCTATGAAAATCATTTCACTAATTCTCAAAGGCAGAATTTCATCAAAGACTGTTTCAGATTTAGAGAATCGTTTATTCGAAAAATAAAATTCCTAAAATACTGCTCGAATGAAGCAACGACAAACATTTTTTTGAAAAATCATGTTTTTTTTTTAAATTTGAAGAACAAAAAAAATGCACTTTTTCACATTTTTGTAATAAAAAAATTCTTTTCCGAGCTTAAATGGGGGGGGGGGCTCGAGTCTCTGAGCCCTCTCGCCTTGGGTGCGCTTATGAGCACGTGAAGTAACATTTCAATTTCCAAGGGGTGGCTGAGCTTGAGGAAGGCTATAATCCTCCTGGCCCCTCAGTCGAAAAACCAATTGGCATGGTAAAATTCAATGTACTCAAACTCATTAGTCATTCTCATTACCTTAAGTTCGTCCTAAAGGAAATTTACCTTATTTGAATGTATTTATTACCATATCCTTTTCTCAGTGCCCCCTCTCCCTGGGTGCGCCAATGCTTTGTACTGTACTATTCAAGGTTGTCAACCAAGATTTTGAAAAATCACTATTTTGGTAAAAAAAAAACAACGCATCATCTAAAAATCACCGTAGCCAATTTGTTCAAAAATCACTAAAATCATTTTTTTTTCAAAAGTCGTTCAAACATCACTTTTTTCATTGAACTCATCATTGAAAAATCATTTTTATCACTGTAGGTATTCATCCTAAAAAATCAATTTATAAAAGTAGCAGGCATCATAGCGAAATTTCGAAAAAAAGGTTACTTTTAGTAACTTTTTTTGAGAAAAAAGTGACCAAAAAGTGACCAAAAAATGACCAAAAAGTGACCAAAAGTAACCAAAAATTCGATTTTTCGGGGAATATTTTTACAGTTTTTTTGGGGGGGGGGGGATTTTTTTTTGAAAAATCATTATCAACTTTTAATTTTTTTCTTCAAGAATTTTGAAAAATAGCAATTTTTACGTGAAAGTTTGAATTTTTGCTTGAAAATGCGAAATAAAGTGACCTTTGGATGAAAAAAGTGACTTTTAGTGACCAAAGTCGAAAATAGTGACAAACACCCTAAAAAAGTAACCAGCTATGATGCCTGAGGTAGGTAAAAAAAATGTCAAAATCTCCAGAAATGGCTGTAGGTATTACAATTTTTTTTCAAAATATTTTTCATCACAAATCACAAAAATCATTGAAAATTGAAAAGCAGACCTGGCAAACAGAGTAATAATCTCTGAAATTTTTAAAAATCACTATCATTAAACTGTTTCAAAAGCTGAAAAATCACTGAGGTTGGCAACCCTGGACGATTAGTCTCAAGCTATAATTTTGGAAACAACATACCGTAATTTGGGGCTACTTGAACGGTTTTGCAAATTTTCGTCTATAATTTTTCTCCTTCCATTTTTTGCAATAAATTTTCAAAATATGGTTGTTACAAATCTGTTACTCGTTATTTCCTTTACCTTCTCGCTCTGCCATTTTTTTTTTTTTTTCATTCATATGTCGAGGTGTATCCTACTTTGAACACCAGATTTTATAATAGGCTGATGTTTTCGAACCTGAGGTTACCTGAAAGAACATCTTTTAATTGGGAGTAAATTCAAAATTTCAAAAAAATGCCCGTATTTATGCAAATTATGAGCAATAAATTGAGAAAAATTATTAAAAAACACTTTTTTAATATAAATTGTCAAAATTATGACCATTAAAAAGCTTAAAACATAAAAATTGCCGAATTGGAACAAAAAAAACAATTTTTTGAATAATTACAATAGTTTATCAAAATTTTGACCGTTGAAAAGCTTGAAACACTAGTGAAAATTGTAGAATTGTAACAAAAAAAAACAAAGTACTTATTAGAAATTAGAATGTTCAAAGTAGCCCCATTAAAAAAAACGCCTGTATAGCAGGGTTGCCATTTCATGAAAACTTCGAGTATTTTGATACAGAATACCATTTTTTTTAAATATTTCCCCATTTTTAGAATCAAGATCTGATTTTTTAAATCAAATTTCGTGGATCTTGAAAGTTGAGCTTTTTTAAATAGGTATGATTTTTCAAGCAATATTGCTTCTTTGACATTTATGAAGGGGGGGGGGGGTCATGAAAATAACTCAATTAGAGGTTCTTCTATTTACTCTCTAATTCCAAATCAGTGAAAAATCACTGATAAACAGTCAGAATTGCAGCACCGGAAAAATCAGCAAAATTCACTGATTTTCAGCGATTTCTCATTGATTATTCAAAGAATTTCACAGATTTTTCAATGAATTTCCACTGATTTCTAGTGATTTTCTTTCACTGGCTTGCTTTCAGTGAAAAAAATTTCACTGATTTAGAAATTAGAGAGCAGTAGAACTGGTTCATACGGGAAAAAATCCTTTTTCTGACCACCAGGCGGTGCTAACCCGAAGAAAACCGTCCGTTCAAAGTAACCCCACATTATGGCACGCGATGCCTGCACCTGTTTTCGAAATCCAACGCTACCTCGCTTCTGTTATTACCTCATCTCCTTAGAACACTCCCACACGTACGTGAATCGCAAAACATACACCTACACCTCGCACGTGAACATTAAATCGAACTAGCGAATCTGTTGGTGCTTTACAGAATATCGAAAAACCGAAATTACTCGTTGGCTGCGGCCCGCCTCGGGATACTGTTTTTTCACTTCCCCACGTATCAGCTTCTCTCGTTGAAGCAGCCGCATTCTACGACGTGCTCAAATTCGGAAAACTACGCTCCCCGATCCATCCTTTTACCCCCCTCGCTTTAAAAACGAGAAGAATATACCTTTACAAAATGTTATTTAATTAAACGACGACGCGCGCTGCTATTTCAAAGCAAGAATTTTCAACATTCTGAATTTGTTTAATGTGAAACATTTAACAAAGATAAAAAGATATACCTTTGAGCAACTCTGCCAGGCTTTTAGCTTATACACCCGCTCACCAGTTCGCGTCCCGTCGCCCCCGCCCGCCATACTGTTCAGCATTTTCACCGACGAGAGAGCGTCGTCAAAATGAAAAATAAACCTCTTTTACGAAGCAACGATTTCATTTCTCTCTGGCGCGCGCCTTCGCCGCGTATATCTTTTCGCCGAGCGAGCACATTTTACAGTCGAGGTCCTCCACCTCCACCTCCTGCCCTCAGCATCTGTGCCGTCGACTCGTCCTTATCCTCTGTATAGCAGATACCATTACCACGGCGTACACTTCCCATATCTTGTTATCATACTTTTCGTTTGGTCTTTTGACGGAGATGTCGTTTAATGAATTGTTTACATAGCTTTACGCTATATATTTTTCGACGTAGTACGACCAGCCAGCGAGGAGCGACTGGTAAAAAAAATCTGGCTAGAACGCGCGACCCGATGCCAAAGTTTATTTTGCTGCCGGCGCGACGAGCTGGAATCGAAGCGGTAACCGTTGAAAAAACAACAACGGCGACGCTACACCGCTAGTTATCGGCCAATTTTAAACCTAGCAGGTATACTTTTTACGTCATTACCGAAATATACTCCGGTAATAAATCATGAAAATGTTGCCAAATAGAGAACATTCCCTCTTCGGTATAATTTCCTCCGATGGTGGCGCGGCGCGGCGGTGGAGCACACAACGTAATAAATCTTCTTCAAAGTTGTAAAAGTTACAATTTTTTGCCCCTCGCTAATACGCTCACATATACGATACGATACGAGTACACCGCATCGGTATTTTCTACGTGTAAAATGCCTACTCTCCGCAGCAACCTACAACTTCGTAAGTCGAAAGAAGAGCTAGGAAAAAAAAGAGAAAAAATAATAAATAAAAATCCGACTCAGGTACGCCGTATATGTAGGTCTATACTCTACACACACAATACGTATATACGAGCGCGTAAAACTATATTACACGAGTTTTCGGCCGCCGAATTCCGCCTTAGCTAAATATCTCCCGAGGGTGTCTTGTGTGTAAAGATTTTAACGCGTTTTCCAAGTTTTAATTCAATCAGTTTCAATTTGGCGTTCGGTTCTTTTAAGCACATCGAAAGAAGCTACCTACGTATGTATGTGCTTCTATCTCCCATCTTCGTTCTAGCTTCATTTCGAAATCCATTACTCAGAAATCGAAAAATCGCCAACGTTTTACGATTATCGACGTTCTCAGCATCGATCCGACGGGAGTTGTTATTTCCCATGACTTGGAAGATTCGCTCCTTCTGAGCGATTTTTGTTTCGTTATTTAGATTTCTCAACACGTGGAATAATTTTACAACTTTTTCATCACGTAATCGGCGAGTAAATTGGTAAATAATATTTTCTGATGTTCCCGAATCCGGATAAGTCAATAATTTTTCACAGGAGAAGTAACCATCTGACGAAAAAATTGATATAAAAATTGAAATCTATGATTTCGAAGGCGCTAATTTCAATATTTTATCGATTCTGTGATTGAAATTGAGGAGTGAGAAGGGATGAGACTACTTAAGGGCAGGTTACCCCATTCTCCTAAATAGTCACTCCCTTCAATTTGACTCGAATGAAAAATAATTGAATTTCACAAGTTTTAAAATTGGTTTCAATTTTTTTCCAGTCTGATTCTAGGATCTCAAAATTATCGGATTTTTTTGTGGAAGTAACTCAGGGATGAAAATCCGTAAAATAAAACTACTTTTGGCTTTTGGATAAAAATTTAAAAAATAAAACTTTTGGATTTAGCTTTTAGCTTTTTGATTCATACAGCTAGCTTTTGGCTAGCTTTCAACGTTCTCGCTTTTCAGCATTAAGTAATATTTTATTAAACTTTCAGCTTAAAACTTTTCGACTTTCACCTTAGAACTTCTGATTTACAACACCTTGACAGCACAATGATAAAAATAATCGTCCATGTCTGTACTATTTTCTCAAAATTTCGATTTTTCAAACACCAATAAATTTTTTCCCCACTCTGGACATTTCTTCTTCAATTTTTTTTTTCAATTTCTTCAATTTTCATGTAGGTACTAAAATTTTTTCAGCTCCAAAATTTTTTCATTTACTGATAGTCATCCTAACTACCGACTGTAAAATGTCATTCTTTGATTTTAAAACTTTTAAAAACTTGACATTCTCTCGAATTTTTTTCACCTTGAATTTCTTAGAATTTTCTCCAATCCAAATTTTTTCAAACATTTTTTATTCTAAAAATTTTAAAGCTAAGAAATGATTTTAGAAACAATTTTGAGCTGAAAAAATTAGAATTTTGAGAAAAAATAATATGTAGAGTTGAAAAATGTGTATTTTAGGAAAAAATACCAGAGTTGAAAAATTAGAGGGAGACATTTTCAGACATGATAAAATTTTTTATTCTTGATGAAAAATGTTTAGAGTTGAAAAATATCTGGGAAAAAGAAAATTAAGAGCTGAAAATATTCTGAGAATCGAGAAAAAATTTTCTAGATCGAGGTGTCTAACAAAATTTGTTGGCAAAAAGCTTGACTTAGCTTGACCTTCTAGAATGACTTTTCCCAGCCCCCCCCCACCAAAAATTGATACATTTATGTGCTTGCATGTAGTTATTTATAGAAAATTAAAATTTTTACAAACACATTAAATTCAAAAAAACGTTTTTTAACAGATATATTTCTGAAAGCTGGACCTTTTGAGTGAATCCGGGTAAATTGGTCAAAAAGTTTGATTTTTCAAACCCGGTATGACTCTTCTGAAAAAAACGTTGACTCATCAGAACACGGGTGCTTCGGTACACAACATCAGGTTGTGACTTAGGATGCTGGAGAGTGAAAATGAAATAAGTGTTTAAGGCTGTGTGGAATTTATTATTTTTTTTTTATTTGACACCGCTGGAGAAAAAAATTTTACGTAATACGTAAATTTGTCAACTTCTCACATTTTAATCACAAAATTTTAAATTATTTTCAACTTTTGTGATCATATCAACATAAAAAATTACTTATTTTGATACCAACACCATCCTCACGCTTTTATCGAAAAAAAATTGAATTTTTTAAAAATAAATTATGATTTTGAAATAGCATTCCTTAATCTTTTTAACAATCATCAAAGTATCATAATTTTCTATATTGATATTAATACACTAATTTTAAATTTATTTTACTAAAAAATTGATTTCTCACTCTTTTTTTTTTGAAAAATCGTCAGTTTTGATCAAAAGGGTCAATTTTGATAACAGAAACATCAACTTTTGACTTTTAGATGAAAAATGTAAGGTTAATTATGGAATTGCGATTGCAAAATGACAATAATTCAGGACTTTTCAACGTCATAAAATGTCGAAATTTTTCTTCTTGTAATAAAAACGTCAACTTTTGACTTATTGATCAAAAAATGTCACGTTGTCGAATGTATTATTACAAAACGACAATTTCTGACTTTTTGGACATAAAATATCAAAATTTCCACCTTCGACTTTGTAATCTAGAAATGTCAGTTTATCGAATTCTGATCGTAAAATGGCAATTTTTGACTTTTTGGTGATAAAAACCATACGAA
This sequence comes from Pseudococcus viburni, assembly GCA_033439095.1. Lineage (NCBI taxonomy): Eukaryota > Metazoa > Arthropoda > Insecta > Hemiptera > Pseudococcidae > Pseudococcus > Pseudococcus viburni. The sequence continues at coordinate 96,229 of JAVBJF010000345.1, forward strand.
CACGACCGAAAATGAACACGAAAGCACCCGAAGTCACAACCTGAAGTTGTGGTACCGAAGTGCTCGTCATCAGAACAGCTTGACCTGTTAGACACCCTGTAGTTGAAAAATCTTTGATGTTTCGTGTTTCTCTCCATGAAAGAAGTGGGGAGTAGAAGCGCTGAAAATTTTATTTTGAATTTTTCAAAAAAAAAAATGAACGCTGCAAAAACGAAAACGAAACAAAAAAAACGTCATTTTCTGGAAAATGAAAAAAAAAACGAAATTTCAAAGTCACGATTTAAAATTATTATTACACAACTTTAAAATTTTTTGTTTAAAAAAAAAATTTGGCTGATTTGCAAAAAAATCATTAAAATTTTAATTTTTTCTCGGTTTTAAAGAGTTTTGTCATTTTTGATGAAAATTGCCTTTTTTAAAAAACAGCAAAAACAAAGAGAGCGTTTTTTAAAACAAAAAAATTTTAACGCAAAGAAATCGTTTTTAGTTGTTTTTTTCTCAAATTACTTACACCATTCTGATTGAAAATGTGGAATTTTTCCTAGAAAAACAAGAAAAGATGCAAGTTTTAAATGTTTCTTTGAAAATTTACATTTAACCTTTTCTTATGTTATTAAGCATAAATTTGTTAATTTTGGAAAAAAAATGATAGCAAGTAGAAATAGTATATTATGCAACAAGGGAGATAAAGTGATTTTCGACGAATTTTGAGGTTTATTGCCCGAGCGAAGCAAGGGAAATAACTCAAAATCGTCGAAAATCATTTATCTCCCGAGTTGCATACGATATTTTTCATTGTAGAGGGAGTAAAAGTCGAGTTTGAGCACTCGAGCGATTCGCGAGAGGGAGTAAAAGTAGACTTTTACTCCCTCTACAATGAAAAATACATTATCAAAAACGAAAAAATGTGATTTTTTTCATTACCAAAATAAATTGTTAAAAACTTCTTCGTTGAAACAGCATTAAAATTGGAAAACTTCTACTTTATATAAACCATTTTTTTATTGTTCTATTTTAATTTTTTTAAATGCAGTTTTTAATTATTATGTTATAGTACAAAGGGGTGGCAGGTTATAAAATGAGTGATCAAATTTTAGGCATCGAATTTTTGGAATTTTTACCAATGATAATGTTTTCAAAAATTGATACTTCTTCTGCAAAATGATTATATTCTCTGATAACAATAATTTCCATTAAAAATGATAATTTTTCACTAAAAAATGATAATTTTTACAAAAAATGATAATTTTTACAAAAAATGATAATTTTTACAAAAAATATATTTTTTTAAATTAAAATAGCAATTTTCACTAAAAATGATAAATTTTGCTAAAAAATGATAAATTTTACTAAAAAATGATAATTTTTTACAAAAAATATATTTTTTTTATTAAGTAAAATAGCAATTTTCACTAAAAATGATAAATTTTACTAAAAAATGATAATTTTACAAAAAATGATGATTATATTTTTTCACTAAAAATTATATTTTCTCACTAAAAATTATACTTCTTCACTAAAAATGATGATTTTCACTAAAAATTACGATATTTACTCAAAATGACAATTTTTACTAAAAAAATGATAGTTTTTAAACGATTCTTTTCAGTAAATTTTTTATCAACTTTTTGCTCCATTTCTTGCAATTTTTATAAAATTTTTGAGGAATATTGTGACATTTCAAACATTTTTTTTAAAGGGAGCTGGTGTATCGACGATCATTTTAAAGCCCTTGAAACAATTTTCAGTTCAATCAATCGACTCCGAAAAGTACCCAGAACATTACCCAAGAACCCAACAGAACTGGTGAAATTTCGATTCTCGATAGAACCCTATTATAACGTTTGCTTGTACTGAATTTCGATGAAAAACTCACCTCGAGACTATTTTTACCCATAAACGTACTTCTCAGGGCACAGTAGGCACAGTAACGACCTGCAGGTTTATCATCATTCGATCTGCTATCGGTTTTTCGATGCTACGAGAAAGCTCGAGGTGGAGGGAGGGCGACTGGACGCGAATCTATCCCGTAAAAAAAGCCATCGGCTGCTACGAATGAAACAGCTTAGTATCGCGTGTGTAATCCACCAAACGGCTCGGCGCTTTTCGTTTATCGTTGTCGCCACTCTTTCGTATAAAATTATACGTTTAAAAAAGTTGAAAATGTTCGGGAGAGAAAAAAACACGATATTCGAATTCCCTTTATTTTATTTTCCTTTTTTTTTTGGTAGAATTTTCCTTTTTTTTTCCTACGTACTACGTGTAGAGTATTCACACCTTTTATGCATCGAAAACTCAGACAATATGTGTTGATGGGAAGGGAGGAGAAGGGGTTGCGAGTATGGAAAATTCTAGCAGAGTCCGAACAAAAGAAAACCCCCTCTCGGCGCGATTCGTGCTGCGGATAGATACTTAGGCTAGCAGGCAGGATATGATGTAATAAAACAGATAAACGATAACCACCTTTTATTTCAGTGGAAATATGATGGTGACTTTAGAGGGACGCGACGCGACGATGAAATTGTATTCATATACACACTTTTTCAAGTATCGTAAAATTTTACGAGTGCATTTTTTTCTCGCGCCTAGCGCCGCAGCTCGCGTATCGTCATTCGGCAATTTTCAAATGTAGATGAGCCGAAGAAGTTTACCTCTTTGTATTTTTTTTCGCTCCGAATGCTAGCTGCGTTTTTTTTTGTCACGCTGTTTTTAAATTGAGATCGTTAAATGAGCTGCGAGCGATATCGAAAAGTTTTCCCGTTTCGAGATACACCTAAATAAACGCTATAGGTTTTTCTTTCTTGCGTATTCCGCGTAACTTTTCTCGACGATTTCGAAAATAAAAGAAAAAAAGACAATTTAGAATTGGAAAGGAAAACTCGAGCGCGCGAAATTGGCCAAGACGTCCGAACTCGACGGTGCAATAACCCTTTGGATAACACATACGCTAAGGCGAAGAGAAACGCATTTACTCGTATAAACTCCGGCGATTAAAATATTATTCGGGAGATTCTGTACGCTCGCTGGTACTCGTAGGTTTAGTTGTTTCGCAATATCCAGTATCGTTATCCGTATTTTTCATCTGGAAAGTATACGTACGTAATTATTCGCGGCGCTGGCGGATCGTAGATTAATAAATAATCTGAGCAAAAATCGTGTCGCTGACCGCTTCGCCGTCGTTTTCAAAGGATACACCGACGGCGAGAAGGGGTTCGTTTGGAAAATCTACCATTTTTGTTAAAAATGTATGAAAAAATTCCGCTATATCGGACTGACGATGACGAGAGGTCTGAGTTCCATCAAAATGTTCGGGTCGTTGTATTCGAGTCCGTCAAATATGGATTCGACAGCAACGTGTACATATGTAATGTGTACCTGAGTTGAGAAATTTCCCGGAATAGCGATATTTCAGCGTTTAAAATATCGACGAATACGACCCGCTGCGGTCGGGCTCGATTATTTTACGACCATTTTTCCTTTTCTCGGTTCGCAAGTGCCACTCGGTGGCGAGACGAAAATTGATATTTTTCTATTTTTACTCGTACGAGTACTATGTGCGTTTTTTTTTCTTTCAGTTTCGTTGCCTTGCAAATTCCACTTGAATTTTGAACAAACGGTAGACGAAGGTGTTTTTACGACTTTTACAAAAGAGTGGAGATAATCTTCGATGGTTCGAAAGGAGTATTGTAGAAATTGGCAACATTGTAGAATCACTTGAAAAAGATCGAATATTCTCGAATTCATATTTTCCTAATTTATTGGCGATCTGTCTTTGATGTTTTTATCAATATTTTTTAAAATGGCTCCTGTTTTCGAATTTTCAAAAGCAGGGTTGAAAATCTTCAATATAGTTTCAGTTTTCAAATTTTTGTTGTTTTTGAAATTTCTGTTTTTATTCTTACAAGGGAAGTGCACGAGGTGTGACACATCGAAATAAAAAAAAAGATTACAAGCTTGTAAAGCATCCCAAGAAACTTTCTTAGCCAAAATTTCAGCCTCTGAAGTTGACTTGGGGAGAGATATGGGGGTTTGACGTTTGAATTTCAAAAAAATCGCCCGATACACCGAAAAATTACAAAAATCTAATGTGAGAAATACAAATACTCTCTCATTTCTGAATCAGTGAAATTTATCAAAAATCGCTGAAAAACAGTCAGAATTGCAGCACAGGAAAAATCAGAAAAAATTCACTGATTTTCAGCGATTTTTCACCAATTATTCAAAGAATTTCACAGATTTTTCAGTGAATTTCATAAATGTGACCTGGACTACTAAAAGGTACCTATAGTCACCAAAACCGATTTTTCGTTTTTGATCAATATTTATAGCAGAAAGTATGGTCCTTCCAATGACATAAACTGCAAACTCCAGATTTCATTATTTTTGCTGTAAAGTACATTAATTTTTGCCAAGAAGCTTGATTTTAGACATATTTTCTATAAAAGTAAACTTTGAACTTCCGACTGAAATTCCCCGAAAGCATAGCTTTCTAGAAAAAAACTAATTGCACATTACAGAAAGGAAATTTCACGCTCTACAATTTATGTTCTATTCATTTTTTCCGTACAATCCTTCCTTTTCTCAGAAAATTGACTTCAAGTGACAAAAATTTTAAAAATATGTAAAAAAAAATTCAACAAAAAATTGATAACTTTTGACACTTGAAGTCAATTTTTTGAGTAAAGGAAGGGTTCTATGGAAAAAATGAATGGAACATAAATTGTAGAGCGTAAAATTCCCTCTCTATAAAGTGCAATTCATTTTTTTCTAGAAAGCTGTACTTTCGAGATATTTCAGTCGAAAGTTCAAAGTTCAACTTTCAAAAAGACTTGTTTTTTTGACCGAGTTTTCCTCGGTAAGTTGATTTTGGCCTGCGGTCCCTTTTGGTAGACCAGGCCACAAATATTACTGAGTTTTCAGTGATATTTATGAAATTCACTGAAAAATCTGTGAAATTCTTTGAATAATTAGTGAAAAATCGCTGGAAATCAGTGAATTTTACTGATTTTTCCTGTGCTGCAATTCTGACTGTTTATCAGTGGTTTTTCACTGATCCGAAATGAGAGGGTAGAAAAATTTAAATAACTCCGCAACTTATGGCGTTTAGGACGTAATTTTTTTACCACAAACTAACCTCGCCATAGGCAATTTACAGAAGGGGTAGTCGCCTGGATCCGCGTGCAACACCTGGATGGGGGGGGAGGTAATTTTCACTCATACCTTATTAGACGATTTTTCAAAATTCAAACCCCCATAACTCAGCTCTCCAAGTCAATTTTAGGGGCTAAAATTGTGACTGTGGAAGTTTCTTGTGATCCTCTACACGGTAGGAAAAATCTAAAAAATATCAACAGAGTCAAACTTTTCCATCCCCCCCCCCACATCATTCCATAGTCTAACAAACATGCATTCTGTTTGAAAAATTTGAGAATGCCGAGAGAAAAACTGAAACAAAATGGGGAACTGGAGCTGGAAAAATTATCTCACAAGCAGAGTTGTCATGTAGAATGTAAAATGTAGAATAAAATGTAGAATAAGATGTAGAATAAGTAAAGTAGAATAAGTTTTGGAAAAAATGTAGAATGTAGAATAAGTAGAATAAGTAGAATATGTAAAATAAGCCGGAAAAAACGTCAATTTCATTGAATTATGTTCAAATTTCTCAACTGTAATATTTAATTCATGAGTTTTTTTACCGATCAGAGACCTATTAATACGTTTTCAATCCTTTTTTGAAAAATTTTATTTAATTTCAGGACAGAAAATTTCATTAGCTAAAGAGTAAAGGATTGATGATGAATATAATGATGATATCATATCATGAAATTTTGGACTGAAAATTGGAAATCTTGTTTACTAAAGAAATTGAAAATCCAGATTAACGGCTGATTAACGGAATAATAATAATGGCAAACATTTAGACAAAAAGTTGTTTAAATTTGAAAAAATGAAATGTTCAAAAATTGAATTATTAAAAATAACAAGAGTACTTCAATCGAATCGAAAGATTGAAATTCAAAATCAAAAATTATAAAAGTAAAAATATTATTGAAACTTGAAATCAGAAATTATAAAAGTAAAAACATTTTAGTATTAGTACTTAATCGGTTTTTCAAGCCATCATTGTCTTATTAGCCAATCAGAAGAGCTCTACAGCTTATTTTACATTTTACACTTATTCTACATAAAAATTTAACTTATTCTACATTTTTACGTAAAATGTAGAATAAGATATCTACATGTAAAATGACAACTCTGCTCACAAGGGAGGTATCCCAACTCCAAAGTAAACTTTTTAGCCGAAACAAAAATAAATCAAAATTACATATAATTCATATGGATCATTTTTAGGGACTTTTTTCCAGTGCTGGAAAATTTCAAAATTATTTGTATGCTCCGAAACGTCTCACAACCGCTTCCAATCGATTAAGGTAGTCGAAAATAGGATATTCACCAAATTCAAGCTTTTTTCGTTGACTAAATCAAATTTTTATATTTTGCAGGGCAATGAGATAATTTTAAAATTTCAAAAATTCGTCAAAATTCGAAAAATGAGCTTTAGCATCCGAAATTTTGGATATGGGGTTCTTTTATGATGTACTTTCGATTTATTTTTGTTTCGGCTCAAAATTTTACTTCGAGTTAGGATACCTCCCTTGTCACTCATCAATTTTCTTACTTCAATTTTAGTTATAATTTTTCTATTTGGCTTTCAGTTTTTTTCGAGTTTCGATTTTCCAGCTTCCCTGAAAATATTTAGTCATAGAAATTTTTTTAAATTCCTTATTTATGAAAAATTGGTAATCAAAGATCCCCTTTCTTCCTTTCAATATAAAAAAATGAATAACCCAAATACAAAATCTGAAAAATTGAAAAAATCCTGAAAATTGGAAAATTTTCAGCAATTGGTATTTCTAAATGGAAAATATTTGTTCAGAAATTTTCAGTTTTTTCAGATCAGAGAAGAGACTAGTAAATTTGACAAAAAAAAAAAAATGAAAATCTACTCGAGATTTTTTTTAAAGAAAATTTCAAACATTCTCTCTTCAATTTCTCGTAAAGAAGAGGAACAGTTGAAATTTTTCACAGCTTCTTTCTGCTGAATGATCTTACTGACAAGGGAGCTACCCGAGGTCGGACACGCAAAATGAAAAAAAATTTCACAGGCTTGTAGAGCATTACCAAAAACGTCCGTAGCCAAAATTTCAGCCCCTAAAGTTGATATGGAGGGGAGCTGTGGAGGTTTGAATTTCGAGAAATCGCCTAATACACCGAAAAATTACAATAAAATCTAAATAACTCGCGTTCTTATGGCGTTTAGGAGATGGATTTCATAGCACGAACTGCCCTCGGTATAGGCCATCTGAAGATGGGATAGTCGCCTAGGTTGGCGTGTAACAGCGGGGGGGGGGGGGGATTTTCACTCATTCATTGGTCGTTATTACAATTTTTCTACACCGCGCATAAAAGGTATGAGTGAAAATTCCCCCCCCCCCTGATGTTACACGCGAACCTAGGCGACTATCCCATCTTCAGGTGACCTTCCTGGTATAAAATCCATCTCCTAACGCCATAAGAACGCAAGTTACATATTTAGATTTTTGTAATTTTTCGTTGTATTAGGCGATTTTTCGAAATTCAAACCCCTATAGCTCCTCTCTATATCAACTTTAGGGGCTGAAATTTTGACTGTGGAAGTTTTTGGTGATGCTCTACAAGCCTGTGAAAAAATTGTTCATTCCGCGTGTCCGACCTCGGGTAGCTCCCTTGTGAGTATTGAAGATTGAAATAAAAAATTCATAGTTTGAGAATTTCTTGATATCAATTCGAATTATTCGTATTTCAGTGATTTTTTTGGGATGAGAGGGGCATCGATAAAGATCGGTTTTTCGAAAAAGTTAACTATTCGTAAAAAAAATTCGCGAGGGAACGAAAAAAAAATTGAAAAGAAAACCAAAAATACAAACAAAAGTCATCTTTACAGGAGAATATTCTTCTAAAAATTTGTAAAACCCATTGGTGCACCTGTGTCTCAAAATACTGAATAATATCTACCAATAAAAACGAACGGTTTTAATAAATCTCCAACATCTCGTAGATTAGGTAAGAAATAAATCCTCAAACAAAATCACCTCGCGTTGTTCAACGAATATCAAACGATAGGAATGTGCGAATTAGTCGTAATTATACTGCAATAAAGAAGAAAAAAAGGTAATACGTGTGGCGAAAGGACAAACGAGCGATTTAGCAGAACGGTTGTAAAGACGAGAAAAAATGTGGGGAACAAGAAGCAGAAAGAGAATTTTGTATGCCACATATATATCATTATATGTACCCAGTGTACACATTTATCGAACATACAACTAAATTGGTACAGCGGAGAAGAAATACGTGCAAGATAAATTGTTTTCCTTTTTTCGTTCGTGATTTAGGAAACTGAAAAAAATACCTTGAAAAAGATACAGCAGCGCAGTTATTTTTTCGATTTGGGTATACGTGGGATGAGGGCGAAGAAGGGTATAGTTAGGTAAAAGTTTAATGGATGATATCCAAAAAGTTTCGATAAAACGCTTAAACATTCTTCGCACCTTTTAGGGAAAAAATAACGAGAGCAGGGTAGTCCCCTTGCGTTCTATTCGTTCGCTTTTCTGCGTTATTCAACTATGTATACGTACATACGAGAAAACAATTTATGTTGAATTTGATAATTTTTCTCATTTTTCCCCCACGTGTATGTGTAAAAAGAAATAGAGCAGGATATCTTCGGTGTTGGTCGGTAAGGCGTTTTACAAAGGTGTCCAAATGTAGTTCGGTTTTCCCAACGGATTTGCCAGAGGTTTTTTTCTTTTTGTGCACAGCGTCTTCATTTCGCTAAAAGGAAATTGTACGGGTATGGCGAAAATAACGTGCGGCGAGTTATTTGCATTTAGATATCGAAAAAATACGCGTGGCCACTGTCTGCGAAATGAATTTTGATCCCGCATGGAAAAATGGTGTTCACTCGTTTGATCATCGTATCGTGCGACCGAATCAATTGCAGAAGGCGATATCGTCCGATTGTCGAGGAGTTGTTATTTTCTATGACTTAAAAGAGTAGTGAACAATAATGTACGACTTCGGTTTTTTGTTGTTTTTTTTTTCATCCCTGAAATATATATTTTTCAACTCTAAAATTTTTGGGATAAAAACATTTTGAAAAAATTTAGAGAAACTCAAGATGGTAAAATTTTAAGGGAATTCAAGTTTTTAAAAATTTTAGGAACAACGAATGGAATTTCCGAGTTGGTTGCTGAAAAAAATTTCAATAAATTAAAAAAATTCAAAGCTGACAAAATTTTAGTAAATGGAGACATGTTTTTAAAATCTTGAAGAAAAAGCAAAACAAAATTTGGATGAAAAATTCATAAGTTGGGCAAAAATTTTATTAGGATTTAAAAATTAAAATTTTAAGAAAAAATCTATGGAATTCGAAAAGAATCGAGAATAATTTCAAGTGTTGAAAAATACATTGAGAAAAAATTTAAGAGTTGAAAAATATTGAAGGTGAAAAAAATGTAGACCAGAGAGAAAAAATTTTGATGGAAAAATTTCATAATTAAGAAAAAATTTCAGTGGAGTTGAAAAATATTTCGAGAAAATTATACTTTTTGAAAAAATTCTGAGGAAGGAGAAAAGGCATTACCAATTGAATTTTTAAAATTTTTGAGAACAACATGAATTTGAAAAAAAAATCGAGTTGCATGGTAATAACAGAAGACTTGCACGAGTCAAATAGGAGAGATTCAGTCGTTCGCACCATTTTTTATTTTCGTGCCTAATGCATATTCCGTGTAAAAGTCACGAGTTGATAAAAATAACATTTTTTATGGAATTTAAATAATTTTTACGATATTTAACCGATTTCAACAATTCTTTCAATAATTACTATACCGTTTGCTTGCTTTTTACATTTACATTTTCAAAATAGTTCTCAAGACCAGAGATTGAAAATTTGGATAAAACACACAAAACCGATTTACCAGGGTAACCAGAATATTTCAGAAATGATTTTCACCTACTTTTCTAGGTTTAGACCAATTTTTCGAAGTTTTCCACACTTTTTAAATATGATATTCACGAACGAAATTTTTCAGAGAAATGATATGAAATGCATGAGCTCTAACAAATTTTTTTCCAAAATCATTACTTTTTACGAGATTTTTAGATGCTCCTCGTCAAACCAAAAAAAAAGATTCAAATTCAATTCTGAAAATTTTTGAACCCACCCAACTCCCCTTCACCACAAAAATTTGAAAATTTGAATTTATTACAGAAAAAATTCCAAATAAAAATGGAAAACTACATATTTTAAAGAAAAATGATAAAGTTTTAAAAATTGAAACAAATTATATCAAGATGCCTTTCAATCCAAATTAATTGAATGAAAATTCGGATTTTCCAAGCTGGAAATTGGAAGATTTCTTCATATTTTATTGCTCCCTTCGCAAAAAAAACACATGCCTCAAATTTATAAATCCACGCAAGTCCCTACAATCTTTTCAGCTTGGACCAATGAATAAAAAATCAATGAGGCTAAAATATAAATCATGTGTTGAGCACGAACGAAGAAAGGACGAAAATTTATGCAAAAAATGATCTTCAAAAGATGAAAATTCACCATTTCCCCTCATTCAGGTTTTCCAAAACAAGGTCAATATTTTCGAATTCTGTTCCATTTCGTCCCCTTCTTTTTCAACATCGTGGTCATGAACATTATGACATTTCTTTCTCATCGCAGCTGATTAAAAAAAGTAAATTTCTAAAAAAACCTAGATTTTAAATAAATTTTGTAGAAAGCACGTTTAAATTACCCCAAGCGTAGCGAGGTAAATTTTTTAAAAATAATTCATAATACAGGTCGACATTTTTAAACTTTTGAAAAGCTGTTTGAGGTTTGATGGGTGATTTTTATAGCATTTTACTATTTTTCGCACTGATCACCAAAAAAGCAGTGAAAAAAATCCATCACCCAAGGATTTTTCACAATTTAATTTTTCGTTCAATGGTATTTCTACCTTTTTTGATAACTTTTGACATTTCAAGCCGATTTTCTGAGAAAAGGAAGCATTCTACGAAAAAAATGAATAGAACATAAATTGTAGAGCGTCAAATTTCCTATCTATAAAGTCCAATTAGATTTTTTCTTAGGAGGCTTAACTTTCGAGATATTTCAGCTCAAAGTTCAAATTTTTTAAAAATTGAAAATATCTCAAAAACTAAGCCTCTTAAGAAAAAACTAATCGAACTCTAAAAGTAGAAAATTTGACGCTCTATAATTTATGTTCTATTAATTTTTATTGTAGAACCCTTTCTTTCTCCAGAAAATCGACTTTAAGGGTCAAAAGTTACATAGAAAAATGTAAAACAAATTTTCAACAAAAAATCTTCCAGTTATAAAAAAATCCTGGCGTAATCGAGAAAAACTGTAATCATATTCGAACTCTGCAGTAGAAAATAGATTAGAATCATCTACCAGTGAAAATTGAGTGATGGAGAAATTTTAAAATCAGTGCTATATTTTAGACTAAAAACAGTGATCAAACAAGAAAAAGAAAATGTTTTAAAGTTAATTGATAATTATTATATTATTTTTCACGCTGTTCATGAGAAAAATGGTAAAAAAAATTCCAAGACGTCAGGATTTTTCATAATTAGAAGATTTTTCGTTGAAAATTTATTTTACACTTTTTTATGTAATTTTCCACCCTTAAAGTCGATTTTCTGGGGACAGAAAGGGTCCTACAAAAAAAATGAATAGAACATAAATTCACTGTACCTACATTACGGTCAACAAAAAATTATGAATAAAAAATCAGTTAAAAAATGCAATCTGACTTCCTCAGGTTTTCCAAAAAATATACACCCTGTATTCAAACAAAAAATAAAAATCATTCTTTAAGTTTTTAAAAAATATTTTTCATGATTTTTTTCAAGAAAGAATACAGACTTCTACTTCATATCTGATTTTTTTGGAATTTTAAACAATTTCCATTCACGATGTTCCAAAAATTTTGATATTTTATAAAAATAGCCAAAATTTCGAAAAAAATCTCCACCAGATTTCCACCCAAATCATGGAACACCCTCGGTCATCATTACCCTACGACTTTTAGTTCTTAGGCCACCCGTCGAGCAGCCATTCCGCCAACCATTTTTTGACCAAGCCGAATATAAAAGAAACCAAAACAATCGAATCCGAACCGGATACTACATCTGTTGGAAAGTCGCAAGAAATCCGAACACTGCGAGAAAAAAATCGCCATTCTGCGTGTGCGGTTCGTGTATTTTATTCGTAGGTACTAGAGCTCTGCACGATACGATATTTTTCATCGTTATATCATATCGTTTTAAACGATGGCGATGTAGAATCGGCAATGCACTAACCGATTTAAAAAAAACGATATGACATCGCATCGTATTGAATGATACGATTTAATATACATCGCATCGCATCGTAATAATACGATACGATACGATACGATACGATGTTATATGGTATGACATCGTTTGTTCTGCACGAGTGTCTGTTTCCCGAAAATGCTCTGGTGGAGGCTCATTTTTTTTCGTTTTTTTTCTGAGTCCATTATCTGAGACGTTCAGAGGTCCAAATTTTTTTCCAATCGTAATTTTTTCACACCAAAATTTTTTTTCTCGACTAAATTTTTTTCAAAACGTAATTTTTATTTTCACACACCTAAACTTTTTTTCTCAACAAAATTTTTTTCAAACCAAAATTTTTACACACCTAAATTTTTTTTCTCAACTAAATTTTTTTCAAAACGTAATTTTTATTTTCACACATCTAAACTTTTTTCTCAACAAAATTTTTTTCAAACCGAAATTTTCACACACCTAAATTTTTTTTCTCAACTAAATTTTTTTCAAAACGTAATTTTCACACACCTAAATTTTTGTTGAGAAAAAAAATTTAGGTGTGTAAAAATTACGTTTTGAAAAAAATTTAGTTGAGAAAAAAAATTTAGGTGTGAAAAAATTACGTTTCGAAAAAAATTTTGTTGAGAAAAAAAATTTAGGTGTGTTGTGTAAAAATTACGTTTTGAAAAAAATTTAGTTGAGAAAAAAAATTTTGGTGTGAAACAATTTCGTTTTGAAAAAAATTTAGTTGAAAAAAATTTAGGTGTGTTGTGTGAAAATTACGTTTTGAAAAAAAATTAGTTGAGAAAAAAAATTTTGGTGTGAAACAATTTCGTTTTGAAAAAAATTTAGTTGAAAAAAAATTTAGGTGTGTGAAAATTACGTTTTGAAAAAAATTTAGTTTAGTAAAAAAATTTTGGTGTTAAAAAATTACGATTGGAAAAAAATTTGCACCTCTGAAGTCTGAACGTCTCAGATAATGGACTTTGAAAACAAAAAACGAAAAAAAATGAGCCTCCACCAGAGCATTTTCGGGAAACAGACACTCGTTGCTTAAAGGTCAGCCACCTAAGCAAATTGCACGGACGATAATCTTTTTCAATACGATAAATACGATTTCGGAATCGTTTATTCGTTTTTAATACGATGCGATACGATATCAAAATCGTTTATTCATTTTTAATACGATACGATAACATATCGGAATCCTTTAGTTCTCTTCAACCCGATACGATATGATATCGGAATCGTTTTTTCCTCTTCAATCCGATACGATATGACATCGTAATCGTTTTTTTTCCTTTAATACGATACGATACGATATTTAAGCGATGGAATATCGTATCGTGCAGAGCTCTGGTAGGTACATCGCGAATATAACGGAAACGAAGTTGTTTTTCAGACGCTTTGCAGCTGGAACAATGTGCGTATCGAATTGCCTGGCCGGATTTTGGTAAGTAAAGGTAGGTAATGCTTATTGGCCAAAACTTGTTGTAGCATTATAGGTACGTCTACGTACATCTTTGGTGCATATACAAATTACATATACACACACGTTGTAATACGAATCCTCGTTGCATATGACTACCCACACGAGTAAGTCAAATTATCATATTTTTTTATTTCGATTTGCAAGAAGAAGCGGAGAAAACGAGTCGACGAAAAAACTACCTCGGTACCTACTTAATTAGGAAATAATACCGAACGTCTATCTTTTCATTCTCCTTCATTAAACCCTGCACTTTAATCGCGACTGTGACGACCGTGAAAGCAGAAACGGCGAAGAGGGACCGAGTAGAAGGGAAAAAAATAACATCGACGACACGCTCTTTAATTACCCACGTATACGCGGGTATTCTGTGGGATTTTAGCTATCGATTTTAATAGCATTATTTTTATATAATCGAGCAACGATCCGTGAAAAAGAAAAAGGATCGAATTACGTCGCGACGCGTTTACATTTTCCAAGTGCTCCCCCTTGGCCGGGGGTCTTCGATCTCGCCGTATAATTAATGCTGCTCGCAATTATATACGGATTACGGATTAGTAAAATATAACGCGATTGGATTTTTTTACACGAGATGACGATAAAAGCTGATAATATCGAAGTACATACTTGCAAAAGTCGCACTGCAGCCGGTTCCGATGATAGCCGATCCATCAAACGTCATTTCGAGCCAATTAATTTATTTTTTAAAACGTATTTTTTTACATCGATATCTTCTCTTCGAAACTAGTTCGACCGAGTTTTTTTCCCATCTACAGGCATGCCACACAGATTTTGGGGAAAAATAGTGACTTTAGTGACTTTTTATCAGGCAAAAAGTGACCTATTTTTCGAAAAAAGTGACCAATTTTTCATTTTTTTTTTCATAAATAAATACACTCCCCCCCAAAAAAAATCATAACTCAAATTGTATTTCTCTCTGCAATAGTGTTGAAAATACTTTTTTTTCTGAAAAATTTTTTCATCAAGGGTAAGGGTGCCATATTTCGACCACTTTTTTTCAAACTTCTACCAATCCACGACTTATGGAGGTAAAAACGTCAGAAATGGCTTAAAAAATACATTGATCCTTCCTCCACCACCCCCTAAAATTCTGAACCGATACGATGATTTTTTGTGATTTTTTTCTGAGGGAATTCAAAAATTGATTATCGAAATTTTGGGTTCCTAATTTCGACCACCAGCCCCCCCCCCCCCCACTTTGAGATGAGGGGTCGGTTGTACATTTTTCTTATTCTACTTAGTAATAGGATGTAAAAAAAAAAAACCGCTCCTAAAACTCGATTAACCCGATTATTGGTAATTATTTGAGGTAATGGATAATTTTCAAAATTGATTTTTTTCAGAAGGCCCTAACTCCTCTCCATGACATTCTGAGAGAAAATGGTAAATGACCAAATTGTTCGTTTTTTAATGCTCTACAACTTTTGTTTCAACTATTTTTTCATTAGTGCGTAATTTCGAAAGTTATCGACGAAAAAACAAAATTTGAACTCCCTTACTCCCCAAAAGGAGGACTAAATTAGGCGCCAATTTTAGGGAAGTTCAGGAATCTTAAAATACATACCCTAGTAGAAAGCGGTCGAGATTAGGCCATTTTACCCTTAATAAATATTTAATTGAAGCTACGAGTTTAAAAATATGCTTCAAATAACTGAAAAAAAGAATAAACTTTTTTTATAAATAAGTTTTTACTGAAAAAAAATCGTAATATTCTGCATCTAAAAATTACGAGTTCTAAAAAATAAACTAGCAAGAGCGGAAGGCCGTTTGAATGAAAAAAGTGACTTCAGAGTGAAAAAACGGACTAATAGTGACTTTTGGCCAAAAAAAGGACATTTAGTGACCAACCCTGAAAATCGGGGACAAGTCACTAAAAAAGGTGACTCTGTGGCATGCCTGCATCTACGAACACCTTTCATCGTTGCTTTATTTTTCCAAAGTCCAAATACATCGTATACGATGCTCTATCGACTGTACGCCCTGTGCCCTGTGCCTTCTCAGTCCTGCTAGCGTTGTGTCGTGTCGTGCGAGCTAATGATAAAGACGAGAAGTACTACGATAGCTCGTGCCTGAATTGCATCGGGTTCCTAGGCCTACCTATATACTCGCACTCGGACCCACCATATCCAGACACGCCGTGCTACGCCGCCGAATCCGTACAAATACGTCCATCTCGATCGCATTACCTCGACTAGACCTTACATATACACGATATGTAAAGTGTACACAAGCCTTCGCATGTATGTATTTGTAAGCATATTATGGTTTAACCTAATATGTAGTTTTCCAGCACCGTAATTATACAAGGTGAATTTTTACGAGCACGTGAGGCCCACCCAGAAAGGAAATTGCGTGCGTATGTCCCATAATAGATATACGCGATGCGATAGAATGACGTTTCGTACTGGCGGGTATATTGAGAGTCATCATCCACCGAATGACAATCGACTGCGTTACACCAGATACCTAGTCATTGAAATAATAAATTGATATCTCAAAAAATTACCCTGCGAAAAAGAATTGATTTTCAATAACGAAAACTCGAGGAAAAATAGAATTATGGTTGAATAATAACTGTTGAGTGGGGGGGGGGGCCTAAAAAAATTAAATATAGCTGGATCAGGAATCGAAAGAAAATCAAAACTGCTCCAAGAGTTGCAATAGGTTTTCCTTCCATTTTCATTTCAAAGTCATTTCAAAGAAAATTAAATTAAATTAATGACGGAACCGTTGAAAAGATTCAATTCGAGTTTATGGTCTTCCATGAACACCGTTGAGAACTCGATTCGATACAACTTTTGAGGCGACCCTTCGAAAGTTCCAGACAGCTAAATAGTGAGATTTTTTATTACATAAAAAATTAAACGCCAAATTTCTAACCACAAAAATTAGTGATAAATTTGGGCCAAATTACTGCCAAAGTTATGAATTCGTGGAAAAATTGACTATAATGACGAAAAATTTGAGAAAACACCACCTAAGGGTGTCCACTATATTTCAGAAATGATTTTCCCTGACTTTTCCAGGTTTTCCAGACTAATTTTTCGAATTTTTCCAGACCTTTTAAATATATTCGTAAACCAGAGGGAGGGGGAGGGGGGTTATTTTTCACGGGATGACTTATATCCCGAAATTTTGCATAAAATTGATAGCAAATGCATGGGGTCCAACGATTTTTTTTTTAAATCACTAGATACTTTTTACGAGATCTTCAGATGCTTTTCTTTGAGCCCCCAAAAAGATTCAAATTCAATTCTGAAAATTTGTGAACCCACTCAACCCCCCTCCCCCCTCATCACAAATATTTGAAAATTGAAAATTCATTACCTACAGAAAAAATTTCAAATAAAAAGAAAAACCTAACAAAAAATTAAGTTTAGAAAAATGAAAAATTATGCCAGGGTGTCTATCAAATCAAGTGAATGAAAATTCGGATTTTTCCGGACTGAAAATTTAAAAATTTCGTAACCCCCTTTCTATGAAAAACACAAGCCTAAAATTTATAAATTCACGCAATAAATACCCTACAATTTTCTAGTTCGTACCAATAAATAAAAAAGTCAATGAAGAGGTAAAATATAAATCATAAGGACAAAAATATTTTTAAATTAATTCTGCAGAAAGAAAGAGTGTAAATTACTCCAAGCTTAGCGAGGGAATTTTTTTTATTGAAAAATTGGTAAAAATTAACAAAAATTACAAAGTATATGTCCAACAAAATTTTCAATTCAAAATTTGGAACTTTTTCGAAATTTCCGCAAGACTTTTGGAGATTTATTTCTCCCCCTCCCCCTCCCCCTCCCCAGATCACTTGAGTAAGAAACTGAAATAATTTTGATATTTTACTAACTTTTACAAATTCTCATCAATTAATAAAAACCAAACGAAATAAGTAAAATAATTCATCAATTTTATAATTTTTTTTTGAGATATTCATCAAATTTGACTTTTTTACTTCTTTTTTACTTGAGATGGTATCTAGCTAAATTGTAAAAAAATACAATCCGGACCGCTCGAATCGTTTTGGTCGTTCAGTATTCAACTCATTCAACTTCTTATCATCATCTAAAAGAAGGAAACTGCAGAGTGATGAAATGATAAATTTCAAATTTTGTTCAATTTTTTTTTGAATAATTTTCAACTGATGTAAATTCAACCATTCAGAATTTAAATGATAACAAAATCCGAAAATGTTTATCTCATCACTCTCCAGTTTCCCTCTTTCAGATGATGATAAGAAGTTAAAAAGAGTTGATTATCGAACAACCGAAACCAATTCCAGCGATCCGAATTTTTAAAGAAAAAATACCAACAGGACTTTTTGACCAGATGCAGGACTCATTCAGCAGTTTTCTAATTTTCACTAGATACATCATGTACAATAGGTTAGTTGGCGACAATGTCGATATCAAGAAATGAAATTGACGAGGTTTGTACAGTAAAAAAGTTGAAGAGGGTGTGATTTATCCTTCTTCAAATTAAAAATAATAATAATAATAATAATGAGATTTTTACGCAAAATGAAGACAAATATTGTTCAAGTGAAGCAAGGACCAATTTTTTTTTGAAAGATTGGGTTTGAAAAGCAAAAATTAGTCATGAGCATTTCCTTCCTTCCTCTCTTCCTTCGTGAATCCACACTTGTTATCAAACACTTTGAAAATTCTTGCTTTTTTCTGGATTTTTTTTGCTATTTTCACGTAATTTTTCTTGCTACAAATTCGACCAAAAATGAATTCTTTTTTAGCCTTCGATTAAAAAATTCAAGAGAAGAGAAAAATGTTGGAAATGCTTGCTTTTTTTGTAGTAAAATCATTAAAAGCCTTGCTATTTTCTGGTTTTTCGTTGGTTTTTTTTTGCCAGTAGACATCATGTAAGTATTAAGTATTAAAACTTATTAAATATCTTCAAAAATATTTTCGAAATGTTCCGAATATACACCAAAATTGTGAAGAAATTACTTATTTGAAATGAGGCAAAAATAATATTTCAATCAAATCACATACTCGAAGCAATTTATCTTGCATTTTTACAGTATAATATTTCGACTAACTTATACAACAATTCACACATTTTTCATGAAATTTTACCAATTTTTCCATAATTTTTGCACGATTTCCATTAAAATACTCGAATAACAATTCATCTCCGAATTTAAAATCCATTTTCAAAAAGATTTTTAAACATCTAAAGCAATTCTGGAATTTTCAACAGTTGTGATGAACTTTTTTTAAATTCCATCACTTCAAACACTTTCATCACTTCTGAGTGGTTTTAATAATTTTCCATACAAATCTCAACATTTCTCGCATAATCTGAAGAATTTAATTGAATTTATTTTGTATCTGCTTTAAACATTTCTTCATTTTTAACAATTTTTCTAAATTCTAACAATGTACCCCCCCCCCCCCCCCCCGTTATATAGGATATGGATTTTCAAAGAAATAAAATAAGAAAAATTGTATTTTTTGGGAACTGAAACTCCAATTTTTTTAAAGCTTCGCTCTCGCATTGCTCAGGCAGAAACAAAATCACAATTCCATGAACTATTTGCGACGACAGCGTGAAAAAGGCTCCCTTTTCCCCCCCCCCCCCCCCCCCCCCCCATCCTTTTGATATTTCGCGTCTCCATACATACTTTGTACTCTCCTAAAAAAAATTTCAGCCGCCACTGTCTATTCCTGCACATTTCTACAACCCACAAAAAATTTTATTCCATAATTTTACTGAACTAGACCCCCAGCAATTTTACTCCTTTTTCAGTCGAATGATCAAAATTTTGCATTCATGGTGTGAATTTGGTTGAAATCCGAGACAAATTTAATAAATTCAAATTCATATCCATCCATTAAATCATCGTTGACGCCAAAACTACGTGAAATCTCACCAAATAACCAACTATCGTTCGCCTCATCTCAACCTACAAATGAGGGGCTTGGTTCCAAAACTCACTTTTGCCAAAAAAATCGATTTCGTTTTTTTTGCGGATTCTGATTCAGTTTTTCATGCTCTACAACCCTACGATCTCCGTTTTCACGTTAATGTCTCGATTCCGCGAGAATCCGCGAACGAAAAGTGACTTCAGTTCCAAAACTCACTTTTGCCACTGGCAAAAGTGAGTTTTGATGCCAACGAAGAGGAAAAGCCATTTTAGAAGCGCGTATTATGTTGAGTTTGCGTTTAGATTCAAAGATTTAGTGATGGTTCTGTAGAAAGGGACCTAGGGGAATTTTTAAAATTTTTTATTCTTGCGGTTTTGGTACTGGACTGTGTTGTAGTACAAAAAAAAATCCCCCTGGGTCCCTTTCTACAGAACCCATCACTATCCATCTAGGGTCAAACTTTGTTCTTAGGTTATGAAAATCAATTTTCAACGTCGTAATGTAATGAAAATTTGCAAAAAACATGAGTTGGAATCAAAACTCACTTTTGCCATAGGTAATTGTAACTTTAAAGCACAATGGCGGAATACTTTTTTTTTTTTTTTACATAAGCCTCTTCATATACACCAACTTCATCAATCTAGACCATAACTGGCATCGAAACATAAAACGCGCACTCCGTAATCGTTTTTCGTGGTTTTCTCAAAATGTACCTTGATGGCAAAAGTGAGTTTTGGAACCAAGCCCCTCAAATATCATGAATCACTTACCCGTGATAGGTAACACGAAAACAGCCAGCCAACAGGTGATGATCTTGAGCAGATGAAAATCTTCAATTTTCATTCTGGATCTGGAATCGAAATCAAAAAAAATTCTCGTTAGGCAGGTTAAAACTACACGTTCTCGCAAACTACCTAATCGCGTTATAGAATTCTTCACGTCACGTCACGTCACATCGAGCGACGCTGTCGTACGCTTGGCAAAATTTCGAGGACGTTTTCGAGTCAAAGTCACCTTTACACGAGGTAGACAGGGTTGAAATTCCGCTCGCGTGTAAATCCCCACGATTATCTCGCTTTTTATCTCTCTCAAGCTAACAAAATTTTCCATTCTAATATTTTCCAATATCGAAGAATTTCCAAGAGCGGCTCTACGGGAGGCCTATGCCTATATACTTTACTCATCCTTCGATTTATATACTAAAACGAGTTTCCCTTCGTGCCTATATATTTACACGACGCGATCGCGTCTATAAGTATATATTTTTGGCCCAGACACCGAATAAATATACGAACCGTACATAGGATAGCTTTTATCCGCGACCAAAAATTTACCCCGAAGACTTATTCGTTATATTGGCAAAAACCGCTGCGACATCGCGAAGCTTTTGGCTGTGGATTCGCACCGAAGCCGCGTAAAATATCGCCTATAATACGAACATTTGCAAATGTACTCGGGTAATTAGTACGGCCGAGCTAAAAGGTTCTAGCTTATGGTGCGTCGGATATGCGAGCATTTATGGGCTATATGCATTCGAGTACACCGTGTATATTATAAAGATCCCTCTTCTCCTCGTTCTTTCCAAGTCTCTTCGTAGATATGCTTTTCTAGCGCAGCTCCGGATCCATTAAAATTTAGTATACTTAGTTGGTCGGAAATCGTTAATAAACATATTCGAACTATAACGTCGTCGTCGTCGTCATCTTCGTCTGTATAGGTATATATTTTCACATCATCGATGGGCGAGGAAACCTCTCGAGGAAGGTATTCTCCGGCACAAGACGCGACGCCGATGTCGAGCGAATTAAAATTCCAATTTCCGAATACGCATACACTTAGGTATATGGTTCGACGTCATTTCGACTTATCGCAAAGTGCATCTATAATATGAAGACGTCGACGTCGACGACGACGACGACGAAAACAACGAGTAAAAACCTCGTCTCCGCTTTTCGAAATGAGCGTAATTTTATAATTGAAAAGCTAACGTACATCGTCGTCTTAATTATGTATAGGATTTTCCACGATTATATGTACTAGTTGAATTATAAACGATATTACGTACAAGTATAGGTACAGCAAGTACACCGACGCGAACCTTCTCGTCACCGAATAGCTGCATTTTTAACTAAAAGCTATACCTAGATGCACCCTCTTCTTGCCCGAGCATATCGAACGATCGAGCATCGATAAAATATAAACGAGTTATAGCGACTTTATAATATATTACTTCGGTATAATTGAATTTTTTTACCCATAAAATTTTCTGAGAGGGCGTAATGCACGACGTCTATATGCTCTACAATCGTTAATTGAAAAGCAGCCGTGATCGTATCAGGTA
Source organism: Pseudococcus viburni (assembly GCA_033439095.1). NCBI lineage: Eukaryota > Metazoa > Arthropoda > Insecta > Hemiptera > Pseudococcidae > Pseudococcus > Pseudococcus viburni. The sequence continues at coordinate 118,376 of JAVBJF010000345.1, forward strand.
TTCGTCGAAGTAAATTCAATTTCATTTCACATCCGATCGAACAGCTTCATATTTATGCACGTTGTTCGCGTCGTCAGTCGAACGAAAATTCACAGCCGGATTTGGAGTCGCGAAGTAAATTTTTCTCGTGTGTGGCATACGAGAAATACAGAAATGGTGAAATTTACATTCTACCCTCCTACCCCCGAGCGTTTGTCAATGATTCTTGAAGTTAAATGGGTGATTTTTACAGTATTTTTTGCGCTGATTACGAGAAAAATAATGAAAAAATTCCATTATCCAAAAATTTTTCACAATTTGAATTTTTTGTTGGACATTTTTTTACACTTTTTGATAACTTTGGACACTTGAAGTCTATTTTCTGAGCAAAAAAAGGGGTCAACGAAAAAAATGAATGGAACATGAATTGTAGAACGTAAAATTTCCTTCCTATCGAGTCCAATTAGTTTTTCCTCAAGAGGCTTAGTTTTCAAAATATTTTAGTTGTACGTTAAACGTTCAACTCTTTTTTTTTGATTGAAAATATCTCAAAAACTAAGCCTCCTTGGAAAAAACTAATTGGACTCTACAGAAAGGAAATTTTATGCTCTGCAATTTATTTTCAATTTTTTGAAAATGATGATCTTTTTGTGGAAAATTTTCGTTTAGAGTTGAAAAAATTTTGGAAAAAATCGTATGCAGGTACTTACTTTTGGATCGAAACCCATCAGAGAAAAATGTACTTCGGGCGAAAATTTTCAGTCCCCCCCCCCTCCCTTCCATAAGCTAAATAGGGGTTTCCATAAGATTTTTTTTCGTTTTGAAGTAAAAGGACGAAATAAAATTGAAGGGAGTGTCCGAAATTTTGAGGTAATTTAAATGATTCTTAAATGATACCTAAAAAATGAAATGATGAAAATGTTATTTTTTTCAATTATTTTTCAGGGTTTTAACTAGTTTCGATGAAAAATTTGGAGCCATTGAACGACAGAAAGGCAGAGGAGGTAGTTTACTTCCCATTATTAATAAAATTGAATTTTTAGAAAAACAAATTTTTGAGTCCAAAATTTTTTGAAAACGGTGACCTTTATTTGAAAATTTTTTGTTTTAGGTTGAAGGAAAATTAAGAGAAATCATACCTTAAGTCGAAACAATCCATCTCGTTTCGAAATTTTCAATTTTTTCCCCTTGTCCCCTTCAATAAGGCGATTTCAATTTGTCCATGAGAATACTATTTTTTCAGTACAAATAATATGGAAGAAACTTCAGAAAATTGACTATAAACTTTTGGAGAAATTAAATTATGATAAAAAATGAAGGTCATAAGATTTTGCTTCATTTTTTAGCATTTTGATAAAGCATTTAAAGCCAGATAAAACGAGGGAGGGGGAGGAGAGGGCAACCTGACTCCCTACAATAATGCGAAAATTTCATTCAAAGTCAAAAAATAGGGTTCAAATTTGAAATTTTTTGAAAATGATGATCTTAATTGAGGATCTGAGAATCATCTCTCACTTTTGCCACTATAAGTGATTTTGAGAAAAACGCAAAAAACTGTTTTAGTATAAAGTTACCGACCATCGAGTGAGTTAAAATTGTCGTATATTGTCAAGTAAGACCTGAAATTAAGATCCCCGAAGAAAAAAAAAATTTCAATCACATACTTACTTTTCTTATAATAAAGCGATAAAAATGGTAAAAATAAGTTTTGACTCCAACATACTTTTTTTTTACAGCTACCAAAAATTTCGTACAGCCAAATTAGTAGAGATTAAAAAAAGAAACATTTTTTTCCTCTTGACATTTTTGCTCTAAATCAATTGTCTTCGAGTTATGAACAAATTTTAAAATGCATTTCAAAATTAATGCATTTTGAGCTGGTTCATAACTCGAAGACGATTGATTTTGGGCAAAAATGTCAAGAGACAAAAAATGTTTCTTTTTTCAATTTCTACCTATTAGTTATACGAAATTTGTTTGTAGATGGCAAAAGAGAGTTTTGATTCCAAACCATGATTTCAACTTCGATTTTCTTCCCGAAGAGAGCAGTTTTAAAAAAAAGTAAAAAAGAGCGTATAAAACTTCTTTAGAATCCGTCATAAAATCGGGGGGAAAAATTGTGGCAAAAGTGAGTTTTGATTCTCAGCTTCTCAATTCTCGTTATGAGGTAAAAAATTGGGAAAAATTGTGCTTCGGTTCGAAAAAATCATGAAAATTTCATTCCGGTCGAGAATTGGCGACTTTTGGCCTCGGAGAATATTGCCTAACTTTGTATCGAAGAAAGGGAACAAATGAAATCGTAGAGTCAAAAAAATCATCAATAAACTTTTGTTTACAATTTCGCAATAATTTTTTTCAAATTTAAAAATTATGATGGGGGGGGGGAATCCCAGAACTCGTACATTTCATTAGGTTCTTTTGACACCAGTTCGTGACTTTTTCGATTTGATAGCCTTTCACAAACTTCCCCATTGAAAATTAATTCACTTAAATTGAAACGAATAATCGACCTTGCAAAAGTTTTCAAGTCGTAAGAAAATTGGTTCAACTTCTAATAAATTTTTTTCAAAAAAAATCGAGTTTTATTTCTAACTTCCCAGACTTGAGCTTCTAAAATTTTCGTTCCGTCTAAACAGGGTCCGTTTAATTTTTTTTCAATTTCCCATCTATTGTCTTCCTTTTACACACAATTACACATAATATTTTGGTACAATCGACTTCCATACTCGAGCAACTTCATCAACACCCGAACATAAATTTAAAATTCTATTCTTTTCGCGATTTGATTCATCAGGTGTTCGAAATTTCGCACCCATTGTGATTACCGACTTCGAAACTCCACATGACCACTTACGATTCCTTTATTAACGACAAATTTGAAAATAACCGCTAGAAAGTAAAACTACAATACACACTGCACACATTTGGAACCGGTATTTGCACTAAACTATTCACTTTTGTTACAACTCAGGTTGGTTTTTTGACCGAGGTATGAATGAATGCTGAATGGTGGCCTATGCATTGTTCTCGCGCTATTTACCTATCTGTCTTACAATGACTTGGAGCATATGCGAACGATAATGTGGTCTGAATAACGCCACCATTCGAGGTTAAAAATTAAGAAAGGTGAATTTGTATAACGTGTTATATGATTTTTCACGTTCCAACGCTACGCAGCGCAGGTCCAATGCATACCCTCAGTTCAGTTAGTTCGGTCGAGTTGACACTTCATTAATCAGAATGCCAATCATATAGTGATACATTCGAGCCTACCTTGGCGGATCTTTTTGTTCTGCTATCTCACCTTCGAGCTTCGAGTACATAGTTTTAGAAAAAAAAAAAGAAAGAAACTCCGCGTTAGGTGTTTCTTTTCGCATCAACGTGTCTTTCTCTCGGACATTTTATCACACAGCAACCATCGTTGTATCGCGGCAAACGAAGTGGTGGCGATGGAAAAAAAACGTAGAAAATCTCGTCACCTTGTTCCATCAAACAACATAACGGCGAGTTGCCGACAACCGTGCATGTCTTGCTCTTGCAACAACTCGAGAACATCGCGAACATCGTACAACACTAGAGCCGTAGCCGCAGTCAGTCACGACTTTTTACTCGTGAACAAGTATCAGGAATGAATCCGAAGAGTAAATTCGAACCAAGTCCGATGCACTTTCGTACTTGTTGCGTAGCGTTCTTCTCGGCCAATATTTTTCAATAAAAGAATGTGGCGAATGAACCATTGAAACAAAGAAAAGGCCACTGCCGAAACCAGCTAAGACTCAAATTTAAAATTGGAAAGCTTGAATAAGTTTACGGTGGGACGAAAAATAAGGACTGTGGTTCCAGTGTTTTTATATATGGAACTTTCAAGTTGAAACTCATCTGAACAGAACTTTATTCTTCTACGACCCCTGAAAGTGAAACTGAGGGTCTCAAAAAAGAGGAATTTTTGAAGAAATTTCATTTTCGGCCATCCCCCCTCGCCCTTATGAGGACACCAAACCAAACCTGAAATTAATATTCTACGTCGATGTATCCAATTGGTTTTTAAATTCGAATCATTTTTAGTATCCTTCGATCAAAAAATCCCAATAATTAAAACATATAAAAATATGATTGAATAAATTTGAAAACATTTTTGACCTAAAACTGGAATATCCAGTTTTGCAACTCTAGGCTATTTCGACAGATATTTATTCATGAAAATTTTCATAAACAAATCAAAGCTGTCATACTTAATCAGGTAGAGAGATATTTTTTACATTTTTCTGTCCTGGAATTCATTTTTTTTTTCAAAGTCATCACGTCCCCAAATTTCTGACACAACGTAATTTTTTTCATTAAAAAAAGGAAACAAACTGTCTCTCTTCCTAAAAAACCTTTAAAATGAAACTACCTACAAAAAATAAAAATTGATTCAAAGTACATGAAAGGCCATTACTCTGTCTAATTGGAAAATTTTTTGAATAGGAAAATTTAAAAAATTTTGGTAAGAACAAATTTTTATATTTTGCAGGGCAATGAGGTAATTTTGGAATTTCAAAAATTCCCCAAAATCTGAGAATTGAACTTTAACATATGAAATTTTGGATATGAGGTTTTTTTATGATGTACTTTCGATTTATTTTTGTTTGGGCTCAAAATTATACTTTGGAATTGGGATACCACCCTAGTTAGAACACTTCAAAATGAAAAAAAAAATGGGAAATATAATAACAATAACCTTTAAACAAAAAAGGTGGTTTGAATGACAGCCATGTGTTGAGACAGGAATAGGTAGAATTAATGACAAATAAGTCAGTTAAAACCTGTAAATTTTGAGCGATAGAGTAGGTTATCTCCATAACTATTTTTATTCATGAATCAAGGTAACTCCCCCAGACATAAATGAGTGTTTGAGGAACAAAGAACGATTTTAAACGATTACACAGAGAAATTTCAAATTTTTGTGAAAGAAGATTACAGAGTGATTAAAATGAGGATCATTGAAGGAGTGGACCTCCGCTTACCTAGTGTTCAACAAATATCCGGATATCCAAATACCAAATACTATTTGGATAAATATCCAAATATCCGGATAATATCTGGATATCACACGGAAATTGCCGAACAGCTCCGAAAACATCCCGAAAATGGTTGAACTTTTCCGAGAGTTCCCGGATTCTTTTACGAACCCTCACAAAATTTAAAGGTCGATTATCGAAATCGAAGAATCGATTATCGAAATCGAAAAATCGAAATTGAAGAATCGATTATCGAAATCGAAAAACCGAAATTGAAGAATCGATTATCGAAATTGAAAAACCAAAATTGAAGAATCGATTATCGAAATCGAAAATTCAATTTTTTTCCGTTGAAACTCTTCATTTTGATTATCCGGATATTATTATTTGCCAAATATATCGGAGTATTTGGATAGCTATCCAAATATCCGGATATTTGTTGAACACTACGCTTACCAGTATGCCTGATGATTCACTTGATATTTTGATTTTCTATGTTGTTTGCAGTGCATCGAAAAGCTAAATAACTCTAAGATGGTTCAAACTTATAAATCAAAAGATAAGAAATGGAGACGTTTTGATGAGTTTTTGAAACTAGCATGCGGTATTTGGAAAATCAGAATTATAAAACACGATTTGCCCCTCTCTTCGTACACTTGCCTTTACTTCTCAAAACAGACAATTTGTAAGCATATCGCCTCGCTAATGTTAAAACCATTCAAGTGCCATTTTTTTGAAATTGAGATTTTTAGTGTTTCGGATTCAGGGAATCAAGCTTCATCGATTTAAAAAAAAAGTAAAAAAATTGCTTTAAACCTTAATACAAACAATTTTAAAATCTGCCAAGTCTATAAGCGCAATGCAGGGCTGCGAGAATGATGAAATTTTGGTTCCCATTCTCGTTCTCATTCTTCATATGTCGTTCTTGTTCTTGTTCTTCAATAATATTTAATATCGTTCTCGTTCTCGTTCTTGTTCTTCAAAACTTGTTCTCCTTTTCATTCTTGTTCTTCAAATTTTTTGTTCTTTTTGGTTCTTGGTTCTTTATTTTTCTCAAAACTCGAAAATATTGGCATTTTTCAAGCAAAAAATTAAAAAAATGCAAAATCATTGTTCTTGTTCTCATTCTTGTTCTTCACTTATCGACTATTGTTCTCATTCTCGTTCTTGTTCTTTTAATGCTTTCAACATTTTTCTCATTCTCGTTCTCAAAATTTTTGGTTCTTTTTGGTTCTTTGTTCTTTGTTCTCGTTCGTTCTCACAACCCTGGCTCAATGTAAATTTTGTTACGTTTTTTAGCTCTCCGGCAAAAAATTCAATTTGGCAGTTGGACGGTTTTAACATTGAGGGGACGATATACTAGGAGTGTAGATTTGTTTAAAGTTGCAGTAGGTTCCCATGGAAGTGAAGTCCGTTCCATTTGGCCAAAAATGGAAGCGCAACAGGCCAATGAGATCAAAAATAGCATTTTTAGTGCAATGATAATTTTATTTTAACTGTATGAAGTGTCATTTAAAAATATTTCTTTGTTGTGATTGTAGCGTAATCCATTGTTGTGTGCGAAAAATTTGTTGACATGCCATTTTTTAAATATTTTAGTCGTTTAACCCGCCGACACCACACTTAAAAAAATGGCCTTTACCAATTAATTTTCAAGTGCTGGTCCAAAGTTTGATACGGCATTATAACTTCTAGGGAGTGTACATAAATGTTCAACCTTTCATTTCCCTTGATGGGCAAATTGCCTACTTTCTTATTTGAAGGGGCAAATTTTTTAGAAAAAAAAAATAATTTTCGTGTTTATTGATAATTTTTTTTCTCTGAATGAAAAGTGGAGGGGATGAAATCGTCACCTGACAGATACTTGTGTATCTATGCCCTACTGGTTCGTGCACAACACTTTGCATATCCTTTGGATTTAAGGGGCAAACAAATTAAAATTCGTACCGGTCGAGATTTTTTACAGAAACGTTTGCCCCTTCAAATGAAAAAGTAGGCAATTTGCTGGATCGCGGAAACGAACGGTGGGCCAAGCGCGGATGGGTACTAGGAGGCGTTACCACCCGATCACTCGTTCCTGCCAACGTAACGCACGAAAAAAACCGGTTGGTGACATTTGTCACCAGTGTGGTGGCAGCGGGTTAAATAACTGCATTTTCTTCGTCTGTAGCAATTTAATTTTTTGTCATTTAGACAACCTATTTTTGTTGTGGATTCACCCGTTTTGTCTCAACGATAAATCATACCCAAAAAAATGTAATCGCTGATCCATAATTCATCTTTTGACCAATTTTGGGTGTTTTTGAAGGTGAAGGAAATGCAATTGATAACCAAAAACCACAATTATTTGAAAATGTTCCTTCCTCGAAAACCCACGGTTTCACTTTTAGAGTGTCAGTCTGATCCTCTAAAAGTGAAGCTGCGGGAAATTCAAATCATCCATCAAAGGAACACTCAAATTTTACTTGGAGGACCTTAAACTCAAAGGCACTACAATAAAAAAAGAAGATCCCTGATTTTTTGCAGATCCATCCTCCTTATATATTTTTCATTTCATTTGAAATTCTACAAAGTCTTCGAAACGCACCTTACACCGAAATCCAATTTTCAACACAAAGAAATCCGAATCCAACGTCGTAATTATTCTCGACGTCTCGAGCAACGAAATGAATTCAAATCCGGCTCATTGTTCCGCGCGAAGAAAAACACCGTAACAATGGCAACCTCGACGAAAACTTTTTCGAACTAATTGAGTGCAGTTTTTCGCGGACAAAAAACGCCTCCCAAGAATCCGACGACTAACCGAGGGTAAGAAAAATACACCGAGTAACCCGTATAACCGTGACCGGCGAAGTCGAAAACCGCATTTCACACCGAATACCTTCTCCGAGCATTTTTCCTAATCTTAATAAAATTAACTCAGCCCATTAAAAATGTAAACAACGACTTTCGATTCGCTCGCTCGCCGACGTCTTCGAAACATCTACGTTTTTTCGGGTATCGCGTCGAGCGCTCGGAGAGGACCCGCAGCAGCATATTTGGGGCCAGAAGAGAAGGGTACATCTCCGACTCTGTTTTTTTTATTCATTCGCCTCGTGTCTCGTTGGCATTTTTTTACTCTTTTTTCTTCTTTCATTCGCACAATGTCGTTGGTACCGACCGGCAGGCCCAGCCTAGGGTTGGAAAACTTTTTTCCCCAACTTCTAGCAGATACAATTATTTAAAACTTAGAAAGCGCGCTAGAAAGTTACACCGAGGCGTGAGTGTACTTAATTGACGTCGCTTTGTTTAATTACATCAACGGAGAAAGGGAAAAAAGAATTCGTTCGCGTCCCTTGTACCATATTCGAACGAAGAAAGCTTAAAAAATGGCATCGCCTCGCTTCGAGACGTGTTTTTCTCTGTTTTAGAAGGATTAAGGATGCCGAGCCTATTTACCAGTCGATACCGAAATATCGATGAATAACCTATCGACCTTTCGAGGTAAAGAAATCTCCAGCAGGATGTCCACAATATTTCAGAAATTTCTGTCTCCGACTTTTCCAGGTTTTCCAGGCCAATTTTTCGAAGTTTTCCAGACCATTTACATAAGATATTCATGAAGCATGCAGGAGAGGGTAATTATTTCTTACGATGTCAAACGATTTTTTTTTTCAAAAGTAAAGACTTTTTACAACAAATTTTTATAGGTTTTTTTTCTGGCCATGAAAAAGACACGAATTCAATTCTGAATATTTCTGACCCCCCCCCCCCCCCCCCATAAACTTGAGAATTTGATTTTAATACAGAAACAATTTCAAATTAAAAGGAAAAACTCCATTCAAAAGCAAAATTATAGTTTTGAGAAATGAAACAAATTACGTCAGGGTGTCTACCAATTCATGCGAATGAAAATTAAGATTTTCCGAGCTGAAAATTTGAAAATTTCTTCACAATTCATTGCCCCCTTCCAAAAAAAACCACGTGCCTCAAATTCTCTACTTCCACGCAAACCCTGTAACATTTTCGGCGTGTTCCAGTCCATAAAAAATTTATGAGGAGGTAAAATATTTTGTTGAGGTACATCAATGTGTTGACCCCGAGAGAAGATAGAACGAAAATTTTTGCAAAAAAAAAACATTCAAACGTTGAAAATTAATCACTTTTCCCTCATTGAGGTTCACCAAAAGGTGACCAGTAATTTCGAATATTCTTTCATTCCCTACCTGTTTTTCAACATTGTGGTCAAGGACATCGTGACACTCCTCTCTTTTGGCACGATTTAATGTCAAAGACGTCCAAGAAAAATTTCACCGTCACTCGTCTTGGATAAGTTCTGTAGCTGCTCAAAGTGGGATACTTGAATACCAATGCATATTTACGAAATGTGACTAAAAAGATTTGAAATCCAAAAAATGTCGACTTCTGACTAATTTCAGGTCGCAGGACACGAATATGGCATTAATTATTGTCTATTGTAATTTTCTTGCTCAAGAGACCTGATTCAAACTTAAAAATGCCGAATTTTCTGAGAAAAAATGACCAAATGAAAAAATCAATCCCATATTCGTGTTCAGCAGATCAAAATGCCCTGATGAACACCATTTTCGCGATAGTTTAGCTCGAAGTTTCAAAATTCATTTTTTTCTTATAGAAAAATCGTGTGATTTTTTTTTTGAAACTTTAACCAAAATTATTGCGAAAAGGGTGTTTATCAGGGTATTTTGACCTGCTGAACACGAATATGGGATTAGTTTTTTTCATTTGGCCATTTCTTTCTGTATAAAACGCTCAAAATTTGAAAAATCTGCTAAAATAACTACATTTCTGTACGATTCTTCGCAATTTTCGGACCTTAGATCAGAGAAAAGGCTAAAACCAAATATACAACAAAATTCTACATAAAAATACGTATTTTTCAGTCATTTTTCCAGGGTAGTCGCTCTTCGCTTATATGGTATTTTTTACGATTGAAAACTTCAAATGGCCGAAAAAACGTGAAGAAGTGCACCAAAATTGTTGAAAAAAATTATCATAAACATACCTCTACGAGATGTAACTTTGTGCCAAAGAACAGAAAATTTCCTTCACTTCTGTTGAAATTGAAAATTCTTGAAAATGATACAATAAAATGGCCATGGCTCCAAGAGGGAGGGGGGTTGGGGTCCAAAATTTTTTGAAAAATTATTTCTAGTCAATATACACCACTTGAGGTGTTTAGGAGCCCAAAAGCGTCTGGGGCCAAATTCACCCCTCATCCGAACATACCCTTTCTTGAAAAATTGATAATGAAATACGCGAAAAAACACTTCTCCAAAATATTCATCTTTTTTTGGATTTAAAAAAAATTGTAGGCAAAACTTCAAAATTCTCTGACATTTAGATTTTCAATTATTTTTTGGCTTTTTCAGGTTTTTCAGAAAGTAGACACCCTGTCCAGTCTTCTTCCAAATTCAAGCAGCCACTCGATCCTTACCAATCCACGCCACCCTTAAATTCACCTTTCTTCTCGGGCTCTTTTGCAAACTCTTCAAAGGACACATTTAATATTAGAAAAGTCATCGCCCGAGAGTCCGCAAACACACCTCACTTAAACCTGGCACCGTACAGAAAACGTATGTAAGTACGTAAGTTCGACTTTCGCGTGCTTTTTTTCATCTTTACCCTTCACAAATTTCTATCCAACTCGTCTCGCCCGTCCTGCTCTTTTTTCTCCGTCTCCCCCTCTCCGAGTCGTCCTCTGCTTCTGCCGCCGTATTTCTCATTCTTGGCGTTCCTTCGAGGCACTTAAAAGTTTCGAGTTTTTAAAGACGAAGTGACGGTTATAAAGGAATGAAAATAGTTTGCAGAAATTGTTAAACTTTTAACCACGTTTTTATATTATAGGTACTCATTTTATCGGGGATTTTTGCTGCTATATTTTCTCTCTCTGTTTCTCTCTTTCGTTCTCACGTTCTCGCGGGTCTCTCTGTCGGCGTGTACGCCACCGCCATATTATACACGGCGTGCTCGAGCGAGCTTATTGTGTTAACATTGTGTCGTCGTGAGTAGGTTACCGAAATACTCTCAATATAAAATCTATATCGGTATTTACGCTCCGAATGAAAGTTATAAAATTTTATTTTTCTGCTATCATTTTAGGCACTTCTGCCACCCCCTCCTTGCTTCGGCCTTTCTGCGCTACGTTCTCCGCAGCCAGCGTACGTACGGCGCGAACGAGGAGGCTTGGCATATTTTTTTTCGCCTCGCAACCATATCGTATACTCTTTCGCGTCTGGCATAGTGCTCTATTCCTAGGCAGAGTGAACGGGGAAGCTAAGGGGTAGAAATGTAATATATTTTCGCAGATACATCGTATCGCCTCTCTAAAATACTCGTACACGCGAATATACATACACGATACACATACGCGAATTAATAACGACTTTTTTTTTTACTTTCTATCTTTCTCTGTATCGCAGTATGCGCGTTCGTTTTGAATTATTGTAACGATCGCGAACGCCAGTAGCCCGGCAAAGGCTATATTTTTATTTATATAGCGTTTTTCTTCTCTTTTTTTCGCGCTCGTATGTGTGAGTAACCGGGTATGTGGGTTACTTCTGCTATTTTTTTTCCTAACGAATATTTTAAAATTAATGTAACATTTATAAATGGCTTTCGATAATGGATTCTTTTTTTCCCGCTGCAATCGAAAATACGTGCCTTTTTCCTATATGCTTTTTTAAAACCTAGTTGCGACGCGACGGTTCGAATTACCAAATGGGGCACGAGTGTGCTGCCGCAGTATCAATATGAAAATCACGATATGCGCGGCTCGAACGCGAGATTGGAAAAACATCGCGTTCAAACGTCCAAATTATACGCAGGGTGTCCGCAATATTTCAGAAATTATTCCCCCGATTTTTCCAGGTCTTCCAGACTAATTTTTTCAAGTTTTCTAGACCTTTTACACGTAATATTTATGAAACATGGGGGGAGGGAGGGGAGGAGGAGGTTTCAAATTCTGTCACGTAATAATGATCAAGGATATCTGAACGTTGTTTTCCAAAAAAAAGAGCAGATTTTAAATGAATTTTCAAGCTGTTTCACAAAATAGTAAAATAAAGAAGTATAACTTTTGCATGACTGAATTTCCATTTTAGTAGCAGGGTATCTAGTAGATTTTTTTTTGAAAAAATCACTGCTTTTTCACCACCGTTTCACCAAATTTTTAGAAATTTCTCAACTATCTCCCCCCCCCCCCTCTCCCCTGCAATCAACAAGATCAAATTTATTACATGTCAAAAATTTCAAATTGGAATAAAATCTGTATTTTAAATGAACAATTTTTTGTATTTTTTTTCAAAAATATTTCGCGTCTTTTATTCGAGTTTTTTCATATTTTTTTTACAACTTTTTCACCACTTCCACTGCCTATTTTTTAAATCACAACTTTTTCACCGATTTCATTACTTTCACTACCTGTTAGATACCTTGAGTAACTACGAGCTTCTTTTGGAATGGAAAAAAAGATTCTAAAGAGAACGTGAAATCATTCATGTCAATTTTTTTGGATTTCTTCAATGATTTGAGTGAAAAAGAATCGAAAATAATGTATTTTTTGAAAGAATTTTCTAAAATTAAAATTCATATCGACTATAGAAATTGAAAATCGTATAATTTTTTGAAAATCTTTTCCTTTAAAATATTTACCAAGATTTTTGAAAGATTTTAAATGAAATTTTTCAGTAAAACAGCACGAATTCTATTTTTTTTTTCAACAAATCACGTCAAAAAAATAAAAAATAACCGTTTTATTTGTTCTGAGAATGCTACTAAACAAATTACTCAATTTTTTTCAATTCTTCATTTCAATTTTAAATAAACATGCTGGATAATTTTATATTTAACTGTTTTTGAAAAGCAAAGTTCATCCAGCTCGATCAAAACAGAAACAAAATTTTCTAGGAAAAACATGTTTGAAACCAAGAAATTAACATTTTTGAAAACATTTTAAAAGTTATTTTTGGCTTCAAGTAAAAGGTGAAAAAATGGAAAAAATTACTAATTTTAGATCAAAAGTATAATTTTGGAATGACTTGTATGGTCCAAAATCGAAAATATCAAGTAAGTATTACTGCAAATTTGTTTGAAAATTCATAATTTAATGGACGAAGAGATGCATCCAAATATCAGTTTTTTGTTCAATATGATTAACCAATATTACAGGGTGTCCACTTTCTGGAAAACCTGGAAAAGTCAGTGAAATGACGGAGAATTTCAAAAAATTTTCTGTGGGAATTTTCAAAAATCCAAAAGAAGGATAAATCATCTTTGAAAAGGGGGTTTAGACCGAATTGTTACGCATCTTGACTTATTTTCATCATTTTCAGTTGATCGTGAGGTGAAAAAAAAAATGATATTTAAATGCAAGCGTTTGTCCTTTCAATTATGAATTTAAAAAAAATACATTTCTTTAGCTGCGACGAGCAAAGGACCTTTTGGGATGACTTTTTTGAGGGCCAACCCTCTCCCTCCCAACAAAAATTCGGTGCGTCCGTGTGCCTGGAGTTATCCCCCCCCCCCCACATTTGAGATCGCTTTCAAGTTTTCTAAGAAGTTATAACGAGAGATTTTTTTCCCTTTCAAAATATTCAATTGTCTGAGATAGAAGAGAAGAGTTTTTATCATAATTTTAAAGAAGAATTGTATAAAATTACTGAGTCCGAGCGAAGCGAGGGCGAAAATTTTTGAAAAAAGAGCACCCATAATCTGAAATTCCTTTATTAAAATTCGTGCTTTTTCTTGTGTTATGTTTTGACTTCCAAAAAAAAACTATATCTATGGACTCATCTCCAGATCTCCTTCCAAAGAATCGAAACATTTTTGAAATATTCCAATCGGGATCGCTACTGAGTCTTTTTATAAACGAGAAGCATAATTTTTTCACACGAAAATATCAATTATTGTCTAGGCTGGAAAGGAAGAAGGTTCATACCATCATATTGAAAAAAATTGTGTAAATTCACTGACGTGAGCCCGAGCGAAGCGAGAGCCAAAATTTTTGAAGAAAAAGACATTCAAAAGCTAAAATTTCTTCATTTTTTTAATCAATCTTTTGGCATTAAAAGGGAGGCGAAATCTTCAACCCCTATCTCTTGGATAAATTTTAGACCTTATATGCCCAAGCAAAGCAAGGGCTGAGATTAGAAAAATTGGTGATTTTCAAACAAAAAAAAAAAAAAAAAAAAAAATAGAGCCTCAAAACGAATATTACCGAAAAATTTTCTATTTTAAAACTTTTTTTAAAAACTATTTATAATGGGTAAATGGAAGTTTTTTTTTTGATTTTTGAAAAAAGCTCGACCTTTGAGTCAATTTGAGTAAATTAGTCAAAAAGCTTGACTTTTCAGTACCCGCATGACTTTTTTGAAAAAATCTTCACTTATCAGGACTGTTAGACACCTTGCATTATGTCCTTGACCTGTTGAAAAAAATTGAAGGGAATGAAAATAAATTCAAAGATATTGAAAATGATGATTTTTCATCTCTTTTGAAGGTTTCATTTGCTAAAAAATTTGAAAATGATTTATTTTCGACTCCCCTCATCGAATGTTTGTCTAATGTCTACTAGTCCAAACCAAAAAGATTGCAGGGACTTGCGTCGAATTTATGAATTTGAGGTAAGTACATGGTCTTTTTGGGGGGAGGAGGGAGGGGGTGGCGATGAAATGTGAAGAAATTTTTAAATTTTTAGTCCAGAAAAATCAGATTTTTCATTTTGTAATTTGGTATAGTTAACACCCTAACATAATTCGTTTCATTTTTCAAAACTTTGTAATTATACCATTTTGAAATTTTTTCTGTAGTTTGACATTTCATTAAGCTACTGTTCTACCAAAATATAATTCAAAAACTGAATTTTTATACTTTTTCCTCGACTTCTTCGCAATTTTACGAAAATTTGCATTTCTGGCTCTCCTTTTTTCTACACAAAATCGGGTAGAATTTTTGATAGGGAATTCTGCAATTTATACAGACTTGAATTTCAATGAAAGAGCCTTGCAGTTTTCGAAGGCTTTCAGAATTTCCAGACTTCTTGAGTTGAGAAATAAAGAGTTGCTGGGAACATTAAAATTTTCATTCGAAAAGTTTAATTTCTATTCCGTACAAAGACCGTAACGTTGGTCAATTTTTCGAAAATCGTGACAATTTTTCACAATTTTTACGAATATTAGCTTTTTTATAGCCTACTTCGAACGAATTTTACGAAAACTTTAACACGTACTACTCATACACTTTCAAATATGAAATCACCACCGCAAATAACAATTTTTTAACGATATTCCCAACAAATAGCCCAATATCGCAATACGTTATTACGTACCGACACGTTCGCCAAACACGTTATAAACGCTGCAAGATACATTGCGTCCGTTGTCCACTGACGTATTCTCGCGACGTCGATTTTGATAAAATTACCCTCGTATACGACAATCCAGGCCGAGCAATAATTCCGCGCCAAATTCCGCAACGTCGATCGTAAAACTCTCTCAATTTAGTGCGTCGAAAAGACGACAATTTCGTATAAAAACGAACGCGAAAAAGCAAACGGTCGCGCGTGTACGCGTATCAAAAGGGCGTAAAAATTTTTTTGCCAAATTATTTGCTCTTAGGCTTTAAAATTTACAACGCAAAGGTTGCCACATGTACACATGGCCGAATTCGACACGCCCGCAGGATATTGTCAGGATACGACGACGTACTGTACGCACCTTGACGCGAACTCCGGCTCGTATCGTATTATTTTATAGTACATACGACGAATATACGAGCACGCATTCGGCTCGCAATTTATATGTACAACGTATACGTAATAAAAGTTTCGGGCTAACGAATAAAGATGACGCGAAACGTCGATGCCTTCATCCTTAAAGTGTTCTTCTTTTACTACGCACCTCTTTATTAGCCAATAAAAGTCCAATTATGGTCAATGTCCGGTTCTAATAAATTGCCCCCAGCCTGTATATCGGCTGGCTGGCGGCATGGCCCGGCCTAGCCGCGATTTCACGCCTTACAAATAATTAATTCCAAAATCCTCAACAGCTCCGGTTCACGATACACAAGGGAGATGAGTGATAGAGAAATGCCTATGCCGCAGCAGTCTCTAAATTCGGTATTTTTCCAAATCTAACCCCTCTTCTCTCTTCTCCTATCCTTTCCCAGTCTTCACTCAGAACTTGGCGCTCTTTTGCTGATAGTTTATTGTGCATTCTCGACGCGGTTTTATTTTTACGCTTTATAGTATTCTTTTTACTCTCGTATCAAATTTTGTTTCTCTTTTCTTCGAATGGTAGTACATATTAAAAATTATCATTATCATCGCAGTTGCTTTAATACGTATGGAGTATTAATATCCGAGCCGTATTCGTCACGGTTGTCAGTTACAGAATAAAAAATTGAACGAGTCTAGATGCGTGTCTCGATGCGGTACGTACGTGGTAACATTGCGTTTTGTAGCAGCAACCTAGAAAGCCGCACTCTCAATTCGATCCTTTAAAAAAAAGAGTTTAAACTTCTGCGGCTACCAGGGCTGCTTATTATATGGTGAACGTATGTTCGTTTAATGGTGTGCTCGTATTGTATGAAGCATAGAACGAGAGGGCGGGCGGACTGGGGTACGGGTATCTCTCGTATAATCAATTTGACTTCCTTATTTCGTCGTCAAACGAATATAACGTCGTTCGTCGCTCATTTCACCAAAAACCCAACGCGATGCGGTTACACTCTTCAGCCGGTCTTTACAATTCAAAATAGTCCATTAGAAAAATAAATATAATGCTGAGGAAACTGGAAAAGAATAGCAAACGTTATTTTCAAGTTTTAGGAATCGTTGACCTCCAACGATATTCGTCTCATTTCCAAAGGAAATAGTATGTATAATTGCCATTTGTGAGCCTGGATGCTGAAACCACCCTTAGGGGTCCAAAAATTGGTTTTCAAGTTGATACTGATTTTGGGCCTATCAGAAGGAGTAGAATCAAGAGGGAACCTCAACTCAAAACCCAATTTTTGACCCCTAAGGATGGTTTTAACATCCTGGCTCACATTATTTTTTTCCTTTCTCAAAAAAAATACATATCACGTAGTATGTTGAAAGCCCACAATTGTAAAATAATAAAACAATCATCCAAAAATTGTTTTTTTTTTTTTTTGAAATTTCAAAAGTTGAATTTACGGTAAAGAGTCTTTTATCGATTGCGAAAAACTTATTCGAGATTTTCGAATTCATTTCATATAATTTTTGATTTCTGAAAACCGGTTCGAGCTTTTCATAAAAAAGAATGCAATCCCCTCCGGAATGAGTAAAGTGGTTTTCTTGAAATTTAGTCAGAAATCTGAAATGTGACATTTTCATTTTAGATTTTTAATGCATTCAAAAAATTAACGCAACCGGTTTTTTTTTCGTTTTTTTTTCACCAAAAAACCGGTTATTTAAAAAAATTATTATCTCAGATTTGCCTGAAAATTAGTTAACGAAGTACGCTCGTATGGCTGATTACGAATACACGTAACGAAGAGAATTACCAAGAATGAATTCCAGTGCCCTAAAACTGGTTCACCATTGTAAAATCCAAAGATTCTATAGACTTTTTCTGAAAATTGGTTTATAAGACGTATTTGAGCCGCTATTTACAAAAATATCAGCAAAAATATCCGCGACTGAATTATGCAAGCACATCGAAACCGGTTTCTTTACCAAAAATTTAGCCAGATTTTCCAAAAAAATTGGTTTGCAAATCATTCATTTGACGCTCTTATTACAGAAATAGCCACAAAAATTTATTGAAATGAATTCAAACCCATGGAAACCGGTTTCTATTCAAAAGCGAGCCCGAAAGGGATGAATTTTTTTACAAAACATTACTCGTGCGATGCAGAATCGAGCAAATAGATAATTCATTTATGGAAATTTTCTCGTTAGTTTTCTTAACCAGTTCCTAAAATATGCTCTAAAATAAAATTTAAGGAAAATTGAAGTCTATTTTTGGAAAACGCTGATTTTTGCAGGCATTTCAGGGAAATTTTCATTCAGCGCCTTCACCAATTTTCAAAAAAATCTGGATAAATTTTTGAAAACGAAACCGGTTTTTGAGGCTTATATTCGCTGATATTTTCGCCACTATTTTCGTAATCAACGTCTCAAGTCTCAAATATGCTTTGTAAGGAAATTTTCAAAAATATTGGGGTCAATTTTTGAAAAAGAAATCGGTTTGTGTAGACGTAGAATTAATTTCTTCGCGGATATTTTCTTTGCGATAGGTACTTTGGTAATCGACCTCTTCAAATACGTCATGTAAACCATTTCCAGAAAAATTAGTCGAATCATTGGATTTTACAATGGAAACCGGTTCCATTACAATTATTTTGACCCTAAGACCAAAAATAACACCTAATAAATCCAGGCAATGGCATTGGAAGCTTTTTTTAAGATGGTGTAAAGTTGGTAAAGAAAATTGGAATATCAGAAGGGATTTTTTTTCCCATGGTCACCTCAAATAATTCATATAATTGAGATTTTTGATTTGAACCAGTCATTTGCAAAACAACGTAACGCCCATTTTAGGCTATTTTTATGTTATTGTCGATTCTGATGGTATGTTGCACTTTCTATTGATTGAGCATGATACCACATTTCGTGAGTCAGCCGTTTTGAAAATATAGTACCCATAACAGCACTAAAAAATTCCAAAATTTTCTGGTGGCTCCGAAACGTCTTAAAACCGGTTACAATCGATTCAGGAGGTCGAAAATACGGCATCTACCAATTTTCAGTTTTTTTACCTCAATGTAGGCGGATTTTGCGGATTTTACGGATTTTTAATATTTTTCCAAGTTTGAGAATAGTGGAGTTTTAGAAATATATTTTGTGCGTTAAATCGAACTTTTTACGGAGCTTTTGTCGAATTTCATCATTCTAAATATTTTTCCGACTTTGGAAGCCCTTCCGGTGAAATGTTAAACAACTTTTGTGGTCGAAAATGAAGGTCATCTGCAAAACAACGTAAATCCATGAACTTCATTGAGTTGTGAATCAATCATGTTGACACTTTGAAAATCAAAAATTGACCCAAAAGGCAGGCATCATAGCGAAATTTTGAAGAAAAAAAGTGACTTTTAGTGACTTTTTTAAGCAAAAAGTGGTCAAAAGTAACCGAAAATTCGATTTTTTCGGAGGGGGGATTTTTTACAGTTTTTTTTTGGGGGGGGGGAATTTTTTGTAGTTTTCTGCAAACATTTCAAAGATAAATCAACTGAAACGACGTGAATAATTTCGTTCCAGGTATCATAGCGAAATTCGATCAAAATTAAGTAACTTTTAGTAACTTTTTTCGAACAAGAAGTGACCAAAAAGTAATCAAAAAATGAGCAAAATGTAACCAAAAATCGATTTTTTTAGATGGAAGGGGGGGGCAATTCTTTTTTTGAAGTGTCCTGCAATCATTTTAAAGATAAACTGAAACGACGTGAATAATTTTATTAAATTCCTTCGTCAAAACTACAAACAAATAATAATTTCATTACGGTTGTAACACACAGTGTTGCCGAATTTTAATGTTGAAAAGTTCTCAGAAATGTTCCGAAATTCGTGAAAAATTCTGGTTTTTTATTTCAGCACCACCATAGCTTAAAAAAAAAGAGGGCTGAGAATTCAAAAAAAATGAGGGGAGGGGGTCAAAATTCAATGAAAAAATTATGTAATTTAAAAATCTAATTTTTTAGTGGCACTTTAGGAGACAGATATACATAATTATTTTAATATACAGATTTGAGCAAAGAAAAATTAAAAAATGACGAGATTTTTGGAACAAACAATTAATATTTATGATCTATATAGGTATTAGGTATATACTCTCTAAATCTAAATGAATTTATTTGAAAATTTGTGATATTTCAATTGTGTGATTGATTTATTTTAGTCAAAATTATTGATTTATTCCGTCAAATGGGGAACTGACTCAAAAATCAATTACCTACTTTACTGATTTAAAAAAAAAAAAACAGAATTTTTTCAAGTTTAGAAATAGAATAATTATTGATACTGCGCGAGCGAAGCGAGGGCAAAAATTGTTTGAAAAATCATTATCAACATTTAATTTTTCTTTTGAAGAATTTTGAAAGATAGCAATTTTCAAGTAAAAATTTGAATTTTAGCTTAAAAATGCGAAAAAAAGTAACTTTTGAGGGAAAAAGTGACCAAAGTGACTTTATAGACGTGAAAAGTGACCAAAGTGACCTTTTAGACGTGAAAAGTGACAAAAGTGATCTTTTAGACGTGAAAAGTGACCAAAAGTGGCTGATGTCGAAAAGAGTGACAAACACCCTAAAAAAGTGACCCACTATTATGCCTGAAAAGGTGTATTTTTGCGTCCTCTTTCCATTTCTGACATTGATTTCTACCATAACATAACGTAAGCGATTTTGCTTGAAAATTTTTTTGTCGCTCCTGAAAAATTTACTCCTTTAGCGGTTTTGCAAATGACTGGTTCATTTTTAATGCTCCAAAAAGGCATTTTTTTTTACACAAGTTCCTGATCTCATTGGGGAGAGAGCCTGGCTACGCCACTGATCCCATTTGTTCATTTTCACGAAAAACTGTGGAAAGATTTTCGAAGAAAAAAAACTGGTTTCTTTGGTGAATAAAGCGGTTACCTACTCAAATTACAAATGGTATATTCGCGATCAGCGCACCAAGTTCAAAAAATATATTAATTTATACCTCGACTGAACAACTTTTTTGAAACAGAACCTGGTTTAGGAGGCTTTCCCCGAAATGCAGGAATTTCCAACCATTTTCACGATTGGCATCCCCGAAAAAAGAGCAATATCCCAAATTTCAACAAAATCGGAGGTATCGGAGATTCGAAAGTAAATCTGAATATTTTCGAAATTCATTCCAAATCGAATTCGCTTCTTGAATAATAATTCTCAAACATTATCTAACTAACGAATACGACGCTCGACGTATTCGAGAAAAATTGCATCGTCGATCTATAATTTTATTTTTAATACCTAATTGCAATATTAAAAGCGGCACGACGCGAAGCGTTCGAATACATAATTGCATTTAAAAAGCTAAGCGACGCGATAATGTAGCACTTTCGTATAATACACGCGGAAGACGGTATAATAAAGGAACCGAGATGGAGTATCGCCGCACCGTTGACCCGTATACTGACCTCGAGACTCGTATCTCGCCTGCCGAAATCTTGAACAACAACAACGCCGTCAAAATCCAAAGTTCCTTCATTAAATTATCGCGCTCAAAGCGGAGATGAGAAAAGTCCGGCAACAGAAAGGGTGCCGGGTGCGGGTATATAAGTAAAGGACGTATTTCCCGCGCGTACTCTCTCGCAACCGTCCCGGTAATTAGGTATTAGATGTACGAATCCGAGGGAAAGTTTTCATTCGCCGTAGGGAAGGGATTCTCATACTCGCCAAAAAAAAAGCTCCTTCGGTGTACCGTATACCCCTAAAAATAAGACGTACGACGCGATATTTCATCAATATGGAATAAGAATACACTTACGCACATCAGAAGAGGAAAAAGGAAACTAGAAATCTGGCTCGACGTGTATTTAAATCGAGGGGAAAAAATCAAACCGTAAAGGCGAATAGATGGAAGGGTGCGGGGGCAGATATATCTATATTCAATTACCGGTACGCATTTCGAGTCGGATTTTACGACGAGAAGGGATATATACATACAACATGTGTATACCTAGCATAGGTAATCATTGTTATGATAATGTACTCGTTATAGCGAGTTTATAAGAGATGGCTTATAAAGGCGCAGAGAATTTTACCGTAGCGCGCGCTCGCGAGTATACGTTTGGGTACCTCTACCTTTACCCCTGCATCCGTGTAAGAAATAGAAAATGATTTGTGAAACGGCGGCATCGGCATGGACCGCGGTTTCGTTCGAAATATGGCGAAGAGATTTTTTTTTCCTGCTCGAAAGAAGCGAAGCGCAGAAAGGAAAAGAGAAAAATATGAAATACTAAAGGACTTGGGAAAGTTGAAACTACATATACGGATAATGCTGAGAATTTCATTCGAGCACACACACATACTCGTCAAGCAAGGCACAGAGAACCACGGTTATCGGTTACCTTTGAAACAATTTCAATTTTGACTGTACGCCGTTTGCCGTATACCACGACGAGTATATGAGAAATAAAAACTAGCTGCGAGAAGCAGAAAAAAAAGAAGACTGAGAGCGACTTGGAAAAAAAAAGGTATGATATACAAAACGAGAAAGAATATTCAAATTCCAGCACACGGAAAAGAATTATTCTACGTATGCACGAGATATACCTACCTTCATAGAGGTGGGTAGCGAGGAAAAGGGTGTCTCTGAGCACTGTTGTGGATATACAAATTGTATGACACGGTGTGGCGCTTCGTTTGGTGCAGCTTTTTTGTTTTTTTTCGTTACCCTATATTTGTTTTGAGAAGTTATTACACTATTACAATAACGATTACGACGACGACGCTTTATAGCACTCATTTTTCACAGCTCCCGAACATACTATCGTACACCTCGTATATGTATGTAATTTCACATCTGCGCGCATCCAGTCCCATGGCCACCGTCTCAAACCAACTAGTGAAACTTTTTAAAGTGTCGTTATTACTGTAGCCTTTATCATTGAGAGAAGCAGCGCTGTTGTCCAAATGTAAAGGAATCTGGCATGATGCCCCACTTCAGACCAAATGGTCCGCCAGATCTATTCAAATTGGCCAAATTATCTGATTTTTGTAACAAATTGAAGATTAACTTCACATTTTCTTTTCATTTTGTTGAAAAAATCTCTTTTTGGTATAAGTATACTTCAATCCTACAGAATTTTTAAAAACTTTTCACAAACACTTGACCAAACTATTACATTCCATAGAATTGAATGAACTGGAAAACAAGCTTTACACCGCCATCTTCAATTCAAGGAAAAACAAAACGGAAAACCAACAACAAACTCCAAAATCTCATCACTAAATAAAAAGAAAAAAACTCCACCAATACAGAAACTACAACAAAACTAGAAATTTTGACCAAACTATTACATTCCATAGAATTGAATGAACAAGAAAACAAGCTTTACACCGCCATCTTCAATTCAAGGAAAAACAAAACGGAAAACCAACAACAAACTCCAAAATCTCATCACTAAATGAACCGTGTTAAGTCAAAAGCGACCAAGCGACAAATTTGAGAGTGCTGAGATTTTAACGTATTTCTCACCAGGAACACAAAATAAGCTTCTGAACACATAAATTACTGATAGATTAATGTTACCAGATTTCATATTTCTCATACTTATTATCCCTTCTTCAACTTTTTCAGAAGTTATCGTACTTTCAAATTTGTTTTTTGGTGAAATTTTTGATGTCGCTTGGTCTCTTTTGATTTAACACGGTTCAAATGAAAACAAAAAAACTCCACCAATACAGAAACTACAACAAAACTAGAAATTATCTAAAACTTAACAACACAACTTTCACAATAGAAGAACTATAATTATTGAAAAAAGGATCAAAATATGCATTTCCACCAAAACAAGCACCTATCAAAGACATAATAACCAGGGCTGCGAGAACGAACGAAGAACAAGAAGAAGAACAGGACATTTTATTCAAAGAACGAACGAAAGAACGACCAAAAGAACGAACACTTTGAAAAATGATTCAAAAGAACCGAGAACAAAAGAAAGAACAAGAAATTTCAATTAAATTTCGCGAACAAAAGAACAGGAACAGTTCAACTGGTCTTGTTCTTTTGTTCTTTTTTTTAAAAAAATGGCCTCGAAGCAATGAAAAATTAAAAAAAAGAACAAAAGAACGGGAACAGAACAAAAGAACAAGCTTTTAGGTTAAAACAAAAACAAGAACGAGAACGAAGAACATGTAGAACTGCTAGGAAGAACGAACGAACGAAAGAACACATGATTTTTCTTGATTTTAGGAACAAAAGAACTGAGAATGAGAACAAATTTTCCTTGTTCTCGCAGCCCTGATAATAACTGACAGATGTATCCACAAGAAGATTGAACTTTGACACAAAAAACAAAAATCAGACAACAGTACATAGAAAACATAACCAAAACAAAAACAACAAAGCAACCTCAAACTGAACAACATATGGCCAAAAACCTTTGCCAAAAACCTCAAAGAGAAAGATGTTTTGTACATGAAAGGAGACAAACAAAATGCAGTTGTTATCAGGTGTTAGGAACCAAATGGAACTTAGAATGATAACCTGTAAGAAGCAAAATCTATCAAATTTAGAGCTTCATGACTGGAATTGGAATTGGAATTGGAATGGGAATGAGAATGAGAATGATTGACCAAAAAAAATCATGACCAGAGCGCTATCATAATGGTTCTTACCTTCCCAATTTACCGTTCTAAATTCAGAATTTATACAGGGTGGGGCATTAACAACACAACTGTGTTCTGATAAAATTCAGATCTTGAATGAATCTTTATTTTTTTTTTCAAAAAATGTTGGAATAGAGATTACACAGTAAAAAAAAACTAGACACACTGTGTCATAATAGCGGACTTCCTTTTTATTTTGTGTATTGTCAAACTGGAAAATTTGACCAATCACAAGGGTTCTTACTTTTAATATTAACTTTATGATACTTCAAAAGTTCAATAAAACCTGTCTTTATCCCGGCCTTAAAAATTCCGACACAATAGTTGGCCCATCACAAAGAAAAAGAAACAAAAGATATTCCATTAAAATTTTTATCGAATTTTATTGTTTCATTTTCTTTGTGGTGGGACACCTGCTGCGTCAGCATTATTTGATCAGGACAAAGTATTTTATTTCTTCATTATTTTTTAGTCTTATTGCCCTACGTGACCAAAATTTTGAATGAAATTTAGAATGAAAATTTTTCATCTGCCGACCCCCTGCTGAGAAATTTGATGCCTCAAAGGGGCCATAAAACCATTCATTCATCTTGGTCTAAAAATGCCGACACAGTAGCTGGCCCATCTTAAAGAAAAAAAACAGAATAAAAATTCCATTCTAAATCACGTCGCATCTGTCGGCTTTATACCACAAAGAAGAATAAACACAATCAAAATTCCATTCTAAATTGTAGGGTAATAAAGTGAACAAAGGTTGAAGTAATAAACATAAATAACAAAGGGAACCCGAACACGCTGGTCCAAAAATGCCGACACAGCAGGCGGTATATCAAAGAATTTAAATTTCATTGAAAATTCTGGTCAAGTAGGGCAATAAAACAAACAAAGGTTGAAGAAATAAATATAACAAAAGGAATCCGAAAAATACAAAGCCAAAGCTTCCCATCACAAAGAAAAACAAAAAAAAATAAAGTAAAAAATTCATTATAAATTTTATCAAAAATTTAGATCACGTAGGGCAATAAAACTGTCAAAAATTGAAAAGACCTTCATATCAAAAATTTAAGTTGAGTAGGACAATAAAATTAACAAAGGTTGAATAAATAAATGTAACAATGGGGATCAGAATACAAAGCCGCCGTCTGCGTCTGCCTTGTAAGGAATTTTTGATAAAGATCTTATCTGCCGACCACTGCCTCAAAGGGACCATAAAACCAGTCTTTGTGTTGGTCTAAAAATGCCGACGCAGCAGGTGGTATTGCAAGGGTTCAAAGAAGATATTTTATCTGCCGAACCCTTGTTGATAAATATGATTAAATCGCATCAGAAAAGTTGACCAATCACGAGCTTTCCAACTTTGAGCTCAATTTTCTCGAAAACTGTGAGCTTTTAAGAAAAATTCATAAGAACCAAAGTTGTAGAGCTTGAAATTCCTGACTATCCTTTTGGCCTCCGTTTTCCTCTACGATGTGCCGTTCGCGAGATATTTTCGAAAAACTGGATAAACTTTGAGCTCCAAAAGCTCGACTTTCAAAGCACGGATCAAATTCAAAATTTAATCAGCTCTTCTCGTGTACACGTTCTAACCACTGTAAAAATTTCAAGTCGATTGGTCAACTCTAACGTGAGTTATCGCGTCAGAAAGAAATGTCCCAAAAATGAGCTTTAAAGTTGAAAAGCTCAGCTTTCTGTGCACAGAATTGCTCCAAAAACTAATCAGCTCTTCTCCTGCATGAACTACACCTACTGTAAAAATTTCAGCCCGATCTGTTCAGTTTAGCGAGAGAAATCGCGTCAGAACCAAAAAGGCTTCAACAAATAAAACAAAAAAAAAAACCTTATGATCGCAATAGCGGATTCCCTCTAGAGCGGGAAGTCCGCTAAAAACGAGATAAGTGTTAGAAATGGCATCTATGAGCATTAATATAACAATCATGTTCATGTCACAAAAAATGAAAAACCCATCTTAAAGTTATCACATTAATATTGTTAATTTCTTCTGTAATTCTAGCATGTAATTGAACTGTGTTAAGTTAAAAGCGACTAAGCAACAAATTTGAATGTGTTGAGATTATAACATATTTCTCATTGGGAACACAAAATAAGCTTCTGAACACCTAAATTACTGATAGATTAATGTTACCAGAGTTCATATTTCTCATAGGTACTTATTATTTGGGATTGACACGTGAAACATAAAATGGACGTAGCGGTGCTTGTGGAGTGAAGAGGAGCCAACTTGAAAACTGTGTAGAAAATTATTTTTACATAGCGTTTATATGGGAACGTTCTATTACTTTACTAATTTCTCTAAAATGGTGGCAGATGCGTAATTTTTTGTACAAACTGAATTTAAAGTAAATTAAATATCTTTAAATGCTATTTATACAAAAAATTACACAAATGTCTCGTTTTTGAGAAATTTTGTAAAAACAAAACGTTTCTGCATAAACCTTATGGTGACAATTTCTTCTACACCGTTTTCAAACAAGTGCACACTAGCGCTACCTACATAGGTGGATGTCAATCCCAAATCCCTTCTTCAACCTTTTTAGAAGTTATCGTACTTTCAAGTTTGTTTTTTGGTGAAATTTTTGATGTTGCTTGTTCGCTTCTGATTTAACATAGTTTAATTCATCCAAATTTTGAAGAGCAGTTGAGAAAACTCTTATCCTTCAGGTAGCCATAGATATAAAAAAAATCCGGTGTTGTCAGAATAAATGTGTAAAATTGAAATTATTTCCTCTTTAGATTGGCAATTTGATTCAAAGTGGCTGAATCTATCGGGAATTATTGGAACCTAAGAAATTTATACACAGACCGAGATATACAAGAAATGAGGTTTTCTTGATTTTCAAGAAAAACTGTAGATTTTGATGAAATTTAGTAAATCTACAATCAATAGAGAATATCAATAGCTTCAATTTATGTCCTAACAAAATTTTTCCAAAATCCCACAGTTTTCCATAAAAATCCAAAAACATATAATTATTTTTCCATATAAATGCAATGTATGCTATCCCCCTCAACTTTAGCGCTTCCCATGAGCGTCAAATTGCCAATAGATATGACATGGTTTTATTCAAATGTAAAACATGTTCTCTCCATACTCTTCATGCTCTCATGATTAAAAAATTTATTTCGGATCACCAAGACAATGATTGTCCGCGCTTAATGAAGGACCAGGGTTACCATTTTTGGTGGAATCAAATGTGCCGGCCGTTTGTGTTGTTGTGGTGGCTATTTAAACTTTTGGTTGCATTGTTAATGTCCCACCCTGTAGATGAATTCAAAGGTATTTTTTTCAAACCCTGAAGTAGGGGCAAAATCTCCTATTTAAGTATACAAGACCTGAGTGCTGAAATTATGAGAATACTTGTAGCTACCATACTGAACTATAGATGCCAGCTATGCGTATACTTATACGCAGTGAATGTGTTAAAAATTGGACCTTATAAAGAAATAATCAAGAACCTACTAAACACAATGATCAGGCAAACAAAAACTTCAACTAAAAATATGAACTACACCATTCCATCCAACCCAAAAGTAGTATCCAACATAGATGCTTTAATTTAAAACATTGCCAAACAATTTCAACCAACTACCTTCTTTTGAAATAAAAAATAATGACTTGATTGAAAAACTGAAAAACATTAGCTCATGTCCTTTGATGTAACAAACGTGTTCCCAAGTGGTGCTGTAAGTAACAAACAAACACATTGACCATAACAATAGAATGGCTGAAAAGAGAGCATATCCCTCCAACAAGAACCAAATGAGACAACTATTTTCCAACATGGAGTAAAATTTTACCAACAAACAGGAGGGACAGCCATGGGAAACCTACTTTCACATTCATCTCAACATCTTTATGGGACATTTTATAACATAATTGAAAGAAAAGGAGAATGATTTTCCAAAAATCTGGTGGAGATATGTAGACAACATTATTCATTGTGCCCAACAGCTTCAACATAGACGAGTTCCTCAAAACCCTCAACGCCTCAAACAAAACAATAAAGTTCACTTATGAAACAGAAAATAACAATCAACTACCATTCTTGGACATCCTTACAACAAGAAAAGAAAATTCATCTTTTCTCTACCTCCCGTGAAAATTTCAGGACAATCGGTCGATGAGTTTATGTTTTGTAATGTAAAATACGTTACAGTTATTTTTTTCCATCCTACAAAAGTCAATTTTATTGCAAGTCTTGAATGTTATAGTGATGGGGGGGGGGGGTAAATTATGGTTCAGACGGTTTTTAAAATGAATTTTAAGAGTTCAGAATACCTAAATTTGCAAAAAAAAAACACTTTTTTTCATTTTTTTGACGATGGTCCTTGGATAATCATTAGGAAATAGGATAAGTAACGTGCGAAAAACGAAAACAGTTTTATGGTAAAATTATATAAAATTTCCAAATGTCGCTTAAAAATTTGAAAAAACGGGAGTTCTCAAATTGGGCAACAATGACTGAAATGGATTTTTCCGCAAACACCTTCTATTTTCAGGACTTTCACCATCTAAATCAAAAGCATGACGGATTTGGACAGGTGAAAATTAATTTGAGGCGTACAGAATACTGACATGCGAAGATTAGTGAGTTGGAGCCTGCAAATTTTGAAAATTCGAATTTTTCCACAATTTCAGAATCAAATTATCAAAATCTACTGGGCTAAATAAATTTGGGACGCGAAAAAACCCCCAAAAAAGAGGAAAAAGGATTGGAGCCTGAAAATTTTGTAAATAAAATTTCGATAGGTACTAAAATCATTAAAAAAAACAAGTCGTCGAATTTTCAAAAATTGCTGGTTTCACTTTCCAGCACCTTCCTTCTCCTTCATTTTAGTGCTTATACACTCTAAATTTATTCAAACTTGTATAAGTCTTTTGTACGTTTAATTTAGAGGATTACAGCCCTTAAAACAGCGAGGGTTCACGGAAAATTCATTTTAGTCAATCTAACCCAATTTGAAGGGTTGTAAACCTCCTCCGGAATGACTTTCGGGAGAATTTTTGTACGTTGAACTATCCTAGGGGTGAGACCTTCAAAAAAAAAAAAAAAATCACGTACAACAAGAAACACCCAATGCGAGGGGGGAATTAGGTCCTATGTAACAAATTGCATTTTTACCCAGAGTTTTACACTTTCGATAAATAGTATAATTTTCATAATTCTCAAAATACATATGATATTTCAATGGGAAATGTTATCCGCGTGATTATTTCACACTCTAACACACCGATAAACATAAAAACCAAATAACCAAATCATTTTGCAAACGCGAACGCGGTAATATTCATACCTGCGAATCGCAAATTCTCGTACATAATTACTTTTCCATCCCGAGCACGAGATAGCTGTATCAACACATCACGATTTTCCGCGACGAAGGAAAATTCGCGGATTGGAAAAAGGTATACGAGGCAAAAGTCGACTACGGAGCGAGCAACGGGAAAAAAACCTCCGACGTAATGCTATTCTTGAGCTATTATTTTTCATTTGGCGCTGACATCGGTGTATTCGATTTTCCGAGCTTAGTTTCCATTAAGCCGGGTACCTATTTTCTCTTCTGCTGTTTTTTTCATTGCTCTGCTCCGCGGCGTAGTCGTCGACGACGTTATTATAAAATATCGGTATTTTTAAGGCAATAACAAGCGTGTTAGACGTGTCACCGAAGACGAAGAGGGATACGTTATAAATAGAAGAGAGAGAGAGAGAAAAGCAAGAACGAACCGAGCGAGCGAGACAGAACGGGGCAAAAACATCACCGTCAAATGGCTGGGAAAAATTTCGCGATTCGCCGCAGCCGACGACTCACATAGGTATATTGGAATTGAAATGCGCCGATTTGAAATTAATTAAAGCCGACAAACGTATACTACCCTGGCTGCGGGGAGCGTACCTACGCGAGAATAGAAAGACCTATACGTACCTCGGATCGCGTCTATCGCATATCGTACACAATAAAATTGTAACCGAGGACTTAATCGAATAAACGCGTACCAGAGGGGGGCTTTTGGCATAAGCAAGTCGAGCTACTATATGTATACCAAAGAGGTATACACGACGATGGTATTATTTGTAATTAGAGAGTGTTTGACATACAATACGATTGTTTTATAGGGTCCCCGGACCCCGGCGAGACGACGTCGCCTGGTAGGTATATGTATGCTCTCTTTTCATGTCAAAGTGTACTGCAGGCGGGACAGGACGATATTGTATGACGGTTGTATACACACGTACATAGCGAATACAGCGACGACGTACGACAAGCAGAAAACCGCGATGACGATGACGCAGGATCTCAACGTGACACGTCTGATCGAGTAGCATACGTGACAGAGGGTGACACCGCACCGAGCTACTATTTTTTTGACGAAGCTGCCAAGAGAAAGGGGCAAAGTGCTGCTCGATGGACGGCGTTAGGGGTTACCTAAAATCCAGTTAACCCTTTTCGCAAATCGAGCGTACTTCGCACACATAAGGTACTCTCATGCAGCGTGTGGCGCGTAACCAGGGTATCCACATTAGATGATATTAGTGTAACCGAATTAGCGCAATTTGGGAAAACATTTTTAGCTAGCCAAGCTTTTATTGCGAAAAATTCTCCAGCAGAAAAAAGATCGACGCAGCGTTCGAAAATTTCTCACAAAATTTTAAACCCCCTCTTTTGGGGTCCAATTTCGGTCCAGGGGTTAGATGATTATAAAAATCGACTTCAGCGACCATGAAAACCCCATAAACCCTCTTGTTGGGCTATTGGTTCGCTAGATTTTATACCAGGCCTACACACGTGTAATTTATTGATTTGATGAGAAATTTTCGAACGCTGCGTCGATCTTTTTTCTTTTTGCATTAGCTCGGTCCCAAGACCACGTAGAAAAAATGTAAAAAAAGTAAAATGTTCGTCTTTTAACGCTCTACAACGTTTGTTTGAACCAATTTTTCGAATTTTTCACTGTAGCTGAGATATTCCAGGGGGAAAATGCAACTTTTTCTACACGGGGTCCACCTCCCTACTTTGAGATGAAGGGTCGGTTGTTAATTTTTATTATTCTACATAGTAATAGGATGTACTATGCAAAAGAGCCGCTCCTAAAAGTCGATTAACCCGATTTTTGGTGATTTTTTCTGATGATGGAAAATTTTTAAAATTGATTTTTTTCTGAAGTCCCTTGCTCCCTCCCATGACGTCCTAGGAAAAAATTGTAAATAACAAAATTGTTTGTTTTTTTATTCTCTGCAATTTTTGTTCCAACTATTTTTTTCGCAAATACGTAATTTTGAAAGTTATAGCCGAAAAACGAAAATTTGAACCCCCTCACCCCCCAAAAGGAGGTCAAAATATTCACCGATTTTAGCGAAAGTCGGGTATGTTGAAATACACTCTCTACATAGCTTATATACGAACTCTCCCGTTTCCGGGAATTTTTTTTGGCTTTTGGCTTTTTTATGAAAAAATTATGAAACATCATTGCAGTAGTAATGCAGCTTTTGATTTCGTTGGCCCTCCGCGTTTACATTTCTGTCCCATGGGAACTGATTTTGCCTCAGGAGCCTGGACCAACTTTAGCCGAATTTGCATGCCTAGTAAGTACATGTTTGCACGTTGTTTTCTTTGCAAAGAAGGGGCAAGAGCAGGAAGAGTGATGCAGTTCTTTTCTTTTGATTTCAATTTCCCAAATTCCATGCCTAAATTTCAAAAATTTGTCATAACTTCTCCAATTTTTCTCCGTGTTTTTGAAGGAGTTATCTGGCAGTTTGTTGTGGTGGAAGTAACATAAAAGAAGGAGGTATCGCCTGTATAGTCCGGTTATCTTCATTCGCAAAAATATAAAATTTCCCTACACTGCCATTCAACTGTACTTCACCTCAATCGCCTATTCACCTGGTTATCTCCATTCACAGCAAAATGAACTTTACCTGTATTGTCGTTCAAACACTCATTTCTGACGGGGAGGAAATTGTTGTGATTCATCAACAAACCTAGTCGTGATGACAACACATTTTGTAGTTTGAAATTACTGTCGTTGAGCAAATTAAATTGTCGTTCATACCTCCTCTTTCTGTCGTAATGCTTGCCTGTCGTTCAAACCTCCTTTTTTGTCGTAAGATTATATATTTCCCATTTTAAAATATCATATTTTGAGAATTTTTATGAAAATTATACCATTTATCGACAGTGTAAAAATTTTTGGGGGAAATCCAATTTGTTACAATAGGACCTAATTCCCCCCCCCCTCATTAAGGGTGTTTCTTGTTCCACATGAATTTTTTTTTCGTATTTTGGAGGTCTCACCCAAAGAATAGTTCAACGTACCAAGAAAAATTGGGCGAAATCACCTACGTAAAATTTTCAAATTATCACTTTGAAATCTGAAAATATGTCTCAAATTCGACTTAGAACCAGAGAGTTATCCCAGAAGGGGTTCGCAGCCCCTTCAAATTAGTTCCCCCCCCCCCAAGAAAAAATCAACGAGGTCAAATTTATTAAAAAACATTTCAATTAGAAGAAAACCTGCATTTTAAATCAAACTTATAAAAAAAGAAACGCAATATTTTTCAACAAGAAAATATACCTAATCATATTTTTTGAATGTGAAACCAAAAATTTTGAAAAAAATCATCGCATATTCACAATATTTTAAAAATAATTTTCCCAGGCTTTTCCAGGTTTTCTAGACCAATTTTTCGAAGCCTTCCAGACCTTTTACATAGGTATGATATTCATGAAGCATGGAGGAAAGGGTATTTTTTCACATGATATCTATTAATTTTTTTTTCAAAAATCACAATTTTCAGATTCCTCTTTATCGGCCACAGAAACGATCAAATTCAATTCTGAAACTTTTTTAATCCCTTTCCCCGCACAAAAATTCTGAAAACTAGAGAAAATATCAAATAAAAAGGAAAAACTCGGTTTTAAATAAAGTTTTGAAAAATAAAACAAATTATGTCAGTGTCTATTCTCTCATTTATAAATCAGTGAAAATTATCGAAAATCACTGGAAAACTATCAGAATTGCAGCACAGTAATAATTCAGTGAAAAAAATTCACTGAAAGCAAACAGTGAAAAAATTCACTAAAAAGCAAACAGTGAAAAAATTCACTGAAAGCAAACAGTGAAAAAAAATTTACTGAAAGCAAACAGTGAAAAAAATAGTTGCAAAATCGTCAGTGCAAATTCACTGAAGTCAGTAAAATTTCTGGAATTCGCTGAAAAATCAGTGGAATTCTTTGAAAGATCAGTGAAATTTGTTGAAAAATCAGCAAAAATTCGCTGAAAATCAAAGAATTGCACTGATTTTTTCTGTGCTGCAATTCTGACTATTTATCAATGACATTTCACTGATTCAAAATGAGAGAGTACCAAATCATGCAAATAAAAATCATACGGGCTGAAAATTTTAAATTTTTTCACAATTCATTGCTCCTCCCCCTGTCGGCCCCAAAAACACGTGCCTCAAAATTCATAAATTCCACGTAAGCCCTTGCAATCTTTTCAGTTTGCCTCAGTAAATAAAAAAACGATGAGAGGTATTATTTGATTAAGATGATTATATATTAATTTTTTAGGCTCGAGCGAGGCGAGAGCGAAAATTTTTGCTAAAAAAACTTTCAAAAGCTAAAAATTCATTCTCGATTGAAATTTTTTAAAACGCAACAAATCTTTCCCTTTTTTTTAACATCGTGTTCAAGGCATCATGGTAGCTAATTTAAAATGGAATAGCCGCAGTTTTTGTATCAAAGAGTCATTTCATGCATCACATGTCCATTTGCATGCGGGTTTGTTGATGCTGCCCTCCTCCTCTGAAGTATGAAAATTCTGTAAAATTTTGATGTTGAAAAGTCATCCCTATTCTTGAGTAATGCTTAGACCATTCGTAACCTCTTTCAACTTGATTATGCGAATTCTACGAAAATTTTACTAAGAATCTATGAATTTTTCGAATTTTTCATCTCCTTTCTACCCTGTCTACTCACACTTTGGCAGCACTCAGGGGTCGACAGACCTCCATATTTGGATTCAACGCAAAAAATCCTGTAATTTGACACCAATTTCGATCATTAATGTTTTCGAATGAAAATTTATGAAAATTGTATGAATTTTGCAACTTTCGCTGTTCTTAAAAGCAGCAGCTGCGGATCGGCAGACTGGTGTTTTTCAAAATAGGGGTTCATACTTCAACTTTTTGAACGGGTCTCAACTTTCAATTATTTCGGCCCATTTTCGGTAGGTTTGGCTCTTCAACTATACCATATTGTTCGAATTTATTCAAAAATGGCATTATAAATTGGTGGCAAGTGGGGGGGGGGGGGGGGTACACGAAAGTCACAAGAAGCACTGGTACCATAAATTAATATCATAAAATAGTTTTCTTTCACTATTTGCGATGATTCTATAAGCGTAATACTTTGTGTTAGAGCATATTTCCCAAAACCACCCTTCTTCTGGACTCTCCACCCCCTCGCCAAGTGATCGTACAAAAAAAATTATCGGACAAAAGTTGTAGGAAATCGAGTGTAGAATAAAAAAAGTACAGAGTAATTTTTACTGTAAAATCAACCCCTGAGGAGTAATTCAGGAAACCCCATTTTTGAGGTGGTGGAGCCTCCATAAAATTTTTTGCAAAGGGTCTAAAGGGAACTTTCTATAGGTTAGTCAGGGGACCACCCTGGACAATTTTTCGCAATAAAAGCTAGGCTAGCTAAAAAAAAATTCTTATTCGTCTACTTTATTCGATGAAAACGTTTCCGAATGCTAAATACACCTTCGCCAAAAGCAGTACGACTGAAGGTTGGTATGTGCACGACGAATGTGTTACAAAAATGCAAAAATTCAGATTCCTCTCATATACCTACGTAGCGTTAGCGTAGCATTATTACGAAGAATTTTTCGACTTCGGACCGTATTCTCGAAAAAGTATTCAGGCTCGTACGTACTACATACCTAAAAATACGCGAAATATCTGAGATATTTACACCGTGTACATCACGCAGTCCTTCAACCCATCAGCCAAATTCTTGCCAAAAATTAATTTTCATTTTACGAGCTCGCTTTTCGGGTTTCAGTATACCTACGAGTGCACCGTAACCACCCAGTATACCTTATTTTCACCTTTATAGATTTATATTGCGAGCTTACAAGCGCGAAACTCGATATTCGTATGGAAATCCTTAAAACTCTCTTCGACTATGGTACACGTAAGTACCTACGTAGAATAAGCGTTTACCAACTTTTCAGAACGCCCGGTTTCACTCTTATAACGTAATATAGCATAAATTGAGTACAGTTCCGACTCGTTTCAGCTTTATAAATGCATTATGCAAATCAACTTGAAAACTTTTGAGGGTTGGTCGTGTACTAATATGACTGGCACTTCTACGAGTGCCTTAAATGATACGACGACGCGAGCACCTTCCACACAAATTCTCTACCGCAACAAAGATTTCAAGACGAGATTATACAGCTGCGACAAAACAGGAAAAAAAAAAGGAGAGGTTTATTTCTTCCCGGTGTCAAAAATAATAAAATGACTAATCTTTTTTACAATTTAAATATGCCGAAAGATGAGAATTTCGGGGTAAGTGACAAGCGCCGCGCGACGGGTTTTTAAAAAGTCAATTTGACGGTTTTAATTTTCGAAAGAACGAGGGAAAAAAAGGGGTGAGATTGGATTTTTTTACGACTTAATTGTATATTAGTTTTATAAATCTCGTTGTAAAGCGGGAGCTACGGAGGCGTAAACGAATTTATTGTAAAAATTTCCCTCAAGTAGAAGTGCCGAATGACGAAGTGTGAGAGAACGAAACGAACAAGAAAGGGATTGAAAATTGAATTTTTAACGACCATTTTAGGGGGACGTTACGAGAATTTCGATTTACAATTTGCAAACATCTCGAACGGTCACTTAGTATTTCTGCTGACAACGGAACCATGCGAGGATCCTGCCTTAATGTTGCGACTGAGAGTAGGATTTCTAGAAAAAATATATTGAAAAACCTTTGAAATCAAAATTTCAACTGTTCGAGTTGATTTTTAAAGTGAATCAAAACGCAGAATTTTTACACAAATTTTGCAGAAAATTTCCTCCAAACTTTTCAAACATTTGCGTGGGCTTCAACAAAAAAATCAATTCAAATTCCAAGTGTTCTTTTTTCCAGGTTTGCCTTCTTTAACCGATGGGAGGGGATTTTGTTCCAAGCCAACTTTTACAAAACAAAAAGTTCATTTCCGTTTTAGGTTCCTATTATATTCATAATTTTGAAAAAGAAAAAAAAAGAAATTGAAAAAATGTATAAATAATTTTGAAAAACTTTCATTATTTTGTAAAAAAAAAATTAAAAATTTTCAAAATATGATTTTTTTGTGATAATTTTCCAATTTGTGCGACTTCAGCTTCCTCTTCCTCCTCGATCCATCAAATTCTACTGTGCTCAACTTTCGGTGTTTGTTTTTTTTTTTCGTTTGTGTGGAAAAAAGAAAAAAGCTTAAAAAATTCAGAACTTCAATTGCAGACACTGCACAAAGCATAACTCACATTAGAAGTTCTGAATTCCACCTTAGTCGAGGCAACATTTACTAAATCCGTTCTAATTAACCAATAATCTAATCGTCAGCCAAATTCCCAACAATTCTTGGAATTCGGCCGCCGAAGAACCATAAAGACACGAGCTAAAATAACACCAGTCAGCAATAAAAATAAGACTCCTGACTCGGTGGAATAAATAACTTTCCAACGAAGTAGTCGAATATATTCGTCACCTCAACAGAAATAGCAATACATAATTTCCGTTAGGTTTTGGTGTGACGATCAAAATACCAAATTTTCTTTCGCTTCTAGCGAAGTGAGGGCAAAAATTGTGAATATGTATAATATCTCAAAATAATTAAATTAGAAATAGTGAAAATAACGCCGAGCGTCGCAATTTCTAAGCAAATACTACAAAAATAAATAGGCATAAAAATTTTTCAATTTGATCATAAAGCAGTTGAAAACTGCTTAAAAAATCAACGAAAACACTATTTTTAGCTGCTCAATTTTAACTAGCACAATACTGAAAGATCTAAGAATGACTGTAAATTGAGAAATTCCGATATGAAGCACGGAACAAAATTTCCATCAATTTTGGTTTTATTGAAGAAATGAAATCATTTTTCAAAAAATCGCAATCAAAAACGGCGATTTTTAATTTTTGGAATTTCAAAAATGGGCCAAAAATTAAAAAATCTACCTTACCAGCTGAAATTTTATTGGAGGGGGAATGTTTTTTCTAAAAAAAAAATAACGGTTTTCTTGTAAGATGAAAATCCATATTTAATTTGATTAATCGACATTTTCACACGTGAGGATCTACTAGTCCCTTAATGATTTGGCAACACTATAATTTGTACATATGTTACAGACACTGTTGTCAATCTAGTCAATGATATCATTGTCTAGGCAAAGTTGTCAATGGCTAAACAGGCAAGACAATGACATCAATGACTAGGCATTGAATCAATGACTGCCTTATCTTAGGCAATGAAGACTGTCACTTTTTAAAACCACGTTACATACCTAATACCTATTTATTTGTGTTATTAATCACAGTTTTTAAACAGAGATGTACTTGTAAATCTCTTCCATTAATTTTTTTTGTTATTTTAGAAATAAATTCGTAGTTTTTATGAAGCATTGGCTGCCAAATTATTTTTGCTAAAAATGGAATTTCGATGATTTGGATCCAAATTTATTCCAAGTTCAAGTTTTTTCAATATCCAACTTAAAAAAATTTCCAACTGTAAATATCTTTTAATTTAAATTTTCTCAAAATTTCTCAACTTTGATTCTTTCAATTTTATATTTTGATTACGTATTTTTTTAAATTTCTTTCAAGTAATCCCTAACTAATTGACTTGAAAAAAATAAAACATAACGTCAATTTTTCTTAATTTTTAGAGAACATTTTGAAATTATTGAAAAAAATTGTTGAGTTGGAACAAAATTTTGAAAAATATGAAGTTGAAAAAAAAATTGAAGATCATGGTAGTTAGGAAAAGTTTCTAGTAGTAGAATTGTTTCCAGTTTAAAATTTTTTTTAATTTAAATTTTCTCAAAATTTTTCCATAAGATTATTTTGTATGTGCTATCACACATTACAGTGCTAATATAGGCAGATTAGGTACACTTTATAACACACGTATACGTAACAATGTAACAACCCACTTCTATTTCATTGCCTATCATCATTGCCTAAATCGTCATAGACAGTGACATCATAGACTAGTCAAAGTTGTCATAGTCTAGCCAATGTCACCAGGTAAACAACATTGGCTAAAATGCCTAGCCATTGACAACTTTGCCTAGACAATGATATCATTGACTAGATTGACAGCATTGTCTGTAACACATATATTAGAAACAATGTCCCAAATAGGTAGTCCTTCTCTATCAGAATTTGTAATTTTTGCCAAAAAAAACACTTTTATATATTATGGTCCCATAATTTTTAGATTAACAGACTCCCATCTAGTCATTCATTAACTGAGTTTGTTCAATCTCACCCTTCGGCATCACGTAAAACATCAAATTGAAAATTCTGAATCTTAAAATACAGGAGACTGTTTCTTCTATTTTTGAACTTACCTGTAACAAACAAAAATAACATAATTAAGAAATAATTTCATATCAAGTTAAAATAAATATGTACAAAGAAAATTACAAAATAATTACTTTGCCTCACATATACCCTCGACATCTTTCAGTGACCAAATGACAACCAATTTAAAAAATTCAACTTTTTTCCTCTTCAAAAAAATTGTTTGAGGTCGATTGTTCAAAAAAGAAAGAAATGGAGATCTCAAAGCCAAAAAATCACACGATTTCAACCCTATAAATTCCCAATATAATTTCATTTAAAAAAATTTTTAAATCTTCATAATTTTTTTAGATTATTTTGCGGCTATCATTTCATAGATTACATATGTGTGCGTGGATACAGAAACCGTCCTTGAGTGTCAAAAATTGATTTTTGAGTTGACACTGATTTTGGACTTTTCAGAAGGGGTAAAATCAAGGGGGAACCTCAACTCAAAAACCAATTTTTGACACCTAAGGATGGTTTCTATATCCAGACTCGCATTTTCAAAATTCGACTGAAAATCGATCACAGGCGCATGAGAGGACTTGAAATTTACAAAAAATAAAAAAATCCTGTGCAATATTATGTTTGGTGTTTTCGGAGGCGCTGAGTCTGAATTTCGACAAAATTTCTCAGTTTAAGCCCCTCCTACATACTTTTCAATGTTTGTTAAAATCAAAATGTTTCAAAAAACTTGTTCTAATTTCTGTTCGATCTCGTGATCAAGTAAGTAAAATGTTACAGTTGAAGCAAAAATTTGAACTCGGCGAGTATTTCTGACGAGGAAGTGAAAAAATCATAAATACCACACCTTTACGAGATGTAACTTTTTCCCTTCACTTCCGTTGAAATTAAAAATACTTAAAAATAATGCAATAAAATGGCCATAGCACTGGAAGATAGAGGGCGAGGGGGATTAAAAATTTATCCAGATTTTTTTTACATCAAGGGGCACCATCTGGGGCCAAATTCATCCCATATCCGGTCAGACCCTTCCATCCAATCCAACGAAAAAAGCTAAAATTTGGCGTACGTATATAGGGTGTCTAACAATATTTGTTGAGCAAAAAACTTGACACTTAGCTTGACCTTTAGGAATGACTTTTTTGAGGGCCACCCCCTCCCTCCAAAAAAATTCTATACGTTTCTATGCGTCCGTGTGCCTGGGGCTACCCTCCCTCCCCCCTACATTTCAGATCCCTTCAAGTCTTCTAAGAAATTAGAACGAGAAATTTTTTCTGTTTCAAAATATTCAATTGTCTGAGATGGAAGAGAAGAGTTTATATGTATCATAATTTTGAAGAAGAATTGTATAAAATCACTGAGCCCGCGCGAAGCGAGAGAGAAAATTTTTGAAAAAAAGAGGTTCATACTATCAGTTTGAAAAAAAATTGTGTAAATTTACTGAGCCCGAGCAAAACGAGGGCGAAAATTTTTGAAGAAAACGACATTCAAAAGCTAAAGTTTCTTCATTGTTTTAATCAATCTCTTAGTATTAAAAGGGAGGCGAAATCTTCAACCCCTATCTCTTGGATAAATTTTAGACCTTAAATCCCGAGAAAAGCGAGGGCTAAGATTAGAAAAATTGATGTTTTTCAAAAAAAAAAAAAAATAGAGCCTCAAAACGAATATTTTTAACTAAAAATTTTCTATTTTAAAACTTTTTTAAAAAAACTACTCATCATAGGTAAATGGAAGTTTTTTTTTGATTTTTGAAAAAAAGCCTGACCTTTGAGTTAATTTAAGCAAATTAGTCAAAAAGCTTGACTTTTCAGCACCCGCATGATTTTTTTGAAAAAATCATGACTTATCAGGACCATTAGAGACCCTGCCAGGATGTCCTTGACCTGTTGAAAAAAAATTGGTGGGAATGGAAATAAAAATTCGAAGGTACCTATTGAAAATGATGACGTTTCATCTTTTAAAGGTTTCATTTGCGAAAAATTTTGAAAATGATTAATATTCCATCGAATGTTTGTCCATTAGGGCAAGCCGAAAAGATTGCAGGGACTTGCGTTGAATTTGTAAATTTGAGGTAAGTACATGTTCTTTTTTTTGGAGGGGGGGAGGGGGTGGCGTGGCGATAAATTGTGAAGAAATTTTTCAATTTTTAGCCCAGAAAATCCGATGTTTCATTTTGTAATTTGGTAAACACCCTAACATAATTCGTTTCATTTTTCAAAACTTTGTAATTTTACCTTTTTATTTGAAATTTTTTCTGTAGTTTGAAATTTTATTCAGCTACTGCTCTACCAAAATATAATTCAAAAATTGAATTTTTATACTTTTTCCTCGACTTTTTTGCAATTTTACGAAAATTTACATTTCTGGCTCTCCCTCCTTCTACAAAAAATCAGGTAGAATTTTTGATAGGGAATTTTCGCAGATTATACAGACTTGAAAATTGTAAAAATTTCAATGAAGGAGCCTTGCAGTTTTCGAAGGATTTCAGAATTTCCAGACTTCTTGAGATTAGAAATAAAGAGTTGCTCTGATCGTTGAAATTTTCATTTGAAAAAATCTCGACTTATCAGGATCGTTAACACCCTGGTATATCTTATTTTTGATCACTCAAATTGATTGGAAGCGTCTATAAAACGTTTTGGAGCCTCCAGAAAATTTTGAAAATTCGAAAAATTGTGCTTTAATCTATTAAATAAGTCATCAATATGAGTAATTTGAGTTTATAGGATTTAAAGTTCATTAGGACCATTTATGGGGGTTTCTTCATTTCTGGAAAAATCCAAAATTTTCTGGAGGCTTCAAAACGTCTCGAAACTGCTTCCAATCGAATTGGGAGGTGGAAAATAGGGTATATACAGTAAAACGGGGTGAAGTGGATACAATTTCAGCTTTTTTTAAAAATATCTCTGCCCTATATTAACTTCAGGAAGTCGTTTTGGTATTAAATCAAAGGCCCATATTTCAGGAATATTCACCGAAAAAATCAACATTTTTGGTAAAAAAATGTGACCTTGAGACGAATTCAAAGGTGTGGACCACTTCACCCCAGTTTGGGGTGAAGCGGACCACCCCATTTTTTTTGCACCAATGAAATCCTTGGTCAATTTAGACCTAAAAAAAGTTGGAAAAAATATTATACCCTCCCCCCCTCCTTCACCACAGCGAATAAAAGACTCAAAAATGGATGTTTTTATTCATAAAAATCTTCATTCTACTTGATAAATTGAAAAAAAAGTTAATTAGGGGTTTAGAAAATTTCATACAGATCATTTTGGTGAAAAAAGTTTTCCATTCCAAGAATCCTAATCCGAAATAACGAGGTTTTTATGAATGAAAACAAAAATTCAAAAATATTGCAGGTCCTAACTTTGATTAAAATGCATATTGGTGCTTTGATAACAAAGTTACGTAACTGCAATGATATCTTACCGGCAGTATTTTTAAACTATTGTCGTTTTCATTCATGAAAATGTCGTTATTTTGCATTAAAACTGTTAAAATATAGTTGTTTTCATTCATAAAAACGTTGTTATTTCGGATTAGAATCGTTAAAATGAAAAATTTTTTTTACCAAAATGATCAGCATAAAATTCTCTACAACCCTGATTAACTTTATATTGGCGACACAATTATTATTTCCTTCTGCAGACCATAGTTTACGCCTTAACAAAATTATCAGTAATTCTTGCTTTGATTTCAACGGTTCTTAACTTACCTTAATTTCATCGTAAACCCAAATATTTTTTACGCAAAATGTTCACCGAAGCGAGACCTACACGATGGTTTTTGTTAGAGTTCGCTACGTGCAAAATTCAGGGAGTACTTGGCAAAAAACATAAAAATTTCAACAAGTGGACCGCTTCACCTCGTAGGTCCACGTCACCCCGTTTTACTGTACCAAATTTTAGTTTTTTTCATTGATTAGATCAAATCAAATTTTCATATTTTTCAGGACAATGAGGTAATTTTGAAACTTCAAAATTCGCCAAAATTTGAGAAATGAACTTAAGCATCTGAAATTTTGAATATAAGGTTCTTTTATGATGTACTTTCGATTTATCTTTGCTTCTACCCAAAATTTTACAGCTTGGTTGGGTACCTCCCATGTGGGTATTGACTAAAACTCGGCGGTATCGAGGGAGAGGAGTTGGAAGGGGGGTCAAATTCCAAAATTAAGTAGAACATTGACCCCAGCATTCTCGAAAACGACGTTACAAAACCCGGCGTAAACAAAACCACGAGGAACGAAGCAGAACTGATATTCCCAATTTCGCGATTACTTACGACTTGCCCTCGGCAAAAACCCGATGCAATAAGCACACAATAAGATCGGATAAATAAAGAAAAGTCGGTTAATACGCAACGTACGAGAATTATTCTAACGCAAGAACAAGTGGAAAATGAATGACGATAGAGATGCCGCTGGTAAGAATTACGTACCAGGTACAGTACGCGTTTACGCGTATAATACATCCGAAGAGCACATCACAAAAGCTCACAGATGGCCTATATCAAGATACATCTTACCATAATAGTTAACGCTGACGCACATACGTCCTTATGCATGCAGTATATGAGTAATTTATAGCAATTCACGTACGTAGCTTGTACCTACACATCGACGAGTGCATACAAGAGTGTAATAATATCGCATTCAAGACGTGGAGGAACTGGCGCATAACCAAAGGGCTACGACAACCTATACGCGTATGCGTCGAGAAGAAAAACTGCATACAATGTGGAGAATAGCGTGAGCGAAACTGCATCGAAGGACGGAAGGAAGAAGTACGCGAGGTATTCGAGAGCGGCGAACGCGCGACAGAGAAAAATAGCGACGAGAACAAAATGCTACGAGGAAAAAAACCCCTAACGCAGTATGCAGCTCGTTTCGCGACCCCAAAAGGTCGGAAAACAAAGCTCACCAACATACTGATTACGGAATCAACGTTAGCAGGGTCTTTTGTTTCGGAACGTACTCGCACTCGACGCTTTTTTTTTAATGACTCGGTAATTGCGAAGGATGCGTGCGTATGGGTGGAAAAGGACGAAGGTAAGAAGGGCTTGGGGGGACCGGGGGGCCAGGACGGCATCGCGTATGCGGAAATATTCAAGTGGTCGTAGTTGCGGTGGCGTACATAACCCTTCCATGCGTGACAATTACGACAACGAAGACGACGAATTAATAGTACCACGAGTAGGTTGTGTAGCAGAAGAAGAAGAAACTTGCACAAGGCTACGGCACTGCAGCGACCATACCCTTTCGGCGTGCAATCGAACCAGAGTTTTTCTCTTGTGCACCGTACACGATGCATACGCATTTTTTCCTCTCTTCCTCGCCCCTTCCGCCGGCCTCCAGATCAAGCCCTCGCTGCATTCTGCGTCCCTGTGGACTAGGCACACCGGAGATTGTGCGAGTGCATTTTGTTGGCTCTCTGTTACCCAACTTGTGAATGCATCTTGGCGGGGGCTCCTTTGAAGCGAAGTACGCGGGCGACGGTGTCGAGTTGCGGAGATTTTTTTTCACTCTTTTATTTTCACGAGGTCGCTGAACCGCGCTGCGATGCAGTACACCGATGCAGTTGCATCTTTTTTCCATACATTTAAGGTATGGCGTGAGAAGGCGTTGAGGGTGGCGGAAGTGGCATCTTCGAGCAGGGTGGAAAGATTTCGATGCGATTGGCATGTGAAAAAAAGGATGTGGTTGGAAAGTACTTGTGAACAGGATAACGCATCGGATCTCGAATTTCAACGTTGACGTGGCAATCAAACATCACGAGGTTAGATTGGACGCAATTTTGTTACGTGGGATTGGATCTGAACGTGTTCGAGTTGGCTGGTATTTGTTAAAATGCCGATTCGGTAATTTAAATTGTACGCTCGTGCAATGCATAGCAAAGCAAACAGCAATAATGGTCATTAGTCGTATCGTTTTTTCCCTACGTTAATCCGCTGTAATTACGAATTCTT
Organism: Pseudococcus viburni; assembly: GCA_033439095.1. Classification (NCBI taxonomy): domain Eukaryota; kingdom Metazoa; phylum Arthropoda; class Insecta; order Hemiptera; family Pseudococcidae; genus Pseudococcus; species Pseudococcus viburni. The sequence continues at coordinate 163,321 of JAVBJF010000345.1, forward strand.
AAAACGCTGATATGGACTGAAATATGAATGCTCGACTTATCGCAGAAATTCTATTGTTGCACGTGGCGACTTAGTGGATTTCACACCAGAATATCGAATTCTTTTTGTAACGTTGGCCAAAAAGAATGAAAAATTATAAACAGCTCTGTTCGAAAACGACCTGAGAAGTCAAAGTTATCGAGTGCTACGTATAACTTCCAATTTCTCATAAAATTTCAATTCAAAAGTCATAGAATCCCATGCAAAAGAAAACTGAATACTTGACGAGTCAAAAGCTGAGAAAATGCATTTTGGAACGCTAGTTTAGACAATATTTTCGCAACAATACAAAATTGCAAGATGAATCATCATGAAAATCGAATATACAATTTCTTTAAAACTGCTCACCTTATCAAATTAAAAATTGCTCAAAATCTCAGAAAAAAAATACTCAAGTTATAGATGGTGCAAAATAGCAAGCCAATTTTGAACTAAACGTCCAACTAAATTTCATAATGAAAAAGCAGGATTTCAGCAAGGTACCTATAAAAATCGAAGTGTCGTAAGAAAAATTTGTGAAAGGCCCAAAAAAACTTGAAAAAATTGGTTTTGAAAACCTAGAAAAATCTAAGAAATTGATTTCTGAAATTAATAGAACACTGTAAAATTATAAGGAATGAAATACTGAATGATTTTTTAATATTTTTTTCTGTTCTTTTATGAGTTGGATTTTTTTCCAAATATCAGCTGAAAATTTTAAAATTCTTATCCTCCCCCCCCCTTTAAATAATGGCGGTTTCGGTTCGTTCTTGATTATATTATTTTTAAAAAAAATTATCTAACAGTTCTTTTGACAATGAATTCGCATCAATATTGAGTTTTTGCTGCAAAACAAAAATTTATCAAAATTGCTAGGCAATTTAAAAATTGTAGAAAATGGAAACAATATCAAATATCTCCCCCCCCCCAAAAAAAAAAACTGAAGGGAAATCCTAAAAACAAAACAAAAAACAATTTATTGGTCTCGATCCTCGATTTTCTCGGGGTCAAAGGGACAAAATTTGCATATACGTATGTACCTGCTTCAGTGACCTGAATCTCACGAATTATGATTGATAAAACAAAACTTATTTCACGAATTCGCCGTTGGAAATTTTGATAAAATCGAAATATTTCAAAAGGCTAAAACAGGGTGTTCAGTTGCCCCCCCCCCCTCCGCCATCTCATAAGATTTTTGCACGAAAAATTCGTGAAAAAATCACAGAAATCACCCCCCTCTCCTTTCCTCAGTAATGCCCAACCAATTTTCAAGAACTGTAGGTAAAAATGTCACACAGTCATGCACCTTTTTGGTTTCTTTTTACATCAATATTTCCCTCAGTTCCCAGACATGGGCTCAAAAGGTTTGGAAGGAAATTGATATTGTAAAATTTTTCTTAAAAATTTAATTATTTTGTGAAAAGAACAAAATTTTTGAGCCCGAGCGGAAAGAGGAAAAAATTTGCAAAAAAATTTTGAAACCTAAAATTTCGTTATTTTCTCCCATTCTGTTGACAGGAGAAAATTGAAACTTTTCTAATTTTACAACCAGAATGTTTACTTTTTCGATGTTTGAATTCAAAAAAAATCAAGTAAGTACTAAAATTCATGGCTCATGAGGTTAAATTTTTTTTAAACAAGTCTGTGTATTGAATGCAGGCATCATAGCAAAATTTTCGAAGAAAAAAGTAACTTTCAGTAACTTTTTTTGAGCAAAAAGTGACCAAAAAATTACCAAAACGTGACGAAAAGTAACCAAAAACTCAATTTGGGGGGCAATTTTTTTGTGGTTTTCTGCAAACATTTCAAAGATAACAGAAAAGACGTGAATAATTTCATTTATTAAATTTCTTCGTCAGAACAACAAACAAACTTCCAAAAATGGGAATTTCTACGTGAAAATTTGAATTTTCGCCTCAAAGTGCGAAGAAAAATTGACTTTTGAGGGGGAAAAAGTGATCCGCTATGATGCCTGTGAATGTGAAGCTAGAAATTTTGAAAAATATCAATTTTTTAAAAAAAGTTCGATTTAAAAGAATTTAAAAAAAATTAATACAAAGGAATCAATTTATTGAGCCCAAACGAAGCGACGCAAAAATTTTGTCACCAAAAAAAGATGCTTAAACCATAAAATATTTACTAATTTTTCGAAGCATTTTTGGTTGTATTTTTCAGAAAATATTCGTTCTTTTCAGTCAAATTTTATACTGTTTTCGAACCAGTAGACACCCTGCATTACATACTCAACTGTAGCTCTAATAATTATTGCTGAATAAAAAGAAAGTCTGAGCGCAGCGAGGGAAAACTTTTTGCAAAAATGACAATTACCACCGAAAAAACTGCAATTTTGGTCAATTTCCTTTCTTAGAATTTCAAATTCATCACAAACTTCATCCCAACCTCAAAAGCTGTAAAAAATCGTAAAATAACTTTTTTGGGATGAAAATTCAAATCATCGCAGCCTCAAAAATTCGGAAAAATCGAAGGATGATTATTGGGATGAAAATTCATCCCAAAATTTATCCCAGCTCCAAAGCTCGAAGAAATTGTGGGATGATTTTTTCGGAATGACAACTCATTCCAACAATCATCCCAGCATCAAAAACTAGTGAAAAAACGCAAAAATTCATCTCAGCTCCAAAAGTTCCAAGTTCCAATAAATCGTATGATGATTTTTTTGGGATGAAAATTCATTCCAGGAAAAAACGCAGGATGATTTTTAGGATGAAAATTCGAAAGTTGAATTTAAAGTAATAGTTCAGCTTTGAAAATTTTAGAACTGAAAATCAGAGTTGTAAAAATTAAAAATTCTGTAAAAACAATGAATGGATCAATTTTTTTAAATGTTTTGAATTATTGAACATTTTGATGGGTGGGGGGGAGAGGGGAATTTCATATCTTTTTAAATCAGGGTCAAAATCTTTTTAAAAAAAACAACAACAACGTATCGAGGTGTGTGATACATACCTACATTTTCAAGGGTGCTAAACACGAATTTGACCTTATCATCAACATTTTTGACCCATTTCACTTCCAGCACCTTTTCTATTGTAGGTGTTTTGGATTGAATTCACATGTGGCCTTTGGCAGGCCGTTTTATTGATTATTTTTTTTGTAAGAAAATTCGGAATTTTTTAAATACCTACTGTAAAGTAAAATTCATCAAATAATCCGATTGAGCCGCTGTAACTCCGAATATGGCCTGCTTTGATTCCATTTCGATGATCAAAACTTCGTCATTCTGCACTACTTTATCAAAGGCTCATCACTTCGTCTTAGCGAAAGAACTCAGTGAAAATTTATTCCAGCAATAAACGTCGATGTAAATTCCACTCAAGTTCGATGGCGTACACGAGACGAGAAGAGAAGAGGTAGTTAGATTGTTATACGGTTAGAAGGAAAAGAGCAAATCCATGTGGTATACTACATCCTGAGTGACATATCCAGGCCACGCAGCATTTCGCCCAGCTCGAGTGCCAGTACGACATTTCGTTTTGGTACACGACGCCTTTGCGGAAGGGGCAAGAGGGCTGTGGAGTGGTTGCCTTCGTCGTCGTCGGTAATTCGTGAACAGTAACGAAAAACGCCACAATCGCGTTGATATCCGAACAGCCGCCGATACATACAAAACCTTTTAATAAAATTCCATCGCTTTGATAACGTCGCCAAAGTTAATAAAAAATTACAAACGTGCCAGCGCAACACTTCGCAGGCCGCGCAAAAAATCCCGTCCGCCAAATTAAACTTCGGCCATGGCAGCGCAGTGCGTGTAACGTAAACGACGGTCAAGACATGTTCTGCGGGATAAGTTCGCAAAATTACGCTTCTCTGGGCGAACTTTACGTCGTATTTCGTGCCTTTGTCGTCGTTTTTCCTTATCCACTCGGGTTCTCTTTCTGTTGATGCTGTGAAAAGCATGTCTGAAGGAGGAGCAGGGTTTAATCGTAAATGGTATGTGTACACTGTATACCGTACTTCGTGTTGCTGCGACCACCGCCAAATTATCTACTGCCTGTTTTATGCCTCTCGTGTAGCAGTTCGGCTTCGGCTGCCCATTTACCACGCCAACTTATATCCAACTATGTTTTTGGGTAACTGCTAGAAGAAGACCAAGGCGACGACTAAGGGTGTATATTTCCACAACGTCACCTCGCTTCAGTCATTTACACAGTTTTACGCGTTTCTAGCAACGAACCGCAGAAATTTACTCGGTAATTGAAATTTTTTCCTTTGCATTCGCAGAACAGACCGTGACCGATATTTCAGCCGCAGCTAACAATTCGACTGCTGTTTTTGTCGAATTTTCCTCGTTCGGTTGTCGCGATATGATGGTTTTTTGTTGGCCTCCGCCCATCGACTTGTTTCGTTCGACCATATATTTTACCTTGCGATCACGCGTCTTATAATCCGACACCTAGCTCGAAGTTGGTATTTGAGAATAAAAAAAAAAATGGAAAAATGTGAAAAAACACGCATGGTAGTTGTACTATGTACGTAACACTCCCGTCGTGATCCACTTCGATGCACCGCCACCGCTGCGTTCAGCATGTCCACATATTCTGTACATCGTGTGCAACTACACTAGTCCGAGCAATCGTGTCTTCCCTCATGTCTTCCTCCGTCGTGCCAGTGGCGTGGCTAAACAACCTGTAATGGAATTACCGGTCGTTTCGTCGGCAACGAGATTCGGATAAGTTGTATTACAGCCACCTCGATCGTGCTTTCAATTTCTTTTCGCTTCGTAGAAGTTGTTTTTATTGTAGTATCTTAAAAAGATTATGTTTTTTCCCATGATTCTGCGATTTTCCGATTTCAGCGTTAATTTGGCTGGGTACAGTTTGAACATCGTTGGATCGAGTAAATTCAGAAATTTCCAAGGTACGAGTAGCGAAAAAGTGACAGAAAAATGAAAAAAATCATGTAGAGTGTGGGAGAAACTTGATTTTGCAGCATCTTGGATCCAATTTTACCAAACTGGAAGTATCAGGGGAAAATCTGAAGATTTTACCTGAAAAGTTCAAAATCTCTGAACCGATGATCTACAATTTTTGACCTTACTTTGCTTGGAATTTCATTGGTGTTTCGTTGGTTTCTTCAACAATTATACGTGAAATGTAATGATTTATGGGGAAAAAATGATTTTTCAAGGGGAAAAAGTGGAATTGTCAAAACTCCGTACTTTTGAAGCTATCATTTTCTTTATGAAAAATTGAATAAGTCAGAGGCAACCGATTTTTTAGTGAAGTGGAGGAGGGGCGGAGGCAACCTAAAGAAGTGATACAAAAAATTATGGCTAAAAAATAATGAATGTTATTTAAAATTTTGTGTGAACAAAAAAATGGTCTAGTCGTAATCAGAATAGAACAAAATACTTAGGTACAATTTTTAAACGATCTGTTCTGTTCCACCAGCTCTGATGTAATCTTCCCATCAGAACATAAATCTTGAAAAAACCAGGGGCGCACTCAAGGGGGGGCTAAGGGCCTCGAGCCCCCCACCCCTTAGGCTCGGCAAGGAGATTTTTTACCAGAAAAATGTAAAAGAATAGTATGATTTAAAAAAAAATTCGTCCTCGCTTCGCTCCGGCAGTACTTTAGTACCTGTTTCTTAAATAAATATATACCATTTGAATCAGTTGAATTTGCAAAAATTCTGTCTTTTATATTCAGTAAAATAATTTTAATTGAAAATTAGTGATTTTTCAGTCAAAAATTACTAATTTCTCAGTAATGCCCCATTTATCAGAAAGAATCAGTAATTTAGACTAAAAACATCATTAAATGTCGCCATTTTTCAATTTTTCTTCGCTCAAATCCGTAGGCTAGGTATACATATTATTTGCCAACTGAAAATATCCCAACTACTCCAGTCCCACTGAAATAACAGGTTACTTTATTTTTTCATTGAATTGTGACCACCCCATTTTTTCTCGAAATCTGAACACCCCCCCCCCCACATACACACACACAATTTCTGGGTGCGCCTATGGAAAAAATTGATAAAATTTTGCCTTACAATTCCGCTTTGAAATATGTACCTAAGTATAGTTTTTTCCTTTTTATTTGAATATGTATTCTGTAATAAATCCTAGTTCTCAAGTTTTTGTCCGGGGGGGGGGGGTCAAAATTTTTCAATATTGAGTTTTTGCTGTCAGCGCGAAAGCTTTTATATCACGAATATGTTTTAAGGATTTCCCTCCAGTTATAAGGGAAGAAAAAGTCAAATATTTCTGATTTTTTCCCATTTCCTCCAATTTTTAAATTGCTTAGCTATTTTAATAAATTGATAAATTGATACTATTTAAATGATGAAAATCGTTTACATTTCTTCAAATTTAAATAGTTTATTGTGAAATATTGGATTTTCCGAATTTGATAAGAAAAATTCTGTTTTTTTTTGTCGAATAAAAAACATTACATTTGTGTGAAATTAATTTTTCAAAATTAATTACATTTTTTTGAGCATGAAAACTTCTAACCGGTCTCAGCTCTAAACCTTGCTGCTTATTGAAAAATGACTGTATTTTTCCAATTTTGCCTAAAAATTGGAACAATTTGCAATTTTTCGACTGAAATCGCCATTTTGATTGCCTCAAATATTTCAAATTAGAAAATAGAGTGTTCTTTTTCAGAAAAACCAAGGAAACATGGGTGCACCCAGAAATTGTGTAAGGGAGGGGCTCAGATTTGGGGAAAATTGGGGGGGGGGGGGTCAAAATTCAATTTAAAAAATGAAGTCAGTGGGGCTGGAGTAGTTGGGATATTTTCAGTAGACAAATAATATATACCTACAGATTTGAGCAAGGAAAAATTGAAAAATGATGAGATTTAAGGTTTTTTTTAGCCAAAGTTACTGATTTTTTTTTGATAAATGGGACATTGGCTGAGAAATTGATAATTTTTTACCAAAAAATCAGTAAAAAATTATTTTACCGACTAAAAAAGATATAATTTTTGCAAATTCAAATGATTCAAATTTGAAGAGTGGTATGTTTATTTATTATTTAAGAAGTGGTTGCTAAAATACTGCCCGAGCGAAGAGGGGGCGAAAATTTAAAAAAAATCATACTCTTCTTTGACTTTTTTATGATAAAAAATCTCCTTGCCGAGCTTAAGAAGAGGGCTCAAGCCCCCTGAGCCCCCCCCCCCCCCCGGTGCACCATTGCGAAGAAACCAAGAATAAATCAAGAATTTTTTTTTAAACCTGAAATTTTTACTTTGAAAATCCAAATATTCTTGAATCGTAACTTCTTGAAAAGTACACAGTTTTGACCTTCGAAAATTCGCGTTTTCTCAACAGTTGCCCCAGTTGTACGCTTGGGCCTCCTTAGCATATTTGATTTTTTACTGTCCATCGGTTATAGTATCATGACTCGGTTTCCGAAATGAACAGAAAATTAAAAAGTAGATGGCTAGTAATTAAGGATCCCATTTCAATTTATTAAAGAAATGTTAAATTTTTTCAGAATCTCAAGAGATCTTAAAATTTAGCACTTTTTGATCACTGATAACCCTGTAAAAAGTGCCAAAATATAACCGACGACCTGTACAATTTTCGCCTTGGTTTCGATTAGGTTTTGCTGTTTTTTGTTGATTTTTTTCAGTAGTAATGATAAATTTTAGCAATTTTGTCGTGGATTTCGATTTTTTATCGTGCTTTATAGCATTTTTTAATGGTTTTTGACCTGAAAAAAAAAAATGAAAAGAAGGATGAATCGATCGAAGCTACGAGTATTTTGTATCTCCATATTTTTCTTCATTAAAAATATATGATTAAAGTTAAGGACAGCAGAAAAAAACCGGTAACCGAGTGGATGGAGGAAGGAATATTCAAAAAAACTGAAAAATTCACGTGAAAAAAGTCGTGACTTGTAAAATATTTTTCAAAGTAGGTAATGAATAGTTTCCACAATTCTGGGAAATTCCAACTTTCTTCCAAAGAAAACGTCATTGGTCTCATTGGTCACCTTTCTGATTATGTCAATGCTGAAAATACGTCAAATTACGACGTTCTCAAGGTATGTTATTTTATCCGCTGGTCGTTCGCTAATTTAAATTTCGAAATACTTTTCAGCTCCAGGGCTCTTATTCGAAGGACCTTTTCAATTTCAAAATACTAAATGCGTTGGTTAAAAAAAAAACGAAAGAAAAGAAGAAAATAAATTCTCGATCACTTGACCCTATCCCCATACATTAGCACACGCATCCCTAAACCTATAGCAACTTCAATCTAGCGTGGGTAATCGTCGACAATAGGATAATTATGCGTTACCACTGGGTCCATCCCTTCGCCCTTTTAAAACGATTCCTTCAACACCTGATCTTTTACCACTACGTCGCGTATGCCTGCTCGTTTTCTACACATACAAATAATTCTTCAAACGACCTGAAATCACAACAACACGCACAGAACGCGTCGAATTCCGCAACACAAAGGCTAAAATCCTCTTTGCTATAAGGTATACCGGTATATACGACCAGCAAATATACACACAAAAAAGGGGACCTGGAAATACCGTTCTAAACCCAATTTTATAATATGTAGTGTAGTACCATCGGCTTCTCCGCCAGGACTCCGGTGTACCTACCTACCCAAATCCAGAGCTACGTTTAGTAGCAAAACATCGCATCATCGGAATGAAGAAGAGCAGTGGTGCGATGTGGAAGAGGAACAGACGAAGATAGTACACGCTACCGAATCATCTTATCTCTCTTGCGCTCTCTTTCAGCTATACATCCCCTATTTAAAACCCTTGTTTGATCCGTTTTAAATTACCGTAGTGTTTTTCGGCACCGTGTTCGTCGTTCCGCTCCATAAAATTCTCCAAACCCGAGTTTTTTTTTCCTCCTCTGCGATCTGCTCGTCTACCTTTCTCTGTCTCGTTTGCTTCGATCGCGCGCGTGTCTCTCGCTCCTTCTTCCTCTGTCTATCTCGCTTTAACTACAAATTAAACGCCATCAACAACTTTTTCCATGTTACAACATAGATTTGTCCTAGTTCTCCTAAATTGTATAATTTCGAACTCGCATCGTCTCACGTCCGCTCTTTCGGCTGGCTGTTTTTTTCTCATCGTACTTTATTTCTATACTCAAAAGGTATGTACTGAATCTGGAAAATGAAAATCTTTGCTGTTTTCTAGATTTTTCTGGCCATTTTCATGCAATTTTTCTTGGTTTAAATTTACCCACAAAAGAAGCCCATTCTTATTCTTCCATTAAAAAATTCAAAATGAAAAAATGTTGATGACTCATGTTGATGAAGTTTGCTTCACTCAAGGGCAATACGTTCCATGATTCGGACAACTTTTTAAAAAACTTCCCATACGCGGAGGAGGAGAGGCAATTTTTCATCCAGATTCATATACTCTCAATAATTCTCAATTTTGCTGAGTCATGCGGGCTGAGTGCCACAATACCAATACTACCACCTCATAGAGGACTCGCAACTACACCTGATAATTTTTCCACGGATAGATTTCGAGAGACAAATTTCCAAAGTTGAAGATATGAGGTAATTTGAAGTTTTCCAATTTCTGCTGAATCATGCGGGCTGAGTGCCACAATACCAATACTACCACAAAATAGAGGACCCCCTCATTCTGAATCGGTGAAAAGTCACTGATAAATAGTAAGAATTGCAGCACAGGAAAAATTAGCAATCGTTAATTTTTCAAAGATTTTCACTGATTTTTCAGCAAATTTCATAAATTTCACTAATCTTTCAGTGAATATTCACTGATTTTCCAGTGATTTTTCTCACTGATTTGTTTTCAGTAAAAAAATTGTCAATGATTTTCTCCTGTGCTGGAATTCTGACTGTTTCTCAGTGATTTTCGATAATTTTCACTGATTTATAATTTAGAGAGCAACTCAGGAAAAAAATTTGTGCGCCCTTCAAACCAGCAAAATTCACCGATTTTCAGCGAATTTTTGCTAATTTTTCAAAGATTTTCACTGATTTTTCAGCCAACTTCATAAATTTCACTGATCTTTCAATGGATATTCACTGATTTTCCAATAATTTTTCTCACTGATTTGTTTTCAGCAAAAAAATTTCACTGATTTTCTCCTGTGCTGCAATTCTGACTGTTTCTCAGTGATTTTCGATAATTTTTACTAGTTTATAATTTAGAGAGCAACTCGGGAAAAAATCTGAGCGATCTTCATGGATTGCAAGAAAAAATTTTCATATTTGAAAACATAAGAGTTTTTCAAGTACAATGAATTCGTAAAGTCTCCTAAAAAAAACCTAATGTTTTCAAGTTTGAATTTTTTTTCTCGAAACCCATACATAGCAAATCGCTCAAATTTTTTCCTGAGTTGTGGTTTTCTGGCACTGAGTTTTCATAGCTCAGCAGAAATTAGAAAACTTAAAAAAAACTCATGTCTTCAATTTTGAAAAAAAATTTCTCGAAATCTCTGCATAGAAATTTTTTTTATTTTTTCCAGAGTTTAGGTATAGGTACCCTATGAGGTGGTAGTATTGGTATTGTGGCACTCAGTCAGCATGACTCAGCAGAGATAAGGAAATTTCAAACTATCTCATTTTATATTCAACTAAGAAATTTTTTTCTGTAAATCGATGTTAGAAAACTGCTTAAATTTCTTCCTGAGGCAAGGTTGGAAGTCCTTTTTGAGGTGGCAGCACTGGTTTTGTGGAACTCAGTCCGCATGACTCAACAAAATTGAGAATTATTGAAAGATGCATGAATCTGGAAGAAAAATTGCCTCTCCCTCTCCATGTATAGGAAGTTTTTTTAAAAAAAGTTGTCCATAGGTCGACCACAGTGAAGTCGGAAGTTTTTTTTGGTGGGGTACAAAGTGAGCACAAAGACTTGGAGTACCAGAAATATTTTCGGGGGGGGGGGGGATAATGAGCCCTCTCTCACATTGTTGCCTCAAATAGTTCATATAATTGTGATTTTGTTCTTGCCCGAGCTAACGAAAAAATTTCGGGTTTAATGTCCAAGGCGTTGAGAATCCCTATCTGAAGTAATTTGTGGGGAGGGGGGGCATGCACTCCTTATACCCTACTTTCCGACCCACTTACCGATAAATTCTCATACTACGAGTTATATTTTCGCACGTGCCTCGGCGCGACGATCCTTTTCCGTATTTTTGCCCCAATTGCGACGATAATTGAAAAATAAACAACAACAAAACGATACGAAACAAAAACGAAAAAAATCCGCTCGCTCATTTTTCATTCGCGCGTTTTTATACCGCCCCTTCGCCGGCACCCGTCTAAATACAACTTTTTGGAAAAAATACGCGACGAGACGCCTAATTTCCCGCAACTTCCCTCTAATAGAATCATAATCGAGGCTTTTTTTCGCATTCTCCTCAGTCGCCGCTTCCCAATCACGTATTTTTCGTCATCGGAGGATTGGACCAGGGACGAGAGACATTTTTACGAGGCAAGAAACCGCAGCGCTGAGTGTGTCGGGTATGTGTATTGCGTACGTATCGTACAAAACTTTGATCAACTTTTGCACCACATAGCCTTAATTTTTACACCAGCCAACTTTTCCAGCTGGAAATAAATTTTCGCGGCGAGAGACAGCGCGACGCAACGCAGCGTTTCCCGTCTTGGAAACGCGAAACGGCGGTTATCTGCGAGTCTTCGCCTTTAATAGGTTCTTTACGACCTTGGCGTAAACGATTTTCATACAGATTACGACTTTTACGCGACAGATCGGCACGATTACTTACTCGCGATAATTTCGACGTTAGTTTATTCGTAAACGATTGGAATTATACGTTTAGATCTCGAGCTTACACGAGCCGACTTGGATGACGACAGAAGCGCCACTCGAAAAAGTTTTCAAATTAAAGCAATCGATTCGAATAAAATTTGGTGAGAGATTTCGGAGTTTAGTAACGTCTTCAAAATCAAATACAACAGCGAAAATTGAACGTGAACTTTTTTTTCAATGAGAAGAGAGGGAAAACCCGTGTGAGAGGATTCAGTCATATTATACAGAAATCAACGCTGTTTATATGAATTTTGAATTTCAGGCTTCGACGAAAAATGACTTTTTTCATTGGTCCAGAAAGCCCATTTTTTTTGAGAAATGATTTTTCCTGAACGAAATTTCTGATAAGATGGAGAGGGAAGGGAAGGGGAAGGAGGGTTCGTACAAGTAATTGAGAATGAAATGTTGGTTCGACTTCTTTAAAATAAGTAACTACCTACCCAAGTATGCAAATTCATTTAGCCTGAGCAAAGCAACGAATCGACTTCGAAAATTTTTGCAAAAAAAGCGTTCAGAAGGCTTTGAACAATGAAACAAACTATGTCAGGGTGTCTGTCAAATCATGCGAAATGAAAATTGGTATTTCTTGAGTTAAAAATTTAAAAATTTCTTCGCAATTCATTGCTCCTTTTCTTTAGCATCACAAAAAAATAATGAAAAAAATTATAAATTTCATGCAAGCGTCTGCAATTTTTTCGGCTCGCTCCAGCAAAAAAAATTTACGAGGGGTAAAATATCATCTTCTTTAAATAGGTACATCAATTTGGGCGAAAATGTTTCGAAAAAAGACCTTCAAAAGTTGAAAATTCATTACTATTCCCTCATTGAGGTTTTCCAAAACGTGACCAATAATTTAGAATTCTCTTCCATCATCTTCCACTTTTTTTCCAACACTGCGGCCAAAGGCATCATATCATTCCTTTCTCATCACAGCTTATTAAAAAGTCCGTTTTCAAAAAAATTAGGTTTTAAAAGAATTTTTTAGAAATAATAAAAGTAAATTACCTCCGAGCATAGCGAGAGAAAATTTTTCTTAAAAAATTCTCAATTTAATTGACAAAGACTTTCATCTAATTGTAAGTATCAGGTTTTTCGTACATCGCGGTCAATAAAAAATGATGAAAAAAATCAGTCCAGTGGTACGAACGGAACGAGAGTGAAATTTTTTGTAAATGGTCTAGCTGGATAAGGGGTGAATTTGGCCCTGGCTCGAGTTTTCGATCTAACCCCTCAGATAGAGTCCCTTGATGAAAAAAAATTCTGGAAAAATTGTTGACCCCCATCCCCTCTTTTTGGCGCTATGGCCATTTCATTGTGTTATTTTCAAGAATTTTTAATTTCAGGGGGAGAGGAAGGAAATACTCTGCTCTTTGGCACAAAGTTACATCTTATAAAGGTGCATTTACAGTAATTTTTTCACCAATTTTAGAGCAGTTCTTCATGAGGTTTTGGCCATTTTAAATTTTCATCTGTAAAAAGAGCCTTGATAGCGAAGCTCGGCTACCTTGTGAAAATATCCCAAACGGTGTATTTTGACCCCCTATAAACACGAATCTGACGTTTGTTTTTTAATTTGATCATTTCTTTTCGTAAAAAACGCACAAAATATGAAAAATCTGCTAATAAACAACATTTTTGTACGATTTTTCGCGATTTTCGGCCCTTGCGACATCGAAGTCGCTAAAAGTGGATACGTGAGGTGAATTTACGTTAAAAACAGGTTTTTGGGATATTTTCATAACATAGCCGAACTTTGCTATCAAGGCTCTTTTTACAGTTGAAAATTTCAAATGGCCAAAACCTCATGAAGAACTTCCCCAAAATTTATGAAAAAATTACTGTAAATTCACCTCTATGAGATGTAACTTTGTGCCAAAGAACAAAAAATTTCCTTTTATCCCGTTGAAATTGCAAATTCGTGAAAATAATTAAATAAAATAGTTACAGCAGCAAAAAAGAGGGATGGGGGCAAACATTTTTCCAGAATTTTTCAACATTAAGGGACACTATTTCTATTTGAAGGGGTTAGATCGAAAATCCGATCCAATACCAAGTTCACTCCTTATCAGTGGCGTCGGAAGCTTTTTTTGGGGGTGGTTGCAAAGTGAGTACAAAGACTTGGAATACCAGAAGGATTTTTGGGGGAGGGAAGGGGGGCAGAAAACAGTCTTCTTTTGCTCTGTTGTCTCAAATAGTTCGAATAATTGCAAATTTTGTTAAGCCAGAGCGAAGCTTTGAAAAAATTGGGTGTTTAATGCCCAAAAAAGACATTTTTTCATTGTTTTAATGCTTTCAAAATCCTTATCTGATGTAATTTGGGAGGGAGGGAGGGAGGGAGGGAGGAGGGGAATGATTCTTTGCACCCTCGACAGAATTTGGGGGGTGCAGTGCATCCCTTGTACACCACCTTTCGACGCCACTGCTCCTTATCCGGCCTGACTTTTTATAATAAAAGCAAAGAAACTCTCTTCCAAATGATTTATATTATCCTTCTTTTGGATTTTTGAAAAATTCCAAAATTTCCTGACATTCCTCTGAATTTTCCAGAAGTGGACACCCAGACACCCTGTCCAACTATGAACAAAAAAGAAGAGTAAAAAATAAAATACATTCAAGTCAACGTTTGAAACACACGAACGATTTTGCTCCCTCATATCAATTCAGGTATATTCGCCCAGCAACATCTCGTTCGACTATTTTATATTGAAGTACGTATATAATAGATCTATCTTCGTTACTTGTCGTTTTTTAATATACAATTAAATTCCCTTTTCGAACTTTTCCCCTTTTTTTTCAAAAAACCGCAGCTTACATAAACGATTCGAGCAATTATTAATAAATATTTTTTTCAAATTTATGGCTTCGGCAATTTTGCGCTGCCTAACTACGCGTCAACGATAAGTACGCAGCGTGTGTAGATTTTATCAAAAGATTTATAAGCGTGCGTCGCGTCGTGTTTCCCTTGTTCGCCTCGTCGTCGTGTGTTTTCTTATTATTATTACGTACAACTACACAAATATACTCGTATGTATGCGGTATGCTGTATTGGTAGACTCAGCAGCATAGATTTTATTCACCCCCCCCCCCACACATCCCATTAGTATAGTATTTATATGCATATAGGCTATACATACACTTGGGAAGCTTTAGACTCGTATTCGCAATAAAATTAATTTACATTTTATTTTCGCATCCCTTCCTCCTCTGTCTTCGTAGATCGATTCTCTAAACCATCGTAGCGTCGTTCATTCGACAATACTCGGGCGTAAACCCGTAAATCATTCGGAAGTGGTTCAACGGGGGAAAAAAATTTCTCTCGCGAGCTTTTTGGAAGTCGCGTCAAAATGAAAAGACAAACAGACACGACGTCTTGCCTGCTATTAAATCGAAGTCGAACCGAGGTACCCGAGACCCAACCCAACGTTTATGTAAATTACGACCGAAGATATGTTTACCGAAAATGTTCTCGAATGCGCCAAACGCGCCGGATATTTATCGATATTTACGCTCCATTCGAAAAACTGACCATCGGCGAACCGCACGAAACACTGTGTACTCGTCGAATTATAATTTATCGTTTGTTTTCTCCTTAAATACTTCGACACCTCGGTACGGTCGTCGAGGGCACCGAGAAAAATGGTTTAATACGGTCGCAGTCGATAGTTTGTTTTTGTAATTAACGCCGAGCCGCCGCAGTTTCTCGAGAATTGTGGGCTCGTGTTCGAAAACAGAGAACAAATAGCTCTTGTAAGAGTTCGCCAGATAGGTAAGGCTATTTCGTACCAACTCGAACCAAAAATTAAGTCGGGTTTTCCTATTTCTCTCAAATTTTTTTCACGAGTTCCCTTCGATGGTCTATTTACATAACCACGATCGTTTTCCTTTTGATTCTCAAGGGGGCTTGGGGGTGGGCCTCGTATTTTGCCAAATTACACAACTTTGAAAGCTCGTACCTCGAAATCGGTTGTACTTGGGGAAAATCTATTTGCAGGGTTTGAAGGAGAATTAATATGAGATTCAAAAACGATAATAACATTTTGAAAAGCTCAAGGTTGAACTTTGGTGATGAAAGCTCAATTTTCATGACAAGTACAACTGATGAAAGCTACAATTTAAAAATCTGAAAAAATTACAGTAAGTAGCCCTTTTTACCTATTTTTCAACCAACAAATTTTTAAGATGAGATTTCCACACCCCTGAGGGGTACAGGAATCCCTTTGACTATATGGACCGAGCTAGCTGAGTAAATAGCGTCGTCAGACATCCTACCGAGAAAGAACACTTCTGATTGGTTGTTTTATTATCATGCAAACTGTGAAAAATCAGATCTCAGCGAGTTTTTATCGTAGAAAATTTGTTCATAACTCATATTGAAGTACTTCAAAAATAAACAACTTTTTAATTCTTGTGCTTTTTCATTTAAACGAGTAATTTTCAAGCAATTTGCATCAGCGGCATGCACTACTACTGTTGTGAACTGATCGATCCTATCTAAATTTACCTATTTTACTATCCAGCTGTTATTTTGTAAGTCTGTGATATACGTTTTCCACCCAGTAACGTCTACATGTTATTGTGTTGTATTCGTACGTTTTTATAAGTTTGTTAGATGAGTTAATTATTAAAATGTTAATTAAACATGAAAAGACACTTATTCTCCGTTTATTTTGTATCAGAAAACTCATCTAAAACAACTACAACGAAGGAGTGAGTGAGTCTAACGTTTGTCTCGTCGTTGTGGTTTATGCACATGGAGGTTAGGGGGAAGAGGATGGTATGATTACCCAATCAGAAGCGTTCTTTCTCTGTAGGATGTCTGACGACGCTGTTCATATGGTATGTATACAACTAGCTTGGTCCATGCTCTGTCCATATACTCTATAGTCAAAGAGGAATCCACAGTCAAGACCAAAAGACGTGAATAATTTCATTTATTAAATTCCTTTGTCAAAACAACAAACAAATTAGCAAAAATCAATTTATTAATTTTTTTATTGAAGAATTTTGAAAAATAACCATTTCTAAGTGAAAATTTGAATTTTTGCCTGGAAGTGAGAAGAAAAAGTAACTTTTGAGGGAAAAACAGTAACCAAAGTGACTTTTTTTCAAGTGAATATATTGTAATAACTAATAACCTATTACAATTACCCACACCTCCCTCTTCACACCTTAAGGTTTATTGACAGCGGGAGGGCATGGGGAAGGCTAACATATACAGCAAAAGATAATATATGTGTAACAGTACATAGCGATAAAGATTATGACCAGATTAGAAAGCGGGTTTTCAAGAACAGATGAAAACAAATTTATAAGATATAACAGTAAAACAACACAAAATAAAGACAAATGATGAAGGGAGAAGATGGGAACATCACAACACTCACGACACGACTTACTACTAGTACGCATGCGACTTACCATTGGAATTCTCGTCACTGCTGGGTTAGGGAAGAAAAGATAACGGGGGTAATTAAGGAAACTGATAATTATTACACTGATTTTCGATAAGAAATTCACAATATTTTTGAAACTCTTTCTAATAAAAGTAATCTTCTAGATTTTCAGCATTTGGGTCAAAATTAGAAGACATTTTGTCTTGGATTTCTTGTAGGGTTGTAGGTGGAGGCAGAAAAACATTAAATGAAAAGAATTTTGTTCGACGTGACTGCAAGTACAATACTTATCTTCGGCTTTTCCAATTTTAAAAGGATAATTAGAAAATTTCCATGATTTGAGAAGATTTGAATTGTTTTGTAATTTGGAACGCAGTTCGAATAGTAACCATTTTAAATTTTGACATCAAAATGTGTGTTATAAGTAATTTTTGAGAAATATTCAGCTTAGTTACTATCTTTTTATTGACCAGTCATAAAGAATAGCTTTTAGTTTTTTAGAGTTTGAATTTTAAGCCGTGATGGTTTCAATATTGCAGTCAGGAGCTTCATGAACAGGGATTTCAATTTCGTGAATATTAGGTATTTTTTGATAGGTAATCTTGAATAATTTCGGAGTGGTCTGTTTTACAATCGGAAGGGAAAAATTGTGTGCCAAGTTTAGAATGTCTGAAACAGGGTATTTATTTTTGGCAAAATTGATCAGATTTCTGGTGAAAATTTGGAGGTCAAGAGTGATTTTTTTGGCCTTTTAGACTTGAAAAGTAACCAAAAATGACTGAAGTCGAAAAAAGGGACAAACGCCCTTAAAAAACACTATGGCGCCTGCGTATATCGACTTACCTTTTGATTCGACCCCCTCTTCCAGTCTTGAGTGATCAATACGTTATTGGATATTTCAAAAAATTACTGGGATTGTGTTAGATCAAAAAGTAAGTCGATATTCGAATTCTACGTCCTCAAATTAGTGAGAATCTATATGCCACACACTTTTTTCATTTCTCAACATACTTACTTTTCACCAAAATTGGGATGATAAGGGGCACTGAAGGGTCAAATCCGAAAAATAAGCAAATATTCGAACTCAGTTACCTCAAAAACCTAACAAACGACAGGTCACACGTTGTTTTTATTTTTTTTTTAATTTTAACCTTATCAAGGGGGCCAATAGAGGAGTTCTGAGGGGTCGGATGAAAAATCTGAGTACATATTCGAACTCGGTGCCTTCCAATCAGTAAAAAACAAAGTGTTATTTTACTTTTTCGATTTTTTTGAATTTTGGTCAAAATTATAGACCCCGTACCTCCCAGTAGTGTAGAGATCCTATCTTGAAAATTTTTGGTTGAAAAAAATATAAAAAAGGATACTTCCTGTGATTTTTTCAGATTTTTAAATGGTAGCTCGAGATATGAACCTTCAAAGTTTGGTAGTTTGGCAAAAAAAAAAAAAAAATGGGTGAAAATTAGGAGGCTCACCACCAGCACCTATGAGGGTTAGGAGGGAAATTATTGTGTTTATGTGAATAGAACATCAAGGGGAACTCTTAAGAAAAATTTGAGCGAAATCGAAAGACCCGACTTCATTTTTGGTTCGAGTTGATATCGAATAGCCTGTAAGTATTATATACGAAGGCAAAGTACCGCACAAGCCTGACCCGTTGATCGTTTTGTGCGTTTGTAAAAGGCCATTTCGCGCAACGACCCTTTGAAATTCGCCTTAATTCCTCGCGATGCGATGATGGTATTGTATACGCGAACGGGAGCTTACGCTTTTACAGGATATCTTGGCTGTTCTCTTCTTGATATTAATAAGCTCATTTCGTCGACCTCTGCGCTTCTCCTTTCGCCTTTCCACTTTTCGCCATCGAGCTATTTAATTTTTAATTTTCCAACTGCCGAGTTCGCGACGTGACGCACAGCGCAGGGAGGTCGAAAGCTGGATATCGCGAACGAACCTACTTCTGCTGACTCGCTGCTCCCGGCCCAGCCACTCCTCGGCTCGCTCTCGCGCCTTCTCCCGCGCTTTAAAATTATTATAAGCAGCAAACGAAAACAGAAGACAGCAAAAGTTTTGACATGATTTGAAAAGAAAATTTTTTCGTTTATGGTATATTATTCCAGTGAAAAGAAAAACTTTCGGTCTTTATTTTATTTCCCCTTTATTATTATTTTTTCCTCATTTTTCCGCTTCGAAGTCGTTACTGTTATCGCTATTACATTTTTCATACCAAATTCCTTTTGTATTTTTTTCTCCCCCTCTGCTTCGTTCTTTATATTTCACTTTTCGTTCGTTTCGCACCCCCTCTCGCCCCTCCTCCCAACTCCGGCAACCGTGTTTCTTCTACTTTCGCCTTGTTCGCTGTTTCTTTCTTTTTCTTTTTAAATTTTATTTCTTTTTCTCTCTTTTTTTTTTAGGATTCCGATTCGTTACCTAATATTCGCGTATATTTCCATCCCCCCCCTCCCGGACATTCCTACTCACGACCTATAGCTGTACTTTCTCGTGTATAGTATTTTCTTCGGTTTCGGCTCGACGTCGTCGGTACGAGTCAGCCAGCAAAAAGACGAGCGCAAAGAAAATTCCACGAAACATCTTTACGCTGCTGCGACGAAACGCGGCTTAAAGGATATATTTTTTATTAAAATTAACGTAACGTCGAAAAGCCTCGAAGCCTCGACGACGACGTAGATATACCATAGCTGACCTTTTTTTTTTTTTGATGTTGAATTGCACGTGGACAGGTACCAAGGGGAAAACTTTTACGAAGTAGACTGCTCTCGCAGTCGAATTATCAAAATAATAGGATTGAAATACAGCCGACGAATGAAATGAGCCTTCGTTGGAATGAATTAGAAATAAGCATCGCCCGGGTTCGAAATACTAAAACATGGACGTATTCGTATTTTTGCCAAATTACCCATTCCTCGAAAGTTTTTTAAAAATAATAAAAATACGAATTCGAAAAATTTTCCGTTTCAAGCTGAAAAAATTGAAACTCTGCCCAGCAATCGATTCCCCATATTAAAATTGCACTGAATATTTTTTCTTTAGGTCGTTGTTAAGAAAAAATTTCGAAGAAAATTTTCAAATTATTTTACGACAGTGCTGCCAATTGCTTTAGGTACGACTTTTATAAATATTAGAAAATTGCAGTCAGTAGCCCTGCAACAAAAAATTTTCAAAACATAACGAAAATTAACATTCTAGAGATCAAAAAGTTTTTAGGCTTAATTTTCAGGTTACTAAATGAGCAATTTGAATTTTATAAAAATTGTTAAAGTCGTCATGAAGTTGACAGAAAAAAATGAATAAAAGATTAATTACAGGGTTCGTACTAAAATAGAAAAAAAATCGAGCTTTTTGTGGTATTTTAGGCTTCAAAAAAACCATGACCTCTTCCTCCTTATCATCCAAATATTTATGAGAATTCTATCCTTGGATGTTATTATTTTTCAGAATGATTTTCCCTGATTTTTCCAGGTATTTTTGATCAATCTTTTGAAGTTTTCAAACCTCTCACATATGATATTTGTGAAACATGGAAGAGGGGGTAATTTTTTCTGGTAAGGTAATTACAACTGGAAATTAGGCAGAAGAATGATTAATCGCGTTTTTTTCCTCGTAATTTTTCTAATTTCAATTTCGTTTTTTTTTTCTCGCTCTATCATCTATACTTTGCAACAGGTTTATATGCTGATAAATGGTCTCGGCCACTATTCGTTGTGGAAAATTTTCCACGACGAGTATTTTTTCAATCTCGATTTCCATTTTCATTTCGTTTCACGACGTAAAACTGCATGCGGAAAAAGTACAAAGGGAGCAAAAATTTAGCCCATAATTGGCTCTCGTTTTAGATAATTATTTCCGGTATCGGGGCGCTCTTTGCGAAATTTCGCGAAAACCCTCGTTAATACGTAGCAGCGCCAGCGCGGAAAAGGAAAAAAAGGTAAAAAAATCGAGTTTGATGTTTTGAAAAAGCATTAAGGCTCGTTGAAACAATGACTCGTTATGAGCCTTTTATGCGGCGCTTCGAGTGTATAGTTTTCTCTCTTTTTTTTGCCCCCTTTTTTTTTCGTTTTCTGTAGACGACGCTTAATGGATAGCCTTTATTTCAATATACACGGCCACTTACACCGGGAGTGTATTGTTTACCTGCAATCTGCGTGTTTTTCTTTTTTCAACGTGCTCTTCCTCTTTTTATCTGTTCTGCGCGTCTTTCGTCTGCCGCGTACGTATTTTTTATTTAAAAAAACATACTGAATGGCGTACGTAATCGCGCCTTTGGCTGCGCAGCAACGGGTCGGGGTATTTTTTTCGTAGAGGTTTCGCTTTTCGGAAATTTGCGCGATTGAAAGGCTACGATGTCGTTTTTTCGTTGCAATTTTTTTTTGTAGGAACTGGAAACCCGAAAATAAGTTCGATTTCCAATGTGTTGATTCCATCTTGAGTAAAATTTCTGGTGTAGAGGATTTTCAGGTGACTATTTACAAGTTTAGTGTGCCTAATGGCAAGAAAAACCAAAAATTAGCGAGAATTTTACCTCTGCTGGCACAAAACCCAGATAATAGCCAAAATTTAAAAAATTTTACTGTAAAAAGCAAGAATTTTCAACGTTTTGCTCTTCCTTGAATTTTTAATTTGTAGAGTTAGAAGAGGGAGTGCTTTTTGGACGAATTTTAAACAAAAAAAATGGTACGAAAATGGCCTGAGAAATCTAGAAAATGGCAAGAATTTTCGTTTTTTAAATTCATTGGACATCCTGAAGTTTCTTTCACAAAATTTGGACAGATCATCAGGAAAACGCCACCAAGACGTCACACAATCAAATCATCTCTGCTCTCGTTTCTCGCCTGGGCTATTCCATACCAACTCGAACCAAAAATGAAGTCAGGTTTTTCGATTTCGCTCAAATTTTACTTACGATTTACCCTTTATGGTCTATTCGCAAAACCACAATCATTTCCCTTCTAACCTTTAAGGAGGCTGGGGGGGGGGGCTCGTAATTTTTATGCAAATACAATTTTCTGACAAATTACCCAAATTTGAAGGTTCATATCTCGAGATAGGTTGTACTTAGGGAAAAACCTTTTTGCGGGGTCTGAAAGATAATTAATAGGAGATTCAGAAACGGTAATCATATTTTGAAAAGTTCAAAGTTGAACTTTAGTGGTGAAAGCTCAATTTTCACGATAAGAACAAAACATGAAAGCTACCATTTAAAAATCTGAAAAAATTACAGTGAGTAGACCTTTTACCCTTTTTTCAACCAACAAATTTTCAAGATGGAATCTCAACACTACTGCGAGGGGGAGGGGGGAGGGGGTCCACAATTTTGACCAAAATTCGAAAAAAATCGAAAAAGTAGAGTGACAAATCGATTTCTACTGATTGGAAGGCACCGAGTTCGAATATGTACTCAGATTTTTCATCCAACCCTTCTGAATCCCCCCATTAGCCCCCTTGATAAGGTCAAAATTCAAAAAAATGAAAAATAATGTGTGACCTGTCGTTTGTTAGGTTTTTGAGGGCACTGAGTTCAAATATTTACTTATTTTTCGGATTTAACCCTTCAGTGCCCCCTGGCTCCCCAATTTTGGGGAAAAGTATGTTAAGAAATAAAAATAGCGTGTGACATATCGATTCTCAGTAATTTGAGGGCGTAGAATTCGAATATAGACTTATTTTTTGATCCTACTCCCTCTCCTGTGCTCTAACCGACCCCCTCTCCCAATATCAAGTGATCAACATGGAATTTAATATTTCAAAAAATTTCGGGGAGAGGGTTGGATCAAAAAGTAAATTGATATTCGAATTCTCCGCTCTTAAATCAGTGAGAATCGATATGCCACGTACAATTTTCATTTCTTAGCATACTTTTCCTCAAAATTGGGGAGGAAGGAGGCACTGATGGGCCTCCTACGTAAATTTGATGTTTGGTGGATCGAAGGACAACTACGTGGTCATATTTTTCTTTTTTTTGAAAGTGAAACCCGGAATGAAAAATGTAAAATACGAATTACATGTATGTGTACTCTCTCAATTATAAATCAGTGAAAATTATCGAAAATCACTGAAAAACAGTCAGAATTGTAGCACAGGAGAAAACCAGTGAATTTTTTTTTACTGAAAACAAATTAGTGAGAAAAATCACTGAAAATTCACTGAAAAGTCAGTTGAATTAATGAAATTTGCTGAAAAATCAGTGAAAATCTTTGAAAAATCAGCAAAAATTCGCTAAAAATCTGTGAATTTTGCTGATTTTTCCTGTGCTGCAATTCTGACTATTTATCAGTGACTTTTCACTGATTCAGAATGAGAGAGTACGCAAAAGGTTTATACGCTTATAACAAAAGAATCATGAAATTTGTATGCAGTGAAAAAGAAAAGAGAAATTGCAGGCCGATAGATGTAGAAATGAAAATCGCCGAACTTATGGAAAAAAATCGCCAGCAAAACGACCATACTCATCTACCTATACTATTCGGAGTAAAACAAAGCAATATACCTATGAAGTATTAAAAGCTGTTGATTGTAAATTCGGTTGATATTTCTGGCTTGTGTGCATTGCTTTCTTTTCTCTTCGTTTCGTCCTCTTCCTCGTCGTCATTGTAACATGCGACGTTTATACGTCAATGAAAATCTGTACCAAAAATGATGTTTTTTCTTCGATTGTCATCGAGTGAGATAGCACGAGAGAGTACTTTTGATATGCCGAGAAGAAAGCTCCCAAGATGAGACGGGGTGGGAGCGGAGTGACGGTTCGCAGAGCGCGCTCTTTCTCTGTGAGCCCCGCTTCGGCACTCTTATCGACCCAATCAACCCTCAATATATCGTCAGTTATATCGTAAATTATTCGATGACGCTTATCATCGTTGCCGTTTATTTATTTGCAAAGCTGGTGCTTTTCAGCAACGCTGCGCCGTTCTCATGTTTGTGTGTCCTATATTTTCTTCGACGCGAGCGGCGGCGCATCCTGTTGTAAATCTTTTCACGGCGAACGATAACGACGTCGTGGGTAGGTTTTTTATAGCGTATTTTTTTTCCTCTTCTGAAGCTCGTTCTCATCGCACGCGCGCGTTTCCCAGCACACGATGTATGTATTATCATATCAGCGACGCGGCGGCCAAAAGTTTACTCTGTTTCGCTCTTTTTATGCGGTGGTTTAACTCGCTAGCGTATGGTGCAGCGGATAGACGAAGATGTTCGACGATGGTAAGTAAGCTGAAGTGCAGAAAATCGTATGTCAGAAGGTTTCCAAAGCGGTGGCTTCTGAATCGTACCATTGACGAACTTTATTTGCTGATTGGTCGACTACCTGCCGTATATTTTGCCCATAAACATCATCAGTGATGAGTAGCCAATGGCAATGTGGTATCTTAATCTGATGATGATCAATTTACAGCATCTAAATACTGATTTTTTTCTTATTATGATTTCTCTTTTTTTCTGAAAGGCAGCAAAGCATCTAAGGGGTAGAAAAAATTCCTCTTTTTCTGAATATTTTTCCAGGCTCGAATCTTCTTGTCCAAGTTTTCGATCGTTCAACGTTCGGACGTTTTTGAAAAAAAATTTGAAATGCGTCAGCCAATAGGACAAAATTTATGATATGTATTATGAAATCGTCAAGTAAGCATTCGTTTTCAAGTGATGTAAATTTTTTTCAATTTTTTCGAACGTCTACATAAAATGTTTGAATTGAAAATTTTCCAACTTATACCCTTTTATGTGATCTTCAACAAAAAATTGTGTTAAAGAAATATTGGTCTTTTTAGATGAGATGTGAAAGGCATTAAAATGACTTGCATTTTCAAAAAAAAAAATTGAAAATTGAAAATTAATGAATTATTGTAATTTTTAATTGCAGTTGCTGTTTTAAAAAAAAAAAATGGCCCTGAAGAATTTCAGATGTTCGTCCGGTTAGAAAGAAACAAATTTCTCATTTCTGTGTATAAAAAACCACCTACGTTTTTTCTGGAGTCATTTTCTATACTCTCTCAATTATAAATCAGTGAAAATGATCCAAAATCACTGAGAAACAGTCAGAATTGGAACGCAGGAGAAAATCAGTGAAATTTTTTTTACTGAAAACAAATCAGTGAGAAAAATTACTGGAAAATCAGTGAAAATTCATTGAAAAATCAGTAAAATTTATGAAATTTGCTGAAAAATCAGTGAATTTTGCTGATTTTTCCTGTGCTCCAATTCTGACTATTTATCACTGATTCAGAATGAGAGAATAGAAAGAGACCACGTTGAAAAGTTTTCATTGAAAAATTCTGAATTTTGAACGTTTTTTCAAGAAATCTACTATGGATTTGAAAAATTCGAAAAAAGGCCAGTTAAAATTTAAAAACTATTCCGAAACTTTTTCCCTTGCGGTTTTCTGTGCATACCTAGTTACCTACTTCATTTTTTGATCACTATTTAGTTGAAGTAATATGAATTATTTACAGGCTTCAATTTTTTTAGAAAATTTTATTTTCGGAAACGTACTTTTTGGGGATGCCATGATTTCCTTGATTATGATACTGAAAAAAAGTGGGAGAAAGGCTGAGAAAACAAGAAAAAATTATTAAAGTCCGTCGAGAATTTAACCAAAAAATCATCAAAAATTCTAACAGAAAGGTATTTCTCTCTCTGATAGTTAAAACGTTTCAAAAATGTTGATTCAGGTTCCGTAATAAATTGGCATATCTCAAAAGTACTCTTTCATTTATAAATCAGTGAAAATTATCTAAAATCACTGGAAAACAGTCAGAATTGCAGCGCAAAAATTTCACTAAAAGTAAAAGCAAACAATGAAAAAAATTGCTGGGAAATCAGAAAAAATTCACCAAAGTCAGTAAAATTTTTGAAATTCGCTGAAAAATCAATGAAATTCGATTTGAAAAATCAGGGAAAATCCCTGAAAATCAAAGAATTTCGCTGATTTTCCCTGTGCAGCAATTCTGACCATTTATCAGTGACTTTTCACTGATTCAAAATGAGAGAGTAATTCATATTTTTTGTAACTTTATAAGCTATTTTTTCTTCGCCCTTCTCATTGATTCCTAATTTTTTGAGGTCAGCCGGAAATATTGCTGAAACTTGCGAGGAAACAATCAGTTTGAAAAGCATAACTTTGATTTTTTGGGGGGAGGGGGGTGTGACACTCAATGAATGGCGAAAAATTCGAAATTTTCAGTTCGAAGGTAGATACCTACTTTGTCAGAGCTTTTGATGATTTTATTTAATTTTTTGAAAATCTCAATCAACGCAGTACCTTGAATGTTTTTTTGGAAAAAAGGCCTTCTTCTCACAGTTTCACAAAAAAATAATAAGGATTGAATTTTATTGCAGAAATTGAAACTTCCTTTACACTTTATCTAAAAAAAAACACAGAGCTGTACCGAATTGAAAGGATTCAAGGAGGCAGCACTCCCCTCATTAATAATGACGAAGTGACTCGAAAATTTTTAAAAGTGAAAGCCATTTTTTTAAACAATCTAGAAAATTTGAATCTTGAATGGAAAAAATAGAGAAAACTGCAATTTATTTGAGTCGAAAAATTTGAAAAAAATGCATCACAACCCCTCCCCCCTCATTCCCAATTATTTACCCATAGAAACTAAAAAATTTTTGACGAGCAGAACAGCAACTTTTCAATTTCAAAACATGAAAATGAGGGCCACCCTGGTGATATTTGATAGGCTACATATTTTTCATTAGCATTCATATTTTTCCTCGACTGGAAACTGTCTACTTGCAATCGACGTCAACATCTCGACCGTCTTACCAATTAAATACGATTCGTAACGATCCACAAATCTGGATACCGAAAGGGTACGAGTACATTATTCGGTAGATAATCATGCCGAGCAGTATCACGGTCGTTCATTCGAATCCTACGAGTATCTCTATTAAAGCAAAGCCACACATAACCGTCGATATTGGTAACAAAGCACCTCGTAACCGTGTCCATTAAAAAATACTAAAGACGAACGGAACAAATTAAGTTATAAAATTTATATAATATGGGATGGGAAGAGACGACGACGCGACGTCTGCCTTAGCCCAGAAATCCGATAATATCTGGTCTTCTGCGGGTCTCGGATCACGAAGGCGGACGCTGCGGCAGGGATATCTCGATTAGGGAATTTTCAACATTTTTTTAAAAGTCGATTTCATTTTAAACGATCGTACGACGACGTATTTTATGGTTAATATTTTTGTTGACGAGAGCACCGAACGCATTACCGCTTGTTCACGATATACTAATACTGATAGGTAGTACTACGAGCAGTAGGTAAAAACTGTAGGTGGTCCTGGCGGCGAACTGCGCACCGACCGGTTTGCAGTACTTAAATAGGTTGCTTTTTTCCTTCCTCAGATGATAGAATATTACGGATATGGAGGTACTAGGCACAATCTTGCAGTCGCAAGAGTTTATCAGAAAGGGTTGCTCTTTGATATCGAAACGATGATGGTTAATTAATCCATCCGAGTACCGGTAAGCGGGCTAATTAGCCGGTCATACGAGTCTCGTACCTATTATAAATAGTAATCAGATATTTTTATTGCTCTTTAAGGCAACTAATACGGATACCTGCAGTATTTACGTATCTTGTGTACACAATGTATACGAGGAGATGAGGAAGATGAAATCATATACTTGTTTATGTAGTCGCATGTACGTAAATTTTATTTCGATTTATAAATGTGAATATAAATTTGTATTAGTGAGATTTAAGATGAATCCAAAAAAAAACCACACGTAGATTTACCTCAGATCTTTATGAAAATTGATGAGATGGTTCACTTTGAAAGTCAGAGCGTGCACAATATTTCAAAGATAATTTTCCCTGACTTTTCCACGTTTTCCAGACCAATTTTTCGAATTTTTCCAGACCTTTTAAATATGATCAGACATCCCAGCCAAAATTTGAAAAAAAGTAACTTTAGGAACCTCTAACAGTCGAAAAAGTAACCAAAAAGTAACCTTTTTTAAAAATTTTAGAATTTCCGTTGAAAAATTTCTTGTCTGAAGTGATGAGTCGAACTTCGAGAAACCATGATTTAATTGATTTCACCTAGAAAATGTAAAAAAATCATTCAAATTTTTACTTGGAGCGGTTCGTAATACTAAAATGCCATGGTATACTTTTTTCAAATCATTTTTTAAAGCAATTTTTAATTTTTTTTAAAACAATTTTTTTTTAAACCAAAAACCAAAAAAATTGTTTTTTTGCTTAAATTATTGAAAAAAGTAACTTTTTTGAATGCAAAGTAACCCATAGTACCTTTTGAGTACAAAAAGTAACTAATAGTGACTTTCCTTGAAAAAAGTAACCTTCTGGGATGCCTGTATGATAATCGTAACCGGAGGGAGGGGGAAGGAGTTTTCACGTGATGTACTTACATCCCGAAATGTTGCAAAGAATGACATGAAATGCATGGAGTCTAACGATTTTTTTTTCGAAATCACTAGGTACTTTTTACGAGATTTTTATATGATCCTTTTTGGGCAAAAAAAAAACGATTCAACGGGCCCAAAAAAAAGATTCAATTTCAATTCTGAAAATTTTTGAACCCATCCAACTCCTCCTCGCCACAATAATTTGAATTTATCACAGAAAAAATTTCGAATAAAAAGGAAAAACTAAGTAAGTATTTCAAAGCAAAATTATAAAGTTTTGAAAAAATGAAACAAATTATGCCCCAAGGTATCTATCAAATTTTTTATTTTTTTATTTTTATTTTATTTCAAGTGCCGTATACAAGAGCTAAGCTTAGGCAAGCGAATGAAAATTCGTACTTTCCCGGGCAAAAAATTTAAAAATTTCGCCACATTTCAACGACCCCCCCCCCCCCAAAAAAAACCACAAATACCTCAAATTTATAAATCCACGCAATTCAGACATCGCATCGTAACAAAATTTTTGAAGAAAAAAGTAACTTTCAGTAACTTTTTTTGAGCAGAAAGTGACTGAAAAGTGACCAAAATTAACTAAAAATTCAATTTTTTTTTCTAGGAGTAATTTTTTTACAGTTTTCTGGGGGGGGGGGGACAATTTTTCTACAGTTTTCTGCAAACATTTCAAAGATAAATCAACTGAAAAGACGTGAACAATTTCATTTATTAAATTCCTTCGTCAAAACAACAAACAAATTAGCAAAAATTAAATTTTTTATTTTTTTATTTTGAAAAAATCAATTTCTACGAGAAAATTTGAATTTTTGCCAAGAAGTGCGAAGAAAACGTGACTTTTGAGGGAAAAAGTAACCAAAGTGACCTTTTAGACGTGAAAAGTAACCAAAAGTGACTGAAGTCGAAAAAAAATGACAAACACCCTAAAAAAGTGATCCGCTATGATGCCTGCGCATCTTTTCAGCTTTTACTAATAAATAAAACAATCAATGAGGAGATGAAATATAACTCATTTTGTTGAGACATATAAATGTGGTGAGTCCGGGCGAAGCTATGGCGAAAATTTTTACGAAAAAAGACCTTCAAAAGATAAAAATTCACCACTTTTCCCTCCTTAAGGTTTTCCAAACATGGTCAATAATTTCGAATTCTGTTCCATTCCCTCTCCTTTTTTTCAACATCGTGGCATTTCTTTCTCATCATAGCTCATTAAAAAGTAAGTTTCCAAAAAACTTGGAATTTAAATGAATTCTGTAGAAATAAAGAGTGTAAATTACCCCGAATGCAGCGAAGAAAATTTCAATTTTATTCCACATTACGGGCGACAAAAATTGATGGAATGAAAAAAATTAGTCAAAGATGTAATAATTTAGCCCAGGCAGAGCTAGGGCGAAATTTTTTGAAAAATGTATTATAAAATAAGCAAAGAAACACTTTTCTACATGAGTTATCCTTTTTTTAGATTTTTAAAAATTCCAGAGAAAATTTCAAAATTTCCTGAATTTTTCCTGATTTTTTTCGAACCATCAAAATCCCCTGACTTTCCCAGGTTTTCCAGAAAATGGACACCTTGAGCGTGAAACTCCCCAGAAAAAGTTTAAGCCCTTTGGCCATAATGGGAGTGGAGCTAAACAAAGATGAGTGTTTCGTTTTTCCTGTATTAAAATGTATGGTCTTTTTCACGAGTAAACAATTGAACTAGAATTTCACTTTCATTTCGGGGCAAGAGTATTTACGTAAATGTGTTTTGAAAACTTGTAAAAATTCAGGGCGTTCACTTTTTGGAAAACCTGGGATACCTGGAAAAGTCAGGGAATTTTGGGATTTTCTCTGAGATTTTTGTTCCTCCGCTTATGTTATTTTAATTTTTTCAAAAAAGTTCGCCCTTGTTTCGCAGGAGCGAAAGATGTTCAAATTACAGAGCGAGTGAGTCGACTCAAGAATGGAAAACCCCAACATTTTTCAAAAATATTACGATTTGAAGACCTTCAGCTCCATTATTCTTACCCTTTCATCGAAACATGGTTTTTTTCTGAAAGATTTCCCAATCGAAGTGAATCACCTCGACATTAATTTTCGTCAAAATCCGAATTACGTATTTTTTTTTCAATCCAATTCGTGATTCATAAAACGTTGCTTTGTGAGGACTACAACTGCACGAGAGAAACAGCTCAAAAAAAATTCAATACAGTATCGAATGTTCTGTACCCGTACTTTGCTAATTGATGGAAATTTTTTACGGTCTCGTGTGAACCCTTTTCGGGGCTGCGGTAATTTACGACCGGGTACCGTGTCGTTTGCTTTGGGTTTTATCTGCTGCGCAGTATAACGATAAAGGTATATGCGGAATACGACGCGACGTTCTCTATTTCTCTCGCGCTCTTCCGCCGCGTCGCGCCGCGCAATTCCCCAAGACTGGAGATAATTTGTGGCCGAGGCGAAGTATGTGATTTATTTGTGAAACACAACCTGAGAAAGAGGCGTGTAATCGGTGGTAAGCCATTATTGGTAACTCCATAGCCTGTTATTCGCGTCCGGAATCATGTACCAAATCATAAAGTCGACCATGGTAAACACATACGTAATTATCTTCCAAAGCAAACGTTTACGAGAGCATACCGTGATATAAGTTTCTGAATCGAAGTCTACGTATGTGAGCCTGAATATAGAAACCACCCTTAGGTGTCAAAAATTTGGTTTCTGAGTTGACGCTGATTTTGAACTTTTCAGAACGAGTAGAATCAAGGGGGAACCTCAACTCAAAACCCGATTTTTGACACCCAAGGGTGGTTTCCATATCCAGGCTCGCAAATACAGGGTCCAGGGCCAGGATGGCGACAAACGACAGCTTCAGCAACGGAGAAAATACCGAACAAAGCACACCATCGTCTCCAACAATGTCGCCAATTGGTGGAAAGTTCATCTCGCGTGTACTCCTAGTTCGTTATCAACTCTTTTCATTCCCAGATTTTTTCTTTTTTTTCAAAAAAAAAAGAACCATGTAAGTAGATGTATACAGGTATACGTTGATTCCAGACGAGTTGCATCCCAACAACGATCGTGATCATACGTTGCACCACGCCGCGTAGCTCGTAATTGCCCCTATACGCTGGATGAGCCCGCTGCGCCGAGTCGAGGCCAGATTTAAATTCAAGTCGTGATTACGCGTAAATCCGTACAAAATGGTAATTTTAAAGTAAACATCGTGTCGCGTTCGTTCGATGCTCCGCCGCCGCGCCGTCGAGCTTGTACGCAAAAGAACGCGAAATTATATGAGAAAAAATTCGCAATCGTTACGAGCAGTCGAGCTGACGAAGACAGCGAGATATTGTAAATCGAGATGAAAATCGCGCCAATGCAATTCGCTCGTCGTTACAGACAGCTATGAATTTTTCATCGGCTCGAATTGCTGTCGATGTCGGCGCACGAAACGATCCTTATCAATTATCGTTCTGTTTGGTGTTCGAAAGATACCAATGAGATAAGATTGAAGAAGACTGTAATACACCTCGAAGTTCAGCAGAAGCAAATACTGTACGGAGCGTTTTATTTCAAAATTATTCAGCTTCGGCAGCGGAAACTAATCTATTGAAATTGTTTAATTAAGGAATACCAGACAGGAGAAGAAAACGAAAAATTACGTTTCCAATTCAAAATTCTGATTGGAGTCGAAAAATTTGCCGAGTAAGACTTTTTTCAAGGAAAATCCTTGAAAAATAGTTGAGGTGCTGTTTAAAACAAAAAAAGATTTCTATGTTAATTTTTTTTAATATCAATTTTTAGAAGGGTCTCTCCGTATGCTAAGAATTCATTCGAAAATTTTATGGATTCTATGGATTTTATGACCATTCTGTGAAAACGACCATTTTTCAAGGCTGTAGGGGTGAGTTGATTCCCAACAAAATATTCATGTAAAAAGATAAGCGAATTGATTCCCACTTTTTTTTTCGGATTTCCGCCTTTTTTCAAGTAGACAGGTACATGCAAATTAAACAATAAGTATTATAGGTAATTAGGTATTGCCTAAAATCAGAAAACGAAAATGGAAATTTAAACTGGAAAATCGAACATCAAAAATCGATTTTCAAATATCAAAAATCAGATAAATTGGTACTCGGGGTAATAGTTTTGCACTTCTTTTCGAAAGTTGAAGAGAATGAATAGCCAGAGAATAATGCCTAGACCTTGGATCTCAAAAGCACGAGGTAAAAATCTCACCTTCGACTCCAAACTACCCCTCCTTACCGCACCCGAAAATCTGATAGTTCAAAAATTATTTAGTATGGATGTATTCACCCAAAAATGTCATTAGTATCAATGTTTCATCAGGGGTCCTTGAAGAATATTAATTCGTTCATGTTTTTTCAATATTTTTAGTAAAAAATTGAAAAAATTCATTTCTAGTAAAAAATTAAAAAAATTCATTTTTAGTAAAAAAAATGGGAAAATTTTTCCCTAAAATGATATTGAACATATTTCAATATTAGTGTCAATTTTTCTTGCTTTTTTTCAATAGAATAAATTGAAATATTTATATTTTTTACTCTCATCATTTTGAGAAAAAAATTTGCCTGAACATTGAGAAAACATCAAAAATAGGATCAAGATCAAAAATGGGTGCCAATGGTATTCATGAGTAACTAAAGAAGAAACATCCATACTGAAATTATTTTTGAAAAAAATCATTTAGCGAACCTCCTTGTGGTATCTCCTGGGTAACGCTAGTAGGCTGAAAGAGGTTCGGAATCAACTCGTATATGTCCCAGAGAAAAAGGGAATCAATTCGTACATTGCTACATACCTCAAAAGAAGATGGGAATCAACTCACTAACTCCCTTTTTTAAAAACCAAAAATATTGAAAAGTGCCAATTCACTAAGCCCATCGCATCTATTCAGAAGCCCCATACTTTTACGTATTCCAATCATTTTCAATCAATCGCTAGAGAAATAGCTCAAAACTCAAAAATGTTTGAGATTTTACAAGATGTTTAACAAATTTCCGAACCGAAATATGTATACAGAAAACTTTCGGAGAACCTTATTTGCAAAAATTGAAATATGTATTTTTGGTATTTTCAGGCATCGGAGCGATATTCTGCAATAAAATTACGAACTTTACGAACCTTTTTTGAGCAAAATATGAACCAAATATGAACCAAAAAGTACCATTTTTTTCATAAATTTACCCGCTCCCCAAACAAAAAAGAAAACACGTTTAAATGAATGAATGAAAAAAAAAATATTTCACATAAAAGCTGGATGGATAAAATGGTAAACTAAATAAGTAGGATGCAATAATAGGTTTTTGTAATAATTTTTTTTTTAAATTATTTTTTTCTTAAAATAATTTGATCAAAATTTTTTCAAAAATACGAACCTAGGGGTGAAAATACGAACCTTTACGAAATTTTAGGTGTAAATATGTACAATAATAACCCAAGGTGAAAATAGTGCCTCGCTCCGATGCCTGTATTTTATACTCACTAAAGTTCTCCAGAAAAAATCATATCAGTACGAGAATAAATGAACAAAAATTATACGAGTTGAGAAATTTAAAATTGAATTATTAATTTAAAAATATACATTGTATTAGAACATTGTTGCCACTATTTTTCAATAAGAAATTTGCCAGACCTTTCCATACTTTCCAGGCTGATTTAAAAACCTAAAATTTTCAAAGACAAATTCATTCATTTTTCAACTATCTGTTTTCAAAAAAAATTGACAGCGTTAAAGTAAACATTCCTAAATTCCGTGACGTTTCCAGATTTCCCAGAAAGTGACTATGGCTACCGTGAAGGGAAAAAATGAATTTTTAATGAAAAAAGTACGACTTTTGAGCCAACTGTAGGACTTTTTCAACACGTTTTTCATTTTAAACACTACTTTGTCAAATTGAAGGGTTTATTTTCATTATTTTCAAACTGATTTAAAAATGTATACAATCTGCAATGTCACTTTTAACGAGTTAGAAAAATGTATGTATCTCGAAAAAAGAACAAATAGAACCATTTGAAATGAAGAAACTTGTGCAAAAATTCCTTTCAATAGCATTTACTTTGATTCTTTAAATTTAATATCAAAAAATGATTAGGACAAAAGTTGATTAAGTTTTCAAAGCACTATTCATTTCGACGAATGGATTTTCGAAGTATTGTTTCATTTTGACATAGGTTCGTACTTCGTAGTTCCTTCAGATTTTAAAAGTAGGCCAAAAAATCATCAGGCAGAATTTGGCATTATCCATCCTTAAGACTAAAACTATTCACCAAACACTCCGAATTACTTTGGCATAAAATCACAACATATGCCAATCCATGTCATGAAATTAAATCAAAGATTCAAGATGTACGAATTCTGTACCCTCGATAACTTGTACTCGCACAGATTTCCGATCCTGACTTGGAGATATTAATGATGTTGTACTACACGATGAAATGAAGCGTGTTCCACTCTTGCTAAGTATTATATAACTTAGCCCGAAAACGAGCCAGTATTAATTATTTAAAAAAAACTAAACCCCCGAAAAAAAGAAGTGTAAACATATGTAAATAAACATATATCTCTTCATATATGAGCGACGATAAGCGATGAATTATTTGACAGCTGAAACGACTACACAGTACACACTACACACTACAGAATAAATGTACATTACCGAGAGATAAAATATACCTATCATATGCGCGCGTATAGTATATCTATGTAGCATGTATCTAATGTAAGTATATCGTATACCGCATACTCGTAGACGTAGACACATTGCAGAAGAGGAAAAAGAGATTGCGGCGCGGCGAGGCACCGTGATAATGCAGATTTTCAGAGTTATTTCATACAAACGTATCATACCTAAACCTATGTAGGTAAGTACTCGTATGTAAGAATGAGAATGAATACTGAGACATGTCTATTCGGCAGGAAAACAGAAATTCATACGATATACCCAGTACCTACATCACGAGATAAATAGGACATACATATAAGGAGGAAAACATATTTTTTACCAAATATTCAGCGAGCATTCAAAAAGCAGGAAGTCTATGTCCACAATATTTCAGAATTGATTTTCATTTCCCGGACTTTTCCAGGGTTTCCAGACCTTTTACATAATATTTACGAAATCTGGAGGGAAGATTTTAAATTCTGTCTCAAGATAACGGTCAAGGTGTTCAAGGGTATCCATAGATTTCCAAAAAAAAAAATTAATGAATTTTCAAGGTGTTTCGCAGAATTGTAAAACTAAAAAGTATGACTTAATAATTTATATTACAGTAAGTATGACCTTCTTTTGAAATGAGTAAAGAAAGAAGTAACTTAAAAAAATTTTAAATTCTTCATTTTTAGGGCACCAGCTTTCGATTTTGATAAAAAATTTTTACTGTCCAAATTTTCCAACTTTTCATCGTAAAAATCTATTTTTACCAAGGACAGCACTACAATGCAAAATTTTCGGTGTTTTATACCAAAATAGTTTTTTACGCCAATTTTCGAATGTTGATTGAGTTATGGTGACCAAAAAAACGACATTTCATTTTTATGAAAGTCAAAACTCTCGATTATTTAACGATCTCTTGACTTTTAAACCAGCTATGGCCATCCTAAGAATGGTAGCGAATCGAGCCGCTAGAAGTTCACGGAAGTGCATTAACTCAAACTGCACATTTTTAGCCCCCTTCCCTCTTAGGATGTCCACTATATTTCAAAAATGATATTCCCTGACTTTTCCAGGTTTTCCAGACTAATTTTTCGAATTTCCCCAGACCTTTTAAATACTATATTCTTAAACCGGGCGGGGGGGAGAGGGGAGGATTTTTCACGTGAGGTACTTACATCTCGAAATTTTACAAAAGAATGATATAAAATGCATTGGTCAACGATTTTTTTTTCGAAATCACTAGATATTTACTTTTTACGAGATATTTAGATGCTCTTCTTCGGGCCGAACAAAAAAATTCAAATTCAGTTCTGAAAATTTTTGAACCTACCCAACTTTTCCTCATCACAAAAATTTGAAAATTTGAATTCATTACCTACAGAAAAAAATTCAAATAAAAAGGAAATATTAAGTATTCCAACGCAAAATTAAGTTTTGAAAAATGAAACAAATTATGCCATGATGTCTACCAAATCAAACGAATGAAAATTCGGATTTTTCCGGGCTGAAAATTCAAAAACTCATGCCTCAAATTTATAAATTCACACCATCTCCTGCAATTTTTTAGTTTGCACCAATAGATAAAAAAATCAATGAGGAGGTAAAATATAAATCATATATTTAAGGATACAGATAAACGTGTTCAACCCGAGCGAAACGAGGGTGAAAATTTTTTCGAAAAAAGATCTTCAAACGATAAAAATTCGCCACTTTTCCCTCATACATGTTTTCCAAAACATGGCCAATAATTTCGAATTTTGTTCCATTCCCTCCCCTTTTTTTCAATATCGTGGTCAAGGAGGACATCATGGCATTTCTTCCTCATCGTAGCTTATTAAAAACTAAGTTTCCAAAAAACTTAAGATTTTGAATAAATTCTGTAGAAAAAAAGAGTGTAAATTACCTCGAGCGTAGCGAGGGATTTAAAAAAAAAAATTCATAATTTAATGAACGAAGCCAAGCATTTTGAGTACCTATTAATTTTATGTTACGGTTAACAAAAAATTATGAATAAAACAATCAAATGAAAGATGTAATAATTTGGCCCGAGCGAAATTTTTTGAAAAATTTAAGCAAAGAAACACTTCTTTAAATGATTTATCCCTTTTTTGGATTTTCGAAAAATTCCAAAAAAATTCTAAAATTCACCGACTTTTCCCGACCACCAAAATTCCTCGACTTTTCCCAGTTTTCCTGGTTTTCCAGAGAATGGACACCCTGCCTCTTTTCCACACAATTTTAGTTGGGGTTTATCCAAGAAAAACTGCAATTTCTTCTCAAATAGACTCTACTACTTTGAAGACCCCTAACTCCACCCCATTTTGAGCTAGAGAGCTTAAATTTTTTGTGGTGAGTTCCCTCCTTCAAATAAACTACCTCTGTGAATTGTTAGATCCAGTTTCAGTTTCAGTTTCAGTCAAGTTCAGTTCAGTTCAGTTCAGTTGTTCAAAAAACAGAACAAGATTGATGACTAAATGAGGAAAATTTGATGAGTCCATTTTCTATGCCATGCCATGAACTGGGTAGAATCTAGAGATTCCTGTTAAGCAACCAATTTCACACAATATTGTTTTTCAATAAAAAAATCTTTTTTTTTAGGTAATTGAAGAGTGTTGATAAAATGATCTCACACAGTAAAATTAAACCATGAAATCCATCAAAAATCTATTCGTCCTTCGAAACGATCAATTCCAAAAATTTCAGGACAGTAACAATCATCATTTGAGAGAGTTGCCAGACATTTGCGGATTGTAAGTTTTAGGAGGCCATTCTACACAAATAATGTGGAAATTCAACTTTCCCCCAATTTTTTAAAGATTCAGACCTAAAATTACTGAGCTATTTAGAAATAAAAGAATTTGACTTGAGCACAGCGAGAGCAAATTTTTAATGAAAAATTTATGATGAAATGAGCAGAGAAACATTTTTCAAACGATTTATCCTTTTGGATTTTTGCAAAATTTCTCTCATTTTTCCATGTTTTTTAAAAAGTGGACACCCTGAAAAAAACTCGAAAAATTTTCAAAAATTCAATCTCGATGGAATTATGGGTCAGAATATGAGATACCTAGTTTGAATTCTATGCAACAGGAATCACTCAGATAGCCACTAAGTACGGATGAAATTATTTTTACTTCATTCACAGCCATACGGACATATACCATGAACTTCACTTGCTGAAAATCAGTTTCCCACGATTTATGGCCACTGCTGCGGTCATACCGCAATTTTTACTCATCGCAACGTATACGTGTAAGTAAACCATACACGGTGATGACTTTTACGACTTGGGACGACGATTATGGTTTCGATCATAGACCGTGGCTGGTGCGGTGCTTGGTCGATTCCATACCCGAGTTATTTTACGGCTGACCTGATATTCGTTTTATAATATCCCTCGTATATAAACGCACCATCGGTACATAAGCGTAATACCTGCGCAAGTGTGCACGTATCTACGATTATTATTACATAGGTACGAATGGGTACATTATCATTTCAATAATGACACATTATCCGGTAAGCGAAGCGCTTTTTCTCTCTTTCTTCCCTTTCTAGCGTACTTCTTAGGAAAATTAACCGCGGCTAATAGCCGAGCATTAATCGTGCACCAAAGCTAATCCTGCATCGCGCCCGCATCCGCGTTCTCGTCTACATAAACCATCAATCCGAACTACAAATACCGGGTATACCATTCGGCCATAAGAACAAAAGGTAATAAACATTGAGTCACAAAGTCGCAATAAATTTCCCAAGGTGTTTTCTGTATGACCCTACATACCAATGTACGATATGAAATCATACAATAATTAAATATAGGATTAGTTTATCGCGAACACTTAAATAGGAGATGATAAAGTGGAACTGCAAACTTCATCAATGAGTCATAATCAGTCAACAAAATGAATAAATTTGACTGGTAAGTTATGCCAAATGCGAATGAGCGGAAAATTAGTTGAAAAGGTTCGAATTCTGCCTCAATGTGTACCTACCGCACCAATTGGGAAACCTCATGAACCGTTCCCTGGGGATTCTATCCGATCAAAATTCAAAAGTGGTCTCGGTGGAACTCCCAAAATTGTTCAAAAAAGGACAAAAACGTGTTTTTTTATAACTGCCAATTTTTTTGACCATGTTGCACTCACTTTTAGGTCCCTCAAGAAATATTATGTTGTACTTAAGGGTGTAACAAAGTTTTTAGAGACAAAAATTTCTGGAAAATTCAGACAAAATTTTATGGAAAAATTTTCACGTAAATCCCTACATAGCCACCCCTCCTCAAGACATGGTTTCTACTAGGGCTGGCGATTATAATCGATTAATCGATTAATCGATTATTTTTTTCTTTAAAATCGGCCAAAATTCTTAATCGGTTAATCGATTAATCGATTATTCGATTATTTTAATCGTTTAATCGATTAATCGGTCGATTATTTTTAATTGTCTAATCGGTTGTTTTTTTGGGAGTCAAAAAAGTAGCTAAAAAAGATCGAATTTTTGTTTTTTGTTTTCAAAACATCTGGTTGGAAAATTTTCATTTTTAAAAAAAATAATGAGTCAGCAAATTTCTCTTTTTTAATAATATTAATCGACAGATTTTTCATTTTCAAACCCGAGATTTTTGCCCAAACTGAAGATTTTCACATGAAACAAAGAACTGAAATTGGATTGCATATCTTTGTCCCAGGACGGGGAGGGGGAGGGGGCGAAGGTAAATTAATTGGTCGATTTGAGAAAATCGGACGATAATTTTTAATCGATTAATCGGACGATTATTTTTAATCGATTACCTAATCGAACGATTGTTTTTAATCGATTAATCGGGCGATTATTCTTAATCGATTAATCGATTATTTTTGTAATCGATTAAAATTCGAATAATCGATTAATCGATTATAATTTCTATAATCGCCAGCCCTAGTTTCTACAATCTGTGAAAATTTCAACATTTTTCGACCACTCCTTCCAGAGATATAAATTATTGAATTTCAAGCATTTATGGTCCCCTAATTCGAGTGGGGGTGGGGGTAGGGGTTTGAAATTTTTTGAGGTGGTTTCACATCAATACCAACATTTTTGGATGATTTTAGTTCCGATTGGTTCAAGGGCCGATTTCACCATCTTACCAGGAAAAAATGCTCTGTAAAGTTTTTCAGATTTTAAAAAACAGATGAAAAATTATTTCCTTACTTTTCGTGTAAATTTTTTAGTACCTATCGCGAAAATTTTGGGTCCCTTCCACACTCTTCTAATCTTAACTAAATTAACATATCCTATCGAAAAGAAAATTCAAAAAAATGAGTATTAAAACCCCAACTCCAATAAAAAAAATTTCCACCAAAAAATTGCTAAATTTTCTGGCTCTCTAGAGTCTTGAGTCAGAAGGAAGAAAAATATTTCGTGGAATTTTTACCAGTCTTCAATATCGAAGGGGTAAAAAGTAATGGCATTTGAAAAAATATTAGAAAATTATGAAAATATTAATTGTTCATTATTATTTTGATTTGCGACAAAACATCAAAAATCTACAGAAATGTTAGTACCTACTTGGGACAAGATTTATCACAAAGATCAAAACTCTTCAGAGGATAGTTCATGAGGTTCCCTGTGAAAAAATACGTCAAATGGGAATATTATCCATGTCTAAAATTAAAGGGGCATATTCGTTTCCGAAAAAATTCAGATCAAAATATATTCCAAATCAATTTTGGTACTACGTAGTACGTACGTAGCATTGCGAACCAATACAACCTTCTTTCTGATAATTTCTACCCTGATTTCAAAATTCAGGAGGCTACAGAGGAAGGTTTGAAATAGAAAATTCTACCATTCAAAGTAAAATTGATGAACTTTTTTTTTTTAAGGAAACACTTTTAAAGTTTTAAATCATATATGCTTTCGATTTTTTCTCATCACATTACATTTGAACGATTCTTTCAAAAAATTAAAAATTTTTAAATAAAAAATCAATTAAATGATAAACCGTTATCCATTTTTTAATAAAATATTAAAAAAATTTCCCATTTTCACTGATATTTTTTAACATTCAATAAGATATCACCAATTATTTTCGACATTTTTTTAAATTGAAAATATCATTTCCTTCCTGCCAGCGATCTTAATTTCAAATATTTTTGATCGTATTTCTAAAGATTTTACAACTTACGAATAAACAGGTAAGTGCTTTATTACGACTTTTTGTTTTAAAAAAAATCCATAATTTAAAAAAAAATTTTCTCTAAAAGAAAATTTTTTAGATCTTTTTTCGAAAATGACATCGCTATGAAATATCATTATGTCATACTATAATTTTCTCTTCAAGACCAAATTTTGTTCTTTTTTTCAGAAATAATTCTTGTCCTGAAAAAATATTCCATTCAAAAAATTCAATAGCATTAGAAAAGTAATTAATTTTTTATGACTATTTTCCCCAACATTAAAACTGAAAGGACTGAAACAACTTTAAAAATTGACGTTGAACTAAAAATTTATTACATCGACAATAGTTTAATTTTCATGTTCTGTTCACTTTCACCATATAATTGCATCAAGTTTTAGAAAAATGCATATTTAAATTGTAAAATCGCGTCCCACCCTCTACTTTGTCTTCGTAGCGTTTTCTTCGCACAATCCTTCGACTTTTTATTTTCATTTCCAATATTCCAATTTTCACAAAAAGTTACAAAACCGGCATAATTACGATCTCGAATGAGATAATAAATACACATCACTATATAAACCCTGATACAAGCAACGATAAAGAAAACGAAAATTTTCATACCAAGCTGGCACGAATAAAGACTCCTCTCTAATAACAAATAAATCTATACCTACTTCATCTACAAAACCCAGCGATAAATTACGCCAATTAAAATTCCGTCGTAATTTACTCGTCGTCGATAATTTCGTACAAATTTTCCAACTTCGTTACATCTTTTTTTAAATCTAATTTCGCAACTTCGAAAAACATTTCGCATCGTCTCGAAAAGAAAAAAAAAAGAACTTCACTTTCGCAGGAAAAAACCCTCTTAAACTACTAAATTCGTAAACTTCACGCCTTACGTAGCGATTTTTTTGCCAAAAGTAGCCTACATAAACCCCCTACCATCTTTTTTTTCGCCGGCTTCGCTACGCTATAATTCGAGCCATCTTGTATAAACGCTGCGGTTCATATACTTCACAAGATAATCACCCTAAAGACATATCCTTCGTTTAGATCCGAGTAAATAACCGGTGTTTTCAACTTTTTATACAAGAGGGTTGTGTGAAATATGACGAACGACGAAGCCGAGCGACAAAAATAAGGCTAAAAATTTCCTCGGTCGCGTAAGTATATCTACATGACGAAGATGCGACGTTGCAAGTGGCCAATTTTTTTCCTCCGTCGAGTTCTCTTCGCTAAATAAATTCCGACAGCGATTCTTTACATAAATGTAACGTCTATGCAGAATACCTCCGACTTTGTCGTTCAAATTACGAGTATCGCGTTGTTACAAATATCTCTTTTTTTCTTTTCGAGGCTGAAAAACTTATCTCTCAGAAAACCTTGAAAATTTGTACGCGAAAATTCTAAACAAATATTTCAGTTTTCGCATGAAAATGAGCGAAGAGTCGAGAAAGTTGTTTCGAGAATGTTTCGAGTATAAATTTTTGCAATATTACGTAAATACTTACCTAATTTTTGCACTTCGAAGCGTGATTCTGCGGATTTTCATCCATTTTTGGAATGAAACGATTCGACACGTCTTTGTTTTCTGCAAATTACTCGTTCGTGCCCATTTTAAGAGACAAATTCTTCGAAAAAATTCAAAGTAAGTACACAAATAGGTACTTATTGGAATTCACTATTCAACAATAGACCAAGATTCATTTAATGGGATACTGATTTTATAAGATCAGAGAATTTATCAAGTCACGAAAATGAAAATTATTACTTTTATCGGATTTTTTCGGAATAAATTTTTTTCATTTTCTCAAAATTCAAAACCCCTCTCCCCAACCCACCAAAAGAAAACACTTGAAATCGTGGAAAATATAGATT
Source organism: Pseudococcus viburni (assembly GCA_033439095.1). Taxonomy (NCBI): domain Eukaryota; kingdom Metazoa; phylum Arthropoda; class Insecta; order Hemiptera; family Pseudococcidae; genus Pseudococcus; species Pseudococcus viburni. Next base: position 206,591 of record JAVBJF010000345.1, read on the forward strand.
TCAAATATGTAAGTGGTTATGTATTTGAATTACTCGCTGAAAGAAACTAAATTTTTTAGTTCCATTACTTTCTCATTTATAAATTAGTAAAAATTATCGAAAATCACTGGAAAATAGTCAGAATTGCAGCACAGTAATAAATTAGTTGAAAAAATTCACTAAAAGCAACCAGTGGAAAAATTGCTGGAAAATCAATGAAAATTCGCTGAAAATTCGGTAAAATCTCTGAAATTCTTTGAAAAATCAGTGAAATTTTTCCTTGTGCTACAATTCTGACTATTCATCGGTGCATGACTATTCATTGATTCAAAATGAGAAAGTAGTTTATTTTCAGGCTTTCTGAAGGAAACCGAAAATAGAGAAAGAGAAATCCAATTCTGTTTTTTCTACTTGCATAAAAAATAATGAATTTTGTTAAGAAAGCCAAATGAAAAGTTCTCAATTTTTGTTCGCTAATTTGTACTTCTTCTTCTAGACTTTTTTGTACTTTTGGACTTGACCAAGAAAATGTGTACTTCTTTGGATTTTCGTACTTTTCGTACCCAGTAGATACCTTGGAGATACATATAAACAAGATGAACATTCGTATGAAAAAATTAATTATTGATAGGATGCCATAACGAAAATTTTTAATGCAATTTCGTGACCTAAATGATCCCTTTCGCCAGCTCCTCTTTCTGCAAAAAATCAAAATCTTTAATTCTTCAAATTAATTAAAATAATGGGTGAAAATTTCGAAAAATTATTCTTTTTTGAATTTATGGCATAAATGATCCCTCCACCCACCAAAAACTAGTTTTAAAAATAATTTTTCAAATAAATTAAAATGAAGGGGAAAACTTTGAATTAATAATTTATTTTTAGAATAATTTTCCAATTTTACAGATTTTTATAGTATTTTGATTTTTGGAAATATATTTTAAGCTGTTTTTATGATTTTTTTCATGGTTTCCTTATAATAACCCCTTGAGACGCGACATGATGATTATCGACTGGCTTTGAACCATTTGGTTTCCGGCAGAAAATTTTGAGAACCTCGGAATTCAACCTCCACATCACCTTTCATAGGGTTTTATGATCTATCAGGGTGTCCACAATTCCTCGGAGATGATTTTTCTCGACTTTTCCAGGTTTTTTAAACCAATTTTTTCAGTTTTCCAGACTTCTTCCGGGGGAAGGGGGTAAATTTCATTTTATAAAACTATGTGATGAGGGGTATCAAAATGAAGGCCTTTTCAAACAGAATACGAAAACTTCGTTTTGTTGAATGGCGATTCGGATTGATTTAAATTAAACAAGAAAAAGGAAAAACAAAATTGATTTCTTCGATTTTTTATTAGCAAAAAAACAAAAAAAAACAATTTTTTAGAAAATATGACTTTCTTTTGAAATATGAAAAGATTTCAAAGAAGAGGTGAAATTATTCAGATCGCTATTTCTGGATTTTCTCAGTGGTTTGAGCAATGAAGAATTTAAAATGTGTTTTTTTGAAAGGATTTTCTAAAATCAAGATTCATATCAAGTATCAAAACTTTAAATCGTAACGATAAAGCGTGCAATTTTTGGAATATCTTCTGCTTTGAAACATTTACCAAAATAATCGATTTTTTTTTTAAAGAAAAAGTATGTTTGAAATCAAAAAATGGAATTTTTAAAAACAGCAAAAATAAGTTGAAAAATGTTTCCTCTCGTTTACGTTAGACCATGGCCTACAGTAAACGGGAGGAAAATGGAGAAAATTACTAACTTTTCGTCGAAAGTATGACTTTTGTACGACTTGCATGGCTCAAAATCGAAAATATGAAGTACTTCTGTACAATTATTTCGCCCCAAGGCAGAGAGGGCATTTTTTTGAAAAATTTATAATTTAATGGATAAAATGTGCATTCGAAATTCAATTTTTTCATTCAATATGGTCAACACTTACCAAATGAAAAAATCTGAATCTATAAAGGAATGAAAGAATTTGGTCCGAACGAAGCAAGGGCAAAAAATTTATAATAAAATGAGCCGACGAACTTCAGATAATGTATCCTTCTGAATTTTTACCAAATTCCAGCGCAATTTCAAAATTTCCTCACTTTTCCAGACGGTCAAAATTCCTCGACTTTTCCAGGTTTTCCAGAAAGTGGACACCCTGTCCATTCAGACACCCTGCTTAGCAACAAATTTGGTCTCCGCCTATGTTTTCGAAATTTTTCACCCCTATTATAACTGAAATTCTGAAGAAAAATTATGCTTTTTTCCTCGACAAATCCCTTCCTCGACACTTGAACAGAGGATACCACATCTGGCAAAAAAATGTTTATAAATACGACGAAAACCGAAGACGATGCGTTAATTAAGCCAGTACAATACATCGACTATCGAACAGTAATTTCGATAATTAAGTACACTTTTGCTATCGAATCTTTCTATCAAAAGTTCGTCCGTCTCTCACATTCTGGACGTCAGGTACATCTGTATACAATCAAAGTACCGCCGAAATGCAAACACTTTAATCACCTCTCGATACGGCTTCAGCAACGCGAATTTTGCCGGTATTTAACAATTAGCAAATTAGCTGCAAACACACCAAGTTAACACACATTCGAGTACACGCTTTATACACTTTAATTAGCGAGCTACCTAATCGATTACGAGTCCGAAATTCTTATCTGGTCGCCCATTAGCGCATTTTTTTACCGACATTGTAACTTGTAATAATAATTATTGCAACATCGAACAACCTTATCGACGAAATTTGTTTTTATTTGGTATTTTCGCTCGTTAAATTCGACACTTCGATCGTCTAAAAACTCCGCTTAGATTTCGTGTGCGAAATTTTTATACGTACATCGGGTTTATATGGTTGGTAAACAACGATTACTCGACGGATTGAAATTGGGGTTGAAACGTTGGCAAGATTTTGCAGTTCGCCCTTTATCATTTTTATCATTCGCTCACACATACGCGCACAAACACCTGTCAAATCAAACGTAAACAAAGACTGATAGATCGTTTAGACGTACTCGTTCTCATACCGAATATTTCCAACCACACAGGACTCCCGTTTCGGATCACAAAGGATTCATCGGTTAGCCCCCTCGTCCGGCGAATTAATTCCAAAAACTAAACTCACCTTGGTGTTGGTCTTTCGCCTTGTAAAACGCCTCCGAAAAAAGGCTGATGACCAGAGAAATGTCGCCAAGAACCGCCACAAAAATTCAACGTTGCATGAAATATTTCACAAACACACCGTACCCGAACCCATTGAAAATCGACAAAATCATCGAAAAATACGCGAACTGTTGGGCGACGATATGCTTATCTGGCGATAATTATTAACATTTATATTTCACATTAAGATCAAAACACAAATCGAACACAAAACTCAACAATAATAGATATTCTGATATAATAAACACTCGAAATTGGACGCGATTCGCGCATACGTTCGATTCGTACAAACACCAAAACACCGACTAAATAAACGCACCTATATAACCGAACAACTGGCGGCGCTTCTGCTTCTTTCCCTCCTTCGGTTTAGTTCCGATATATTTTGCTATCCACGTGTAGATAGCGTCACGGTGTAAAAACGCATGCGCTGTGATAACATTGTCTGTAGTTCCTTGCCCGACTCACCCAGCCGTCCTCGAGGTATCACTTTTTCCTTTTCTCTCTCTTACTCAATGAGTGGAAAACTGTCCGTCTTTCTCGTTCATGCTTAATGTATATTATCCTAGGATACACGTTTGGTAAAATAATACTTTTAACGTTTTTAATAACCGGAGTCGATCATATTCTATTAGATTGTCTCCTCCTCTTACTCTGCCTACTTGGGCTCTTCTTCTCACTGTACCCCATCGTCGCTTCCTCAACACTTATCCTCCGGCTCGCAGACGTTTATTACACATTCACACATCAATTAACGTATCTCTTATACTTACGCTTTATTACTTCACTCGCATTCGAATGTCTGTATGTACTTCACATAAACGAATATGTGTACTGTACAATGCACATACGTTTAGTTTATAATCGGTTTTTTTCTCATTTTTTTCCTTTTTTACGTACCTATTACGTTGTTTTATTGGAAGTTTTCAAATTGTAAAATGAGCAGTCTAGTGATGAGCACATCTCGAGAAAATAATTGCAACATGTACCTTCTCTATTACAATCCATTTTCAAAAAACTGAAATCTTTCAAACTTGAATAAACAATTTTGATACTTGGAAAAATTTAGTCAAAAGTTGCCAAAAATCATACCCCAAACCATTTACCACAAAGGGTACCGGCGGTTAAGATAGGCGAATCTGTCCCCGAGCTGAAATTCGAAACTAACTAATGGAATTTGGTTCTTAGGGTCTGAAAAGCACGTGGTAAAAATGTTGGCCCCCAACTCCACTCCTAGCCCCAGTTATTGGACAAAACGTTACTTTTTTCAGCCTTTCCATTAAAAATTTTTATTTCCGCGAGTTTTTGAACAAATTTTTTCAAATTTTTGTGAAGTGTACCCTATACTGAGGGGTATTTTTTCAGAATTTTTTAGGTGGTGGAACACCTTGAAAAAATGCGAAAAACCACTTTTTCACAGCGGTTTTCACCCATAAAATGGTCACTTTTGACCGAAAAATTTTTTCTTGTAATTATATTCCAGGCATGCCACGCAGATTTTGGGGAAAAATAGTGAGTTTAGTGACTTTTTACGAGGCAAAAAGTGACCTATTTTTCGGAAAAAGTGACCAATTTTTCATTTTTTTTCATAAATAAATACCCCCCCCCCCCCCAAAAAAAATCATAACTCAAACTGTATTTCTCTCTGCAATAGTGCTGAAAATACTTTTTTTTCTGAAACATTTTTTCATCAAATGTAAGGGTGCCATATTTTAACCACTTTTTTTCAAACTTCCACCAATCAAAGACTTATGGAGGTAAAAACGTCAGAAATGGCTTAAAAGAATACATTGATCCTTCCTCCACCACCCCATAAAATTCTGAGCCGATATGATCATTTTTTGTAATTTTTTTTCTGAGGGAATTCAAAAATTGATTATCGAAATTTTGGGTTCCTAATTTCGACCACCAGCCCCCCCCCATATTGAGATGAGGGGTCGGTTGTACATTTTTCTTAATCTACTTAGTAATTTGATGTAAAAAAAAATCGTTCCTAAAACTCGATTAACCCGATTATTGGTAATTATTTGAGGTAATGGAAAATTTTTAAATTTGATTTTTTTCTGAAGGCCCTAGCTCCTCCCCATGACATCCTGAGAGAAAATGGTAAATGACAAAATTGTTCGTTTTTTAATACTACACAACTTTTGTTTCAACTATTTTTTCATTAGTGCGTAATTTCGAAAGTTATCGACGAAAAAACAAAATTTGAACTACCTTACTCCTCAAAAGGAGGACTAAATTATGCACCAATTTCAGGGAAGTTCAGGAATCTTAAAATACATACCCTCCTACGAAACTTCCCCTTTCTGCTAATTTTTTTTTGGGTCAAAACCTAAAATGACTGTACTACTATGCTATTTCGTTTTTTTCAATTTTCTCCGCTAGTTTTGCCTGTAGGGTTGTCATTTTGGTCTCAAATTGTTTATCTGTGAAAAGGAGCATGAAAATTTTTTTCCCGGTAGATTGCGTCTATAGCGGCCGAAATTAGAAAGCGGTCGAGATTAGGTCATTTACCCTTAATAAATCTTTAATTGAAGCCGCGAGTTTAAAAATATGCTTCAAATAACTGAAAAAAAGAATAAACTTGTTTTATAAATAAGTTTTTACTGAAAAAAATCGTAATCTAAAAATTACGAGTTCTAAAAAATAAACTAAGTATTTTTTTTAAATTTATGCAAGAGCGGAAGGCCGTTTGAATGAAAAAAGTGACTTAAGAGTGAAAAAACGGAGTAATAGTGACTTTTGGCCAAAAAAGGGACTTTTAGTGACCAACCCTGAAAATAGGGGACAAGACACTAAAAAGGGTGACTCCGTGGCATGCCTGATATTCCAAAATACGTATTTATACACGACTTGTCAGATTTTCACTTCATTTCATATTTTTTTCGCGATTTTTAATTTCAAGTCCAAATAAGTACAGCACAAGGCTCGAAATTGAATATCTCACTTGTTGTTTATATTCCAATAAACAATTTTTGTTAGTTCCATGACCCCGTTTTTCCCCGTTCAAAAAAAAGTCATTCGGTGAATTGTGCGATTTTTGTTTAAATTTAAAAATTAGGGGAAAGGCCTGAGGCACGGACACGGATCCCTTCCAATCTATCAGGCTAAAAATGTTTAGGTGTTGTAAAACCTATCCATGAAGGTAAAAATTGGTAGAGAGGCTCGACTGATATCTAATAAAAAAAATTTACACGTGTAAATGTGGAAAGCCCTAGTTTTGACGTGCTATTGAAAAAAAAATCGTTGACTCAAAACTGAATTTTCAAAATTTGAGTGCCTTGACCATACAAATGGAGTTCACTGAAGTAGTTTGAGCTGCTGAACATAAATCTGTTGCAATTTTTTTCGTATGACAATTTCGTATGGAAAATAAAGTGAGATATTCAATTTCGAGCCTTGTGCTGTACTTATTTGGACTTGAAATCATAAAAATCGCGAAAAAAATATGAAATGAAGTAAAAATCTGACAAGTCGTGTATAAATACGTATTTTGGAATATAATTACAAGAAAAAAATTTTCGGCCAAAAGTGACCATTTTATGGGTGAAAACCGCTGTGAAAAAGTGGGTTTTCGCATTTTTCAAGGTGTTCCACCACCTAAAAAATTCTGAAAAAAATATCATGATGTACATAGGGACTAGGTACATAAAATATATTTTTTTCAAAATTGCATCTCTGAAGCATCATATAGAAAACTCGAATTGAAGTTTTCAAACGCAATTTTCGGCTTGAAAAAATCATCAAAAATTTTTTTTCAAACCACCCACTGATACCCCTCAGTATAGGGTACACTTCACAAAAATTTGTTCAAAAACTCGCGGAAATAACAATTTTTAATGGAAAGGCTGAAAAAAGTAACGTTTTGTCCAATAACTGTGGCTAGGAGTGGAGTTGGGGGCCAACATTTTTACCACGTGGTTTTCAGACCCTAAGAACCAAATTCCATCGGTTAGTTTCGAATTTCAGCTCGGGGGCAGATTCGCCTATCTTAACCGCGCGCGCCGGTACTTTTTCTAATTGTACGTAGGTATGAAAGATTGAAAACTGATTCATTTCTAAACTGACTATGATCAACTAAAATTTACCTTTCCGGCGGATGCATCATACATTAAAGGGTTCATCGAGTCAATCATGATTTATTGGAATGTTAAATCACGTTTTTTAAATAAGAATTAAACAACAACCGTTTGGAATTTTCCTGCACTGGAGAAAAGCTCGTGGAAAATTCCAAACAATTTTGGGGGCTCTGAAACGTCTCTAAACCATTTTCAATCAATTCCGGAGGTCAAAACTAAGGTAAATACTAAATTTCAGCTTTTTTCGTTGATTGAATTACATTTTATCACATTTTCATATTTTGCAGGGCGATGAGGTAATTTTGAAATGTCAAAAATTCAACAAAATTCGATAAATTAACTTTGGTGCCTGAAATTTTGGTTAAAATTTTTTTTATTATGTATGTACTTTCGATTCATTTTTATTGTGACTCAAAATTTAACATCGAATCGGGATACCTCTCTTTTAAATGAAAGGGCCAAGGATGCATTAAAAATTTCACAACATTTTTCGGTAAAAAAAATGAAAAATTTTACCATTTTCAACAAATTTAGAAAATCGAAATCACTTCAGTTCAAGATGTCTAACGAAATTCAGAAATGTATTGAATTTTTCAAGTTTTTCTCGATTTGAAAATTTAATTTATCTTTTTTAAATTCTAATTTTTCTTCTCCTTACAAGTTTTTTTTCAGGTCTTTTTCAACTTTTCTTGGGCGTTTGTCTTGGCCGAAATTTTGGAAGTGTGTGGCATTTTTCTAGCTTCAGAACATTCAAACTTTCTGGAAGGAAATTATTCCTAGAAAATATTCTGCTCATTAATAATATTTCAAATTTTCAAATGATCTGTAGTTAGGTAAGTACTTCGATTATTCGTGTTTATTTACTGTTTACGTGATATGTTGCAGGGTTGGGGGTCTACCTATAAAACAAGAGACGAAATTTTGGTGACCAATGATTTAAAAAGAACTCGAAAATAATTTGGAAAAGCGATTATAACTTCTTTTAAAATAGCAAAAATTAATTTTAGTGTTTTCATTTTGATTTTCGATTTCTTTTCGAATTTTTGCTTGAATTTGGAGTTTCATTTTTAAATAAACTGTTCATAAGCAATCGAATCATTATTGTACGAATCAAGAGGTGTAGCGACGATTTGAACATCTGTGACAATTTCTTTTCAAGTTCAGGTAATTTCTGCTTCCCCCTCCCCCATATACTAAAATTTGGCTTCTTGCAACGTTGAAACGTTGCAACTTCAGAAAAGTGCAAAGTATGTAATTGATTGCAGCATTTATAAACTTTAGAAAATCCAAAATAAAAAGGAGTTCGAGCGGGAAAAAAATCGAAATAGCTTGATTTTTGGAAGAATTTTTCAATCACTTCGTCCAGTAGTAATTGATCAATTATAAAATAAGGAGTTAGGAAAATCACGAAAAATGACTTACCAACATGTACACACTAATGATGAAAAATTGAAAATTCTATCTGTGACTCACCTGAAACAAAAAAACAAAATGAATTCGACGTTAGTAACAAAAATCAATTTTTTTCGATGGACTTGAGCGATTTTTTTTTTGAAAAATTATGAATGCCAGAATCACTCAAGATGTCGTGAACAGTTTGAAATATTTTTATTCGAATCTTCCTGAACAAATGAATCTAGGGTCACCGTTCGTGACCCCTCCCCGCCCCTAATCACAAATTACTCATACGTACCTATCTATTCGTGATTACCTATTTCATCGATTAAACTGAATTTTTCAAACTTCGTAAATTTTAGTTTGAGTCCATTTATTTTCACAAAAAAATTTTCTTGAAAAAATTGAAAAGTATGCCGACAGCACACGCATTGAGGTAAAAAGCTGAAAGTTTCCTATTTATGACGTATCGAATTTATTTGAAACGGTTTCGAGATGTAATGCAAAAGCAAAAACAGTACATACTACGTAGGTATAATCATTTTTCAATTGTAGTCAAAAAATTCTCTGTCAAAAATAAGTCCAGAAAATTGTGCTTTAATCGATCAAATAGATCACTAATAGATATGGGTAATCTGCGATCATAAGGGTGGAAGTTTTTTATGGACCATTTTTATGGCCTTCTTTTCTCCAATTTTGGAAAAGTCCAAGTAGAGCTTCGATCATGCAGATAAATACATGGTGAAGCGGGAGGATGTATTTCAGGGCGGATTTCACCTTTATATCACAACTTTTTCGTAGATTATGTTTTGTAGCAGAGTTTACATTTCTGTTTCAGAGCATACCGGGCGGGGACCCCTACTTCTCTGTCAGAGATTTTGTTGCGGATACAGTTTTTACTTTCCGGACAGCGCGAAGCGTTGTAAGGAAAGTATTGTTTTCGGGTCGAAATTCGTTTTCGCCAATATTGAGTTTAGACAAAATCTGACTTTGTACAAGTTTGTTTTGACCATTTTCCAGGTGATGTTCCGTATGTATGTATGTATGTATGTATGTATGTATGTATGTATGTATGTATGTATGTATGTGGGATAAAAAATGTCTGTGAACACGATTACGTCCGTCCTAATTTAAATATTTCGTTGAAATTTTAATAGGAGTTGGGGTTTGCAAAAAGGAAGGCTATGCCAAAATTTCAGATCGATAGGTTCACCAGAAAAATTTTTACGAGCGATTTAATCCAAAAATCTTTGAGTTTGGTCATTTGCCGCGTTACATTGCATGTATAACAATTATTTCTCTCCTTATCGATGGGAGGACGTATTTAGAGAGAACCAAATATATCTCGCATCAGCATTTTTGCCTCTTTCTTTCAAGATAACGTATATTTTTCCTCAGCAAGGATATAATACACATAAAAGAGTAAGCTAATTTTTTTCTTGGGCAAAATTCAGACAATTATGGTACCTAGGTAATATTTTCGTTTATTTTTCTTTCACACCTGTCCGGAAAGTTTGTGATGCTTGCATCACTGTTCATTTATTACTCTCGAGAAAAGTAATGTTCTGGAGTTGCGACCTTTTAGCCTTAGAGGGACGATTTGACGGAGTTATGACCAAAAAGTTTCAAAATTTTCGTAACATGGTGATACACCAAGATATTTTTTAAAATAATTTTAAGGATTCGTTTGACTTTAGGGTTGAAAATGACTATTTTCTGTAAAAATTTCAAAATTTTTGGACCATACATATATACCCTCCAATGATATAAAATATTGAACTTTTGGCATTTACGCGGCCATATTACTCGAGTAGGGGTGGGGATCGAACCAAAAAAAATTTGGGGTGGATTTACATCATGCCTGACTTTTTGGGTGAGTTTCGTCCTAATCAGTGAAATAGCGGATTTCACCATCATACCCGAAGAGGCTCTTTGTTTTTGAAATTTTTCTAGAAATTCGTAACTTTTTTTGTATTTTTATATTTTTCGTACTTGGTATGAACCTTGAATAAAGATTTTTGCAACTGTTCGACTAGATTTTAGATGCTCGTTTTCAGCCACAAAAACGACTCGAATTCAATTCCAACGATTTTTGAATTACCCTCCTCCCGTGCACAAAAGCTTAAAAACTTGAATTTATTACACAAAAAATTTTAATAAAAATGAAAAACTATAATAAAGCAAAATTATTTCGGTGTCTACAATATCATGCGAACGAAAATTCGTTTTTTTTAGCCTGAAAGTTTACAAAAAATTTTACAATTCATTGCTCACTCGCCCCTCTTAGAAAAAAAAACGTGCCTCATAAATTTCACGCAAGTCTCCGCAATATTTTTCGGTTTACTCAAGTGAATAAAAAATCGACGAGAAGATGAAATATCAATCATTTTTTTAAAGATAATCAATGTGTTGAGCCCGAGCGAAGCGAGGACGAAAATTCTTGCAAAAAATTCATTCAAAAGTTGAAAATTCATTACTTTTTCTGCATTGGGGTCTTCCAAAATGTGACTAATAATATTTCGAATTTTCTTATTCGAATATCGACTTACTTTTTGATTTGACCCTATTCCTCGCGTTTTAACCTAATGAAAAAATACGAATTTGAGGGGAAGTAGTCGGTTAGATCACGAGGAATGGGGTCAAATCAAAAAGTAAGTCGATATTCGAATTCTACGCACTCAAATTAGTGAGAATCGATATGCCACGTGCCATTTTAATATCTTGGCCCACTTTTCCCCAAAATTGGGAGGTCAGGGGGGCACTCAGGGGTCAAATCCAAAAAATAATCAAATATTCGAACTCAGCGCCCTCAAAAACCTAACAAACAACTGGTCGCACGTTATTTTTCATTTTTTCAAATTTTGGCCCTATCGAGGGGGCTAATAGGGGGGTTCAGAGGGGTCGGATGAAAAAACTGAGTACATATTCGAACTCAGCGCCTTCGAATTAGTAGTCATCAATGTGTTACTCGACTTGATCGATTTTTTGAATTTCAGTCAAAATTGTGGACCCCTGTACCCCCAGGGGTCTAGAGATCCCATCTTGAAAATTTGTCGGTTGAAAAAAGGGTAAAAAGAGCTACGCACTGTAATTTTTTCAGACTTTTAAATGGTAGCTTTCATATTTTGTGCATATCATGAAAGTTGAGCTTTCGCCACCAAAGTTCAACTTTGAGCTTTCCAAAATGTGATTATCACTTTTCAATCTACTTTCAATCCTCTTTCAGGTCACGCAAACGGTTTTACCCAAAGTACAGCCTATTTCAAGATACAAGCCTTCAAAGTTGGGTAGTTTGGCGAAAAATCACAATTGCATGAAAATTACGAGGCCCACCCCCAGCCCTCTTGAGGGTTAGAAAAAAAATAATCGTGATTTCATGAATAGACCACCAAGGGGAACTCATAAAAAAAATCTGAGCGAAATCGGAAGACCCGACTTTACTTTTGGTCTGTTTTAGCATGGAATTGCCCAAAACCGATTTTTCGTTTTTGATCGATATTGATAGAAAAAAGTATACTCTTTCTAATGACATAGACCGCAGACTGCAGATTTTATTATTCTTGCCAAGAACAAGAAGCTTAATTTTAGACACATTTTCTATAAAAGTGAACTTTGAAATCCCCACTAAAATATCTCGAAAGCATAGCTTTCTAGAAAAAAAAAACTAATTGCACTCTATAGAAAGGAAATTTTACGCTCTACAATTTATGTTCTATTCATTTTTTCCGTAGAACCCTTGCTTTGCTCAAAAAATTGACTACAAGTGACAAAAATTTCAAAATAACATGTAAAAAAAATTTCAACAAAAAATTGATAACTTTTGACACTTGAAGTCAATTTTCTGAGTAAAGGAAGGGTTCTACGGAAAAAATGAATGGAGCATAAATTATAGAGCGTAAAATTTCCTCTCTGTAAAGTGCAATTAGTTTTTTTCTAGAAAGCTATGCTTTCGAGATATTTCAGTCGAAAGTTCAAAGTTCAACTTTCAAACCGACTTGTTTTTTGACCGAGTTTTTCTCGGTAAGTTGATTTTGGCTGGCGGTCCCTTTTCGTAAACCAGGTCATACATTTTTCCTACTGAAATGATTTGGACTTTCATGATCATTTTTTACTTAGCTTCCCCTCTCCCATGGAGCAGGAAATTTTTTTGAAAAGTGTAGCACTTTAAATGGCCTCCCCACGCTTTCAGACTTTCATACAATGTCAAAAAAGAAACAAAGAACGAAAATTAAATGAGTGCAGTATACCGTACACTCGAGCAGTTTTCCTGGTAAATAAGTAAGTACGTACTACGTAAGTAGATAGTAGATACATACAAAGAAGCAAGATAAGTAATCACGTCATCAGTAATAAAACAGGTATTTTAAATAGCGTCGCGCATGCATGGTGTACAGTAAAATGGTTAGTTAAATAATAATAATAAAAAAAAGAGCTTATCCTATCTCGATCGCGTATCTGCGGTACTGCGGTACTTCGGTACTTCTGTATTATATGTAATGTACTATAGGTAAGGTACCTCGTGGAAGGTAGATAAATATGCCTACGTAGTACGTGTACGTGTACAGTTGTGTAGTATGTAACCTTACCACCGACCATACCGTACAGCACATGAACCTAACTAACGACGACGGCAGCAACCCATCCTCTAATGTATTTAGGCACTTCGATTAAGAATTTACTTTTAGCGAGCACCAACATCGTCTGCTTATGCAGTTCTGTGTACTTATACCTTCTGTACGAAACGAATCTGTATATAAAGAAACGTGGATAAAGTACACTATGAAATTATAATTGAAAAACGACGACTGTAACCTCGCGTCGTTTTGGAACCGCAAACAAGGTATATTAACGAAACGCCTGCAGAAGGAGCGCGCCAGCATGTTTCAAAGGACAAAGCTCCGAGAGGTACACGACTACGTCGTTCTCGTTCTCTAATGAAAAGTAAATAATGTTAAAAAATACATCTTCGTTTGTTTATCGTGGCTGCAAGACGAAGCGCAGCGATGTGTACTTCGCGCCGCACCTCGTCATCGCCTTCATCTCCTTACAAAAGCGCCAAAGTATAATATTGCTACTTCAAAGAAAATTTTCTCGAATTAATAAAGGAAAAAAACCGTGTACTTTGCCTTTTCGCATTTGGTAATTCGATATGGTCTGCTCCTTATAGCGAGTGCAGAAAATAAGGCAATGAGGGCAGTTTGCAGAAAGGAACAAGTTTATGATGATTGTATATTTGTGAAAAACTGAAAGAAGAAGGTAGATATACTTATCCGCCAAAAAAATTCTCCAAAAAAGAATTAGTCCCAGCCCTCTTGACCACACAGCTCCAGTGTGAGTCAGCATCGCTTATCATTGGTACTTTTCTCAACACCTTCAACTCTAAATTATTCTAGCGTATTGAAAAACATGTGAGGCATCTGAACGCCCCACAATTTTTTTGAATTTTTTAGTTTTTACCAAAATAGTTGGTTAAATAATTGGTGAAGTGGAAGGATGATTTTCTGGGCTTCTGGGCCTTTGGACGGATTTCACTTATAGTTTTATATCATAACATTTTACTATCGAAAAACTTATTAGGAGGCATTAAAATTTGGCACGTATTATTCGTAGATAAGCGATGCTGACTCACACTGGAGCTGTGTGGTCAAGAGGGCGGGGACTAATTCTTTTTTGGAGAATTTTTTTGGCGGATATCAGTTGTTTTTCTTACGTAGTTCACCAATCTGGCTGAAATTTTGATATACACTGAGAAAAATGGAGAATGAAAAATGAATAGAAAGTGTTGCAAAAAATTATAAATTTTATTCAAAAAAAATAAATTTTACCCAAAAATAATAAATTTTATCAAAAAAAAAATAAAGTTTATCCAAAAAAAAATAATAACGGGGCACCATTCGCAAAATTAGCAATTTTTATCAAAAAAAAAATAATAAAATTTATCACGAATTTTGGTAAAGTTTATTGCATAGAAAATAAAGTTTGTCAATTTTGCGATAAATATTATTATTTTTTGAATAAATTTTACTAGTTTTGTGAATGGTACCTTTTTATTATTACGTTTAATAAAATTTATTTTTTATTTTTTTGAGTGTAATGTTCGATTGATCCAGATAATTGTACTTCTTGATTTTTTTTTAAATTTAAATTTCAACAACAATTTTTTCTGGACATTCATCAAAATATCAAAAATTATTTAAATTTTCCAAAAATTCCAGTTTTATTTCCAATTTTTCAAAAAAATCTAGTCATTTCTTTCATACAATTCGCTTACCTTTTTCAATTCGTGGATTTTTACAGAACACATAGGTTGATGCAAAATGAAAAAAATGGTATCTTTGGTTTGTAGGCACGAGAAAATCGTTTTTTTTTTTTAAATTCGCGATTTTCACAGCCCATTATGAATAAGAAATAGGGCACTAATATAAAAATTTTCACCTTTCACAATCGATGAACAAAACAATTTAATCAAACAACACGCTGATGAGTCTTTTTCACATAGGTAGATGCAAAATGAAAAAAAAAAATGGTTCCTTTGATCTGTAGGCACGAAAAAATCGTTTTTTTTTTTAATTTGCGATTTTCACAGGCCATTATGAATAAGAAATAGGGCACTATTATAAAAATTTTCAACCTGCTTACAACAAGAAAATTCGTCATTTTTGACGTGTCTAAAATTTAATTAAAAACTGAAAATGAATTTAAACATTGTTATTGCCTTTGACTATTGCTAACCAACTGAAAAAAAAAAACCCTCAAATAATATACCATCGGGTTCCGGAGGATTCAGAATGGGCAAATGATAGAATAATGTTTGACCAGCGCCAACGTTGTTGTCAGGTATACAGGGTGTTCCATGAATCGTCTGCCAAACATATTTTTTTTGGATATCATGTTGCCTAACTTGAGGATTTAGGGGGCAAATGCTACTTCTAAAAAAATTACGTCAAAAATTTTTTTTAACCATGGGAATGGATAGTACTTTAAAAACTGAACAAATTTTCACTATATGACTTGTTGCCTAACTTAAAAATTGAAGGGGCTACAGAGAAAAAATTTCAATTTTTTTTTTCTGATAAACTAATTAAGGGAATGGATAGTACGTTGAAAACAGAAAAAATTTTGTTCTGTACACTTTTCGACTAACATCAAAAATGAAGGGGCCAAGGGTGATTCAAAATTGGGAAAATTCGAAAAATTTTTGAAGCCCACGTATTTTGCGCGAGCCGTAGCCCCTTTATTTTCGACGTTAGGCATAAAGTGCACAGAACAAAATTTCTTCAGTTTTCAACGTACTATCCATTCCCTTGATTAGTTGATTTTTTTAAAATTGTTTTTGAAAAAAAAAATTGTAGCCCCTTCAATTTTTGGTGTTAGGCAAAAAGTCATATAGTGAAAATTTGTTCAGTTTTCAAAATACTATCCATTCCCATGGCCAAAAAAAATTTTTTTACGTGATTTTTTTAGAAGCAGCATTTGCCCCTTAAATTCTTAAGATAGGCAAAATGTTCATCTCAAATTTTTTTTAGTGGTACCCGGTTATATCCAAAAAAATATGTTTGGCAGACGATTCATGGAACACCCTGTATTGGCTACGATCTAATTATGCCATTCGTAACCGAACGGATAGTACGTCGTTCCGAATGGATAATTTGTAGTATTTGGTTTCAAAGCCAGCTTTCTTCTGTCAAGTTTTACATTCCATCTGCTTATACCTAAAATGAATTGATAAAAAAAAACAAAAAAAAAACGAAAAGATGATGTCGACAATTTTGAAATAAGTTTTTTGGTTTTGGGTAAAAAGTGAATTTGACAAACCTGCCATGTACATGCAGTAAGTTTTATTCTCTCGAATTGGCCATATCACATTTGGATGGATTTTACGATATTCTTGAGGAATTCTTTGACCTGGTCTTAAAACCAGAGTACCCGTTTTCAAACTATAAGTAACCAATTTTTTTTTTTTGAAAATTTCTTATAATCAGCTCAAAAGTGATGAAAGGCGGTTGAAATGGAATGAGGAAGTACTCACGTTACATAATTTGGTTGGAGGTTGGGGCACTAAATCTGGTACCAGTTTCATATTGCTGAATACTTCGTACAATTGAATACTTAGACATGTTTGGAACTTGAATTGAAACAAAAAAAGGTAAAAAATAATAATCTGATGTGGTATGGAAGAAGAGAAGAAAATTTTATTCATGTGCAGGTACTCACGAATATTCCAAAAAGCAATAACATTGAGAAATGTCGATTCCAAGTTGCCTTAATTGTAGCCATATTTATTTAATTTGTTTGGTTGAGCTTGATAATTCATTTCGTTATGTTTTCAATTTGAATATGCTTAATTAATCTGTGCCACGTTGGTAATCTCGTCGATCTTATTAGGTTAGTACTTGGTAAGTATTTTGTGTAGACTTGAAAATTGTGTACCAGATTTGAGAAATTTACAATATTCAAATTTGTTATTTTATTCGATTAGCGAAAGAAAATCTTTTTGAATGCAGAATTTTCAGCTTGATTATGAATTGTATCTGAATCATTGACGTACGTAAATTTGTTCTCTTAACTTGAATTGATGAAAAATCACAGATGAACGTTTCAAAATTTCAAATTCAGAAAAGTGATTAATTTGGATGGATTTTTATCGCAGTCTAATCGCACGTATTCTTTTGATTTTTTATTCCTGATATGATCATTGGGATGGATTTTCATCAGAAAAAATTCATCCAACGATTTTTCCGAGAATTTTTGGGCTGCGATTGATTTGGGATGAATTTTAATCGCAGACTAATCGCAGATATTTTTTTTAGTTTTTGAGGCCCGAATGATCATTGGGATGGATTTTCATCCCAGAAAATTCATCCCACGATTTTTCCGATCATTTTTGGGCTGCGAATAAGTTGGGATGAATTTTAATCGCAGGTATTTTTTAGGTTTTTGAGGCCCGAATGATCATTGGGATAGATTTTCATCCCAGAAAATTCATCCCACGATTTTCTGATCATTTTTGGGCTGCGATTAATTTGGTATGCATTTTAATCGCAGACTAATCGCGGACCTTGACTCTGGAAAATTTTAAGAATTTTTCTATGCGTAAAATCTGAGAAAAAATTTTTCAAAGTTGAAAATTTTTGATTTTTGCAATTTTTTAATTTTACTGTGCTGTTCCAGGCGAATGCCACTAAACGAATACTACCACCTCACAGATAGCCCTCACCCTCAACTCTGAAAAAATTGAGTTTTTCAATGCGTTGATTCAGATTCAGGAAAAAAAAATCCAAAAAGGAAAACGTGTGTTTTTCATGAATTTTAATTTGTGCAATTACTTACAACGTGAAAAACTCACGAGCCGTCATTAACTTCAAATAGATAAGACTACATTAATAGCTCAGCGATAAGTCGAATGAAAGTAAGCAGCTGTAATGAAAAAGACTGTTGGAAAATTAAATGAGAAGAATTTGGTAATCATATGAGAGACGTTTTGCGATAAGGGACCTTGTGGTGAGAAGAAATCGATTGTTGAATTTGTCTTGTTTTCTATGCGAATTAGGCAAAATGCAACATTCGATTTTTTTTCACCACAAGGTCCCTTATCGAAAAACGCCTCTCATATGTCGATTTTTTCAATTGAAATATTTTACTTGTTAGATAAATCTTTAAATTAATTTTTCTATTAAATATCGATGTATAATATGTATGTAGAATTAGCTGAGAGCAAATCACTTGTAATATCTAATCTAATATCTGGTTGGTCTAAATTGAATACCTATCATTTCAGTGTACAGTAAAACGGGGTGAAGTGGATACAATTTCAGCTTTTTTTAAAAATATCTCTGCCCTATATTAACTTCAGGAAGTCGTTTTGGTATTAAATCAAAGGCCCATATTTCAGGAATATTCACCGAAAAAATCAACATTTTTGGTAAAAAAATGTGACCTTGAGACGAATTCAAAGGTGTGGACCACTTCACCCCAGTTTGGGGTGAAGCGGACCACCCCATTTTTTTTGCACCAATGAAATCCTTGGTCAATTTAGACCTAAAAAAAGTTGGAAAAAATATTATACCCTCCCCCCCTCCTTCACCACAGCGAATAAAAGACTCAAAAATGGATGTTTTTATTCATAAAAATCTTCATTCTACTTGATAAATTGAAAAAAATGGCCTAAGAAAATTTTTTTTAAATGTTTCAGCAGTTTAAAGTTAATTAGGGGTTTAGAAAATTTCATACAGATCATTTTGGTGAAAAAAGTTTTCCATTCCAAGAATCCTAATCCGAAATAACGAGGTTTTTATGAATGAAAACAAAAATTCAAAAATATTGCAGGTCCTAACTTTGATTAAAATGCATATTGGTGCTTTGATAACAAAGTTACGTAACTGCAATGATATCTTACCGGCAGTATTTTTAAACTATTGTCGTTTTCATTCATGAAAATGTCGTTATTTTGCATTAAAACTGTTAAAATATAGTTGTTTTCATTCATAAAAACGTTGTTATTTCGGATTAGAATCGTTAAAATGAAAAATTTTTTTTACCAAAATGATCAGCATAAAATTCTCTACAACCCTGATTAACTTTATATTGGCGACACAATTATTATTTCCTTCTGCAGACCATAGTTTACGCCTTAACAAAATTATCAGTAATTCTTGCTTTGATTTCAACGGTTCTTAACTTACCTTAATTTCATCGTAAACCCAAATATTTTTTACGCAAAATGTTCACCGAAGCGAGACCTACACGATGGTTTTTGTTAGAGTTCGCTACGTGCAAAATTCAGGGAGTACTTGGCAAAAAACATAAAAATTTCAACAAGTGGACCGCTTCACCTCGTAGGTCCACGTCACCCCGTTTTACTGTACCTACAAGTATTGAATCCCTCGGATATTACTCAATATTTGCTCGTTCATAGTTTCAGTTGATGTAGTGGGCAGAGCAAAACTGCAGTGTTAAAGTCGGTCTCATCTATAGTAAGTGAGTACCTATACCTATTATCTACCTACCGCTGCGCTGGTTCTGAAAGTCCTAAATGCTCATTGCTTAGATTTTAAATAGAATACAGATCCGAAGAGAATAATGGTTGCGAGATGATTTTTTTGCCCGATTTAATTTGGGGTAGTATATGTCAGTAGCGTGGCGTAGGGTAAAATGAAGTGTAAGCGAAATTGAACATTTTTAAATTTCAATTTCAATTCAATTCGCCATAATTACAGGCATGCCACACAGATTTTGGGGAAAAATAGTGACTTAAGTGACTTTTTACGAGGCAAAAAGTGACCTATTTTTCGATAAAAGTGACCAATTTTTCATTTTTTTTCATAAATAAATACACCCTCCCCCCCCCCAAATAAAATTCATAACTCAACCGATATTTCTCTCTGCAATAGCGCTGAAGATACTTTTTTTTCTGAAAAATTTTTTCATCAAGGGTAAGGGTGTCATATTTCGACCACTTTTTTTCAAACTTCCACCAATCAAAGCCTTATGGAGGTAAAAACGTCAGAAATGGCTTAAAAAAATACATTGATCCTTCCTCCACCACCCCTAAAATTCTGAGCCGATATGATCATTT
This sequence comes from Pseudococcus viburni, assembly GCA_033439095.1. Taxonomy (NCBI): domain Eukaryota; kingdom Metazoa; phylum Arthropoda; class Insecta; order Hemiptera; family Pseudococcidae; genus Pseudococcus; species Pseudococcus viburni. Next base: position 226,802 of record JAVBJF010000345.1, read on the forward strand.
TTTGTGATTTTTTTCTGAGGGAATTCAAAAATAGATTATCGAAATTTTGGGCTCCTAATTTCGACCACCAGCCCCCCCCCCCCATATTGAGATGAGGGATCGGTTGTACATTTTTCTTATTCTACTTAGTAATAGGATGTAAAAAAAAAACGCTCCTAAAACTCGATTAACCCAATTATTGGTAATTATTTGAGGTAATGGAAAATTTTTAAATTTGATTTTTTTCTGAAGGCCCTAGCTCCTCCCCATGACATCCTGAGAGAAAATGGTAAATGACAAAATTGTTCGTTTTTTAATGCTCTACAACTTTTGTTTCAACTATTTTTTCATTAGTGCGTAATTTCGAAAGTTATCGACGAAAAAACAAAATTTGAACTCCTTTACTCCCCAAAAGGAGGACTAAATTATGCACCAATTTTAGGGAAGTTCCGGAATCTTAAAATACATACCCTACTACGAAACTTCCCCTTTCTGCTAATTTTTTTGGGGCAAAACCTAAAATGACTGTACTACTATGCTATTTCGTTTTATTCAAATTTCTCCTCTAGTTTTGCCTGTAGAGTTGTCATTTTAGTCTCAAATTGTTTATCTGTGAAAAAGGAGCATGAAATTTTTTTTCCCCGCTAGATTGCGTCTATAGCGGCCGAAATCGGCCGGTGGTCGAAATTAGAAAGCGGTCGAGATTAGGGCATTTTACCCTTAATAAATCTTTAATTGAAGCCACGAGTTTAAAAATATGCTTCAAATAACTGAAAAAAAGAATAAACTTGTTTTATAAATAAGTTTTTACTGAAAAAAATCGTAATATTCTGCATCTAAAAATTACGAGTTCTAAAAAATAAACTAAGTATTTTTTAAATTTTATGCAAGAGCGGAAGGCTGTTTGAATGAAAAAAGTGACTTTAGAGTGAAAAAACGGACTAATAGTGACTTTTGGCCAAAAAAGGGACTTTTAGTGACCAACCCTGAAAATAGGGGACAAGTCACTAAAAAAGGTGACTTTGTGGCATGCCTGCATTAAATTCTTTTTATAGAATTTTAAGTTTAATTCGTTTATTTATTCAAAATTTATAAATCAGCAGTCAAAAAGTGCTGTACATTTTCTCAAATTAATAAAAAATTAACGAACAGGTGACTGACAATTAGGAATTTCGTTTCAATTTTTCAAAGAAATCAAATATTTTGGTTGTTTATTTCCTGTATAAATTTTTTCTGCAGCTTGAGAACCCCAAAAATTTAGAACTTTTTACTCGTTGGTAACCCTGCAAAAAGTGTCGTGATGTAATCTCCAGACCAGACAGCATGCAATTTTGCCTTTGCTTACACTACACCTACGGAACGTGATGAATTATATCACACTCCTTGACATTAATCGAATTAGGTTGGTTTAGATTATCTTACAACATGACCATTTTTTTTTTGTTAGATAATGAAGTTTGCTGATATCAGATCATTTTTTTTTCTTACATTGATAGTCTCAGTGTATGGCAGAAAAAACCGCAAAAGCACAATAAGTAACAAATACCTACTTTTTTCACTTGATAGCTGTATGTTCATAAGTCACCAATAACATTCATTATGCGTAAAATATGATTGCAGTACGTCGAGTCAAACCATCCTATTATGGTGAACTAGAAAAAAGTGTGTTCATACATAATGGAAAATACTTCACAGAACTGCTTTTGGACGACAAAAGAGCCCTCGATGTAAACATCTTACGACATCACTGTGGGTCAGACGTCAAAGGTTTACAAGCTCATTCTACATCTAAAACGACTCTGGTAATCAGCATGAAATTGCAACTAAAGGATGGTTGGGATGTGTTTGAGTCTTACAAATGTATTTACCCACCTCACAAAATGAAACCGCCAGCTCTCGCCACAACACCATCTACACATGGGATGGATACTTCTTCGGTAAGATATGATTTTGACATCATCATCATCATCATCATAATTATATATTAAAAGAACCGTGGCGAAAAACCCTATTACGAGTTCGCCAGCCAAAACCGCTCGACCAATTTTCATCAAAGTAAGCTTTGTTTAAAAGGTGTCATTGTAATAAAAAAAAGTATTGCTAAATGGTATGGTACCTAACTAATTAATAGGAAAATCGCCAGAACCATGGATGTAGAACTACCGGGACGTACCGATAGATAAGGGGAGTGGGAGGAGGGACTTATCCCCTTTCCCAACAGAATTTTTCAGTATTTACTTGGGAAAATTTACGATTTCTGCCCATAAGTTGGAAAATTTACCCATCATTTGTACTCATTTTTCCAAGTTGAGAAAAATGTACAGTGATGCATGTACTTTTATATTTAAAAAAAAAAAAAAAAAAAAAAAAAACAGAAAACATGATCATTTTCCACAGGAAAATTTACCATGTGTAAGGTCATTTGGGGTAATTGTAAACATGGGGTAATTGTAAACAAGTCGTGCTGTAAATACTTAAATGCATCTAGCGAGCTGGAGTTGCCAAAAATAAAAACTGTGAATAATTGGCCTTACTATAATAAAGAACTTCGGGTTCTTGGTGACAGCTGAGATGAAAAATTTCGCCATGAAAAAAACATGATATCAAATTTTGGTTTTCACACAAATCTTCAAAATTCGAGAAAAAATAGAAAAAAGTAAAAAAGTTGGTGTTTGATGCATTAATTTAGTTCTACGGACATTCAAAAATGATGAAATTCAATACTTATGATTTTTGAAGCTGAGAAATTAATTTTCTGCAGCATTCACAAATACCCATCAAATTTTTGAGGTGTGGGGTAATTGTAAACACGTGTTACTTAAATGAGATTCACAAATTTAAACACAAAATATCATTTTTTTTTGTTTTGATTTTTTTTGATTTTTTTTTACAAGTTAGTTTTTTCAGACGTTTAAATATTTAAACTTTATAATTTTTTTCCAAATTATGCAAAACAACTCGAGGGATACGTTTTTATGGGGTACAATGTATGCATTTAAATTTACCCCATCATAGTGGGGTAAATGTAAATATTCTTGTCCAATTGTAAACGAAGTCCATAAGTTCGGAATGAATAATCGAATTGATGAAAACAAACCGCCATATTACTCCTCATACATTCATTGATACATGGAAAAAATTTCAATCACTTTGCTTTCTTACTTACAGAGTAAAACGAAAAAGAGTATCACAAAATCGGTTCAATTTTCCGAAAAATGTACAATTACCCCAATTGACCTTACTCATATTTTATCACGTTGGCAAAATTTATTATTTGTATTCAGATTTTCCTAAATTGAAAAATTTTTTGTATTTCATCTCTTACTTAGTTTAAAAAATTATTACTTGTTTTTGGCAAAATCATATTTCACTTCGGTAGTTTTAAAAGTTATTACATTCAGTCAGAAATAAAATTTGATAAAAGAATACCCCATGTTGAATAAATTTTTTAGAATAAGTACTCCCTCCAAATAATTGAAAATTCGATCCATTAAAAATCATGTCAGTACATTTTCTATTAAATTTTCTTGGCTAAATGTTTAGTTAAAGGGAGGGGAGGGGTATTGAAAAAATGAGTTTGACCTGTTATTCCAGTAGAATTAGCAAAAAAAAAGGGGCCTACAGTGCAAATTGAGACGGCAAGCTGAATTTTAATATACTGGTCCATTTTCATGTTCTGTGAATGGAGAGAAACTATAGTTGCTGAAGGTGAACCAATTTTTCATGTTTTTGTGTAAAAATCACGATTATTTAATTACACAGGAGATCGTCGAAATTTTCTAGCCGGTTTCCAATATGATAAATATAGCCCAAGAGACACCCATGCACTTCTTTGGGAGGAGTGAAGTCATTATTTCTGATTATTATTTCGCCCAATTTTAACTACTTTGAAACCGTAATTATCACCTAATCAGGAAGTAAATTCTTGTTTAATAATTTCTGCTCATCGATTTTATTGTCAAAATATTATCCCATGTCTTGGATAAGTTTCACCATGTAGATTTTTACATTTAAGCAATGTTTGAATATAAAAATGACTTCATTTGAGTAGTTAACTACTTCCAAGACATTAAAATTTTGATGGATTTCTTTTACATTACATAAAGCGTTTAATATATGTGACACAACACAAACATTTTCAAAATTGAAAATTTTTGTATATCCTATAAACTTCTACAACTATGTTCATTAATGAGTTTTCTTATACTTTTTTGATTTACTTACAGAATGAAATTAAAGTATTACGGAAAGAAATTCGAGAAATGAGAGAAGAGCAAGCAAAAAAGGATGAAATTGTACTAGCTACTATCATGGAATTTCAATTGAGAACCTTCTTATTTGATTTAGGCGAAGCGGCGAGAATACTTCGTAAAATTGATACACATTCCGCCAAAACACGAGACAGTTCAACGGAAATAGATAACTGTGATGAATTGCTAAGACAATTAGCAGAAAAAAGAAACTATGCGGCCCATTCCATCACATGTAGCAAAGAAAGAACAGAAAATTTGTTGTTGATCGAGGAAAACATCGAAAATGTTCTACGTGCCTACAGATACTTAATTTGTACTGGAAGACCATACACCGCTCACAAGTATGTGAAACGGGGACAAATCGATGCCTTGGTCAGACTCACGGAAAATTTTCGAACAAGTATGCCGATCATTGCAAAAAATATCACTCTCATACTTAATTCATTTAGTTAGTGGTGATTGGCTCACAAATGTTATATGACCTTTTTTATTTACATTTGTGTTACAGTATTAAAAAATTGTACTAAAATCATGGTTTCGTTTCATGTTGCGTTTGCGGCTGCATTGCAGGCCTACATTAGGGTAGGTATTTTGTGTACATAGAGATGTACCTTGAAAAGTTGGCCATTGAAAAGTACTTTTCATTTCACTTTACTTTTCAATACTTGATTGCAATGTAGAGTTCTTTTCCATCACAGTGTGACGAAAAGTAACGATTTTGGTGTAACTGCTAGCGAAAGTGTTTAAAAATGTTATCAATGTTGTACAATTCGTTGTTTTGTTTTGAAGTAATGATTAATTACATATGAAAATGGAATATTTTTAAAAGATCTATGTGTAAGTATTTCGAACTGAAACAATATATTTTACTTCAAAACAACGAATTGTACAATGGTGACAACATTATTAAACACTTACGCAAGTAATTATTCTGAAAACGTTCCTTTTGAAACTGAAAATAGGGTCATTCCACGTCAGTTCGTACGCAAAGTGGTAGAGTGGGTCGGAGATTTTTTTCATTTTTTTCATGTGGGTAAACCTCGATGAGAGATGACGAATGCCGCAAACCGCAGCTCTCAGTCTTTTTGGAGGGCTGCCACGAGCATCTAAAGTTTTGAGGTAAAGTTGGATATGGTAAAATTGGGACGTGGATAACTCGAAAACCACGATGGGTTGAAAGTTGAAACTTTTTCCAATGTGTAGGACCTTTGAAGAGCTTTTTGACGATTTTTTGAAAATCAGTGTTGCCACTTTTTTTAACACGAAAAATTAGCTGTAAAAGTTGAAAAATGACATTTCCCTATGATGTCAATCGCCAAAAATTCTGAAAAAAATCTGTAAAGTACAACTTTACATGCTGATTAATATATTAAAAAATTGAGTTGACGTTATTTCGTATTTTCGAGAAAAAAAAATCCAAAGATTGGAAGAAAATACAATTTCAGGGTGTCTACCAATTTTTAAAAATCAAATTTCGCGACTTTTTCGCGACATTTTTTTAAGGTATCTAGTATCTACCTCTCAATTTGACCCGGGGCCCCGGCCCCACCAAAAAATCAACGAGATCAAGTTTATTATAGAAAAAAGTTTATACACGGAAGAAAATACGTCTTTAATTTTGAAAAAAGACAATTTTTCACAAAAATTTTCCAAAACTGAGTTATTTTATGGTAAAGAAGAGAAGTAGTTACTGCCCGACCGAAGCGAGGGTGAAAATTTTACGAAAAATTATGTTAGAACGGATAAAATGATAAAATGATTATTGAGAAAAAAATTCATGGAAAGTCTGAAATATTAGCAGATTTGGCCCGAGCGAAGCGAGGGCGAAATTTTTTCGAAGAATTTATTTAAAAAACAGCAAAAAAAGGACATATTTCCAAATGGGTTTCTCCTTTAAAACATCCCTTAGAAAATTCGAAAATTCTCCAATTATTTTAGATTTTCCTGACAATGGACACAATATTACCTTTGAAATTCCTAATCGTGATCGCTACTTAGTCTCCCACAAGAACATATTTTTCCGTTTCAAAATATTCAATTGTCTAAAATAGAAGGGAAGAGGACAAAGAGGTATATAATTTAAGAATGGGTTTTTTAAATTTATGAGCCCGAGCGAAGCGAGGGCGAAAATTTTTAGAAAAAATGTTCAAAAAGGTGAAATTTCTTTACTTTTTCTGTTTTGTAAAAGGCGAAAAAAATGGAAGTAATTTCGGAAAAATTCGCGACTTTTGATGAATTTTGGGTCAATTTCGCGACTTTTTCGCAACTTCAGCGACCTAAATCTAAATTCGCGACTTTTTCGCGACTTTCGCAGGCATCGGACCGAAATTTCGAAAAAAAATAGTAACTTTAGTAACTTTTTTTCTGAAAAAAGTAACCAATTTTTTGTGAAAAAGTAACCAATTTTTCGTGAAAAAGTAGACAATTTTTCAATTGAGTACCGTTTTTCCAAACTGAGCTAACTTCAAAAACCGTGCATGAGGAAAGGGCCTTAGGTGCCATTTTTTTCAGAAAGGGCCTTGAGTGCAATTTTTTCTGGGAAAAAAATGGCACCTAAGGCCCTTTCCTCATGCACGGTTTTTGAAGTTAGCTCAGTTTGGAAAAACGGTACTCAATTTTTCGCCTTTAAAAAATTATTAATACCCCCTCCTCCCCATTTTTTTTCAAACTTGTTTTTTTCTCTGTAATTTTACTACCGAAGAGAGAAAAAAATTTCATCTAAGAATGAGTTTTATCAGTGGCGTAGCCAGGAATTTCTCATGGGGTGAGTCAGAACTTTCATGGAACTTTCATAAATTTTTGGAAAGTTCTAAGTTTACTTCCATGCCAATTATTTTGGCCTCACAACTCCAAAATAATAAGAAATCTAAGCAGTAGGCGTCAAAATCTGTCTTTGGAGAGTACAAAATTGCCATGTATAATTTATTTAATGGTGATTTTGTTCATGCCCGAGCGAAGCGAGGGCGAAACTTTGAAAAAATTGGATTTTCAATGCCTAAAACAGGCATTGGAAACCATTTTTTTCGTATAATTGCCTCAAATAATTCATTAAACTGTGATTTTGTTCATGCCCGAGCAAAGCGAGGGCAAATATTTGAAAAATTTAATTTTGTATGTCCAAAAAAGACATTTTGCATGTAAATTTTATGATTTCGTTTTGCCATTTTTTTTTTTGCAAGTTGAGCGAAAAAAGTAACTTTGGTGCTGAAAAAGTAACTAAAGTAACTTTTTAGCCAAAAAAGTAACCAAAAGTAACAGAGCTTGAAAAAAGTAACCAAGTTACTTTAAAGTAACCGCCGTCCGACGCCTGCTTTCGCGACCGGTAGACACCCTGAGTTTGTACATGGTGTAAATGATAGTTGCCTAAATCGGGCACTTTTTCCCAATTTCTTTGCCTAAATGCCCACATTCGGCAATTGCCAGATTTGGGCATAATATAGATAAATATACTCATAGACATAAGTTTTCGCAAATAAAGAAGAAATGCACATTCACTCACGTTGAATGGAAAACATTCAATAAAACAGGCAGGCTGAAAGAAAAAACTCCATGAAAAGTTGAAGCACTTTTCCTTTTAAGGTAAAAACCTTAAATCATGGATAAATGTTCTAATTTGTGTGTAAAGAGACAAGACTTCATAAATTTTAATAAAAATGTCAAGGCACTTTTATAAAAAAATTCCCCTTTTTTTCTTATTTTTTTGAATTTTTTTTCTCATTTTCAACATTATTTCTTTTTTTTTTTTCAAAACATACCCTAACTTTATAAATTTTTATTAAAATGTCAATGCACTTTAAAATGGAAATGTCAAATATTTTAGTTCTAACAGCACGTGCCTCATTAGTTATGTCATCAATCACACAATTTCTTTTCAAATTTTACCTTCCCCTCCCCCACTTCTCGACATATACTTTTTTCTATTTTTGTTTTCAATTTTAAAAATATTTTCTTTTTTCCAAGTCTAAAGTAATGTCATTATGTCTTGATCTACGTTAAGATACACTTTTCAAATTTTACCTCCCCCTCACCATAAGTCATATCCATGTAAAAAATTGAATTTTCAACCAAGTGGTTAGCTGAGGTGGAAATTTCAATATTGTGCAAATAGAGACTATTCAAGTCTAAAAATTAGTAGGAAAGAGTAAAAATGAGATGTTTGCCTACAGGGCAGGAAAATTTTAAAAAACTGTCAATTGAAATTTTATAAGATGAAAAATTTACCAGCCCATCGCTTCATAGTATTTTAGGTCATTGTTATTACTTACAGTGACTGATAATCATATTTTGCAGAACATATTACCTTGGCAATTTTTACGACAATATCAACGATAAATTAAACGTTTCTCACTGAGCTGCAATTATTAGGTACAAAATGTGTACCTCTCTCATTGCCTATACATCGATAAAAATCAACCCAAGTTTGATAGAAATAATGAGCTAAAAAAAACACATTTAACTGCACCACGCGGATCCCTACAATCTTATGGAAAAAATTATAACATATGACTAACACAAACTTAGAAATCATTACAACTACCTGAGAAATCATCTAATACCATTCCACCACCAAACATTTTAGCAACACTCACCGATGATACAGCTCCGCTGGTGATAAAGTTGACAATGAAACTCGCGACGAAACCAAAGTTTAAAAAAATACGTAAATCACCCTCCCCAAAAAATTGATAAGTTATTGAAAAAACGGTCGAATACACGCGAGCACAACACAACACAACACAGCACAGCACATTACGCCACGAAACAATAATTTATGAATCAATTTAAAAATTTACGTTACAAGAAAATGTAAAAGAAACCCCAACTAACACAAAAAATAAAATTTGAAAACTGAAAACAACACGAAAAACGAACTGAAATTCCGATCCATGGTGTTGGAAATATTTTCCAAATGCCTGAAATCAGATGAAAAGTAAACTCAGCGATTAAAATAAATGTAGAACTCTTTACCATTGGGAAATTTGGAGAAAAATTCCATCACTGAAAAAAATATTCTGAAACCTACCAATTAAATCGTGGTCGATGGTGCGAGAAAACTTGGATGCCCACAGGTTACACAACAGATAACCTGAAATGAGACAAAAAAGAGGGAGTGATTGGAAAAATAATTCTTAATTCATTTTTGTTTGAAATTTACAAAAAATAATCCCTAGGAAATCATGTTTGGTTGGAAACATTTGGAAAATCCTAGAACCGATTTATTTCAATTTGAAAAATACAGAACTAGAAAAAAATTCAGACTTCCTAACCATTTGCGGAATCAGAAAAAAAAAACTAAAATTTTTTTGAATCTTACAAGCCAACATGTTGAATTCCTCAATTTTCCCATGCTATTATACCTACTAGCTTCATTTTTATTTTACAGAAATAAATTATCAAACTCTCTTACTAGAAAAAGTGGAAGTTCCTCATACAGTGCGACGTTGATGAATCCCAAATCATATCAATCCGGCTCGAAACAATTGATAGGTGTATTTCACATAAAACAGAAACAATATCAGATTAATGAAAAAATATAAAAAAATAAAATAAAGTAGCATTACTCATAGAATAATTTCCTAAATTTACACTGTGGAAAAATTATAATAAATGTAGAGTTGAAATTGCTTGTATTAGATAACATGAAAACAATATATCCTACACAAATCACAGATTTTGTGAAAAATTCGAAAAAATGTTGCCAAGCTGAAGCAGGACACGCAATTCCTGTTACTCATGCATTACCGTCACCACTGTAGGATGAGGCCAAAAAAAAATTAATATAATAATTCGAGTTACCTATATCATGGATATTCATTCTAGAAATTATAGAAAATCGACGAATTTATCACACATAATGATTATTAGCACTCATACATGTCGTGATCACAAAATATACTATTTTTCTCATTTCTAATGCAAATAAGTAACTAACACACGAATATCTGAAAAAAACTAGTGACATATAACTAATAAGTCATATTCTAGTATATCATGTGGAGCTGAAATTGAAAGAAAATCAAAATTGAATTTCCAAGGTATAGGAATCTGATTTGTTATAATTCCAGAGGTAATACATTGTAGGTACCATACATAAATTTCTTGAAAGCTAGTGGCAATATGTTAGTCAATACATCGGCATCACATGTTGAAATTTTTTTTAAAAAAGGCTGAAATTGTAAAATGTAAATATCTAATTATAAAAAAATGTAAGAGTAGATTATTGCACCACTCAAGACAATGTACCAAATCAACTTGGAAAAAACGAGCTTTGGAGGGGGGGGGGCACCTTTTGTAAAATTGCAGGTGAATATTTCCATCAGCTTAGATAAGTAACTAAGCACTTTGGTACACAAATACATTATTATGAAATAAATAAATCACTTCTATTGATTAGGTGTATTGCTTTTCTGAAAAAAAAAATCTGTTGCAAAGAGTGAGGTAAAAAGAAAATTATACAGTATCCGTTCCTATAAGTTTATATCACATAAATACGCTAGAAATTGTGGGGCACTGAGTATATTTACTCCATTCCTTGATAGTTGGAAATTATACAAGGAGCGGGTATGAGTTGGAAATCCTTTGGAAGAAATGAAATTAAATCGAGGGACGGCAATAAAATTCGCCAAAATTTACAAATTGGCAATTTGAAACATAGAATGATACCACTCAGAATCTTTCAGCATAATGTAGATATCTATTATATTCAAAGATGATATGAGAAAATCATCAAGTTGAAAGAATGAAGGAAAAGATTTGCCAGTACTGTAGTCTCACAAAAGGAGATTGCTGGTCATCCTCAGGGAGCATTGTCTTTCCAAAGTGAGCACTTGACAATCCTTCAAGCAGGTGGCTGAGAGGTAATGCCTCTCACATGACTGGGATGTGCCGACCTCCACACGCACCGACGCGGTTATGACCTCAAGGGCTTACCACACGTCAGGCGAGGTAACGTCAGTGCCTTTGACTATAAAACTGAAGTGTTCATAATCAAACTCAAAGCACACCCAAGACACGCCGGACTTCCACAGACAGCACTACCTACCATTCAAATGCCAAGACTCAGATTTGAATCGACGCGCCTGTGATTGAAAATTTGTACTCCGATACAATGAGAAAATCCATTTCGAAAAAGTTGCGATCAATGTGGAGAGAGCGGATCATTTCAAAAAAATATATTTTAATTGAAACGGGTTCCGTATTGACATAGCAACTGGGAATCAAACTAGCGATAAACAATACCAACTTCAACTTGTGTAAGAAGGTAAAAACATGCGAGCTTTTTATAAGCTGATCGACAGAATTTACCAAAAAAATTCTCCAATTATCTAGGTAATCGTCATTTTCATTGACTAATAACAACCACTAAGGGAAGGGGGAGATGACTTGAGAAATTCATCTATACAAGGAGAACCAAATTTAAAAAATTGCAACGATCCTTTTGAATTATTGAAAAAACGTTCAATATAGGTAACAACATTTCTTATCTTATGTACAAGTAAGTACTTTCCAGACACATCAATAACATTAATTTGAGTTTGATCTTATGCAGAGTATGAATGCTGAAAATGAAAAATCATCGTTTTGGGAGAAATAAATTTCAATTTTACTCGTGAAAGCACAAAACAGTTGCCAATGAAACAATTTTGAAACAAAATGCTGCAGTTATGTTCGAAAAATCGTACCTTTACTGGATGTAAATAAAAACTATAAAATTGTACCTATAAAAAATAAAATCTGCTTCGGTAACATCTGGTAGGTAACTTAATTGGTACCTAATAATAAACAGGGACTCTAAAAAAGCATTACAATTCGATTACACATCGCCAGGAAAAATTGGTTTCAATTTTAGCTAAAAATACATTTTTCAAAAAAGAAACATCATAATTCGATTACACATTGCCAGGATAAATTCGTTCCAATTTTAGCTGAAAATACATTTTTGGAAAAGAAATCGAGAATCTCAGTCTTTACAATTGATCTAAAAATATTTTTACTGTCACAAATTCTTATACAAATACATTTCAAATATGTTAATTACATATTTATCTACTTACATAATCGTGTTTTTTGTTTCAACACAATTTTAACGTAGGTACCTAAGTAATAATAAACATTTGAACTCACCATCGCGTTCGCCATTCTGCCACACTTGAACGTTATGAGGTTTACTTTCGATATTCTTGACATTTCACTGTAAAAAAAGAGAAATAGGTACCAAATTAGTCGCAAATACAGATATATAATTAGCAGTTACATATGTTGAGTAATCAAATATAAAGAATTTCCTATAAAGATGGCAAAAAAATTCCAAAAAGTGTCCATTTATTCGGAAATTATTTTTCTGGCTTTTTCAGATTTTGCTGGCTTCAGATTAATTTTTCAAATTTTTCAGGGGGGAGGAGGGAGACGTCACTAAGGACAAAAACAACTGATAAAATTTCAAAAAATGTCTAACACTGTCATATCATAGAACCAGAAGTAGGCCAATATATTATTCAATGTTTCAAAATTAAAATAATGATCAAGGGAAGGAAGAGATGGATATACATATGTACTGATGAGACCAGCTTTTCAGCAGTTCTCAACGTTTGAGATCCAATGGAGACCGTGCCAGGCTGATGCGGGGGGGGGGAGATAGTCAAGGCCTGCTCAGGCGGTCACGAATTAATTAATTTGTTCAGTTAATCTGCAACAATTTTCTAATAACTTTCTTCAGGGTGTCTACCGATTTTTCAAAATCAAATTTCGCGACTTTTTCGCGACCTTATTCTAAGGTATCTATTATCTACCTCTCAATTCGACCCACCCCCCCCCCCCCCCCCAACAAAAAAAATCAAAGAGATTAATTAATTTATTGAAGAAAAAATTTCATACACGGAAGAAAATACGTCTTCAATTTGAAAAAAAAGGCAATTTTTCACCAAAATTTTCAAAAATTGATCTATTTTATGGTGAAAAAAAGAAATAGCTACTGCCCGAGCGAAGCGAGGGTGAAAATTTTTACGAAAAATCATGTTAGAACGGATAAAATTGTTATATGTTGACTCTAAAACTGAGAAATAAATTCATGGCAAGTCTGAAATATTAGCAGATTACCAATATAATGATACGATTATTTGGCCCGAGCGCAGCGAGGGCGAAATTTTTTCGAAAAATCAATTTAAAAAACAGCAAAAAAGAGACATATTTTCAAATGATTTCTCTTTCTGAATTTTTAAAACATTTCTTAGAAAATCCCAAAATTCTCCATTTTTTTAGATTTTCTTGAGAATACACACAATATTCCCTTTGAAATTCCCAATCGTGATCGCTACTCAGTCTCCCACAAGAACATATTTTTCCGCTTCAAAATATTCAATTGTCTGAAATAGAAGGGAAGAAGGTTTTTAATTTAAAGGATTTTAAAATTTATGAGCCCGAGCGAAGCGAGGGCGAAAATTTTTAGAAAAAATGTTCAAAAAGGTAAAATTTCTTCACCTTTTCTGTTTTGTAAAAGATGAAAAAAAAAACTGAAGTAATTTCGGAAAAATTCGCGACTTTTGATGAATTTTGGGTTAATTTTGCGACTTTTTCGTGACTTCAGCGACCTAAATCAAAATTCGCGACTTTTTCGCGACTTTCGCGACCGGTAGAAACCCTGAATTTTCTTTTTCAAAGGTCAAAATTGTGTAAATTGATTTTTTTTTTTTGTTAATTTCACACCATATTCAAAGACAAAGTCGGTAAAAGCATTTTAACTCCATTCAACACCCGTTAATATGTGTGAAAATGCAGAGTTATTAAATGTTAACTTCAAAAGTTGAAAAAAAAAACATTTTGGTATCAGGCGGTGCTGGTGTGATCCAGGGGTAACCAAATAAGAAATTCTGATACCAAAATGTTTTTTTTTTTTTCAATTTTTGAAGTTAACATTTAATAACTCTGCATTTTCACACATATTAACGGGTGTTGAATGGAGTTAAAATGCTTTTACCGACTTTTTCTTTGAATATGGTGTAAAATTAACAGAAAAAAAATCAATTTACACTATTTTGACTTTTGAAAAAGAAAATTGTATTTTCTTCCAATCTTTGGAATTTTTTTTCTCGAAAATACGAAATAACGTCAACTCAATTTTTTAATATATTAATCAGCATGTAAAGTTGTACTTTACAGATTTTTTTCACAATTTTTGGCGATTGACATCATAGGGAAATGCCATTTTTCAACTTTTACAGCTAATTTTTCGTGTTAAAAAAAGTGGCAACACTGATTTTCAAAAAATCGTCAAAAAGCTCTTCAAAGGTCCTACACATTGGAAAAAGTTTCAACTTTCAACCCATCATGGTTTTCGAGTTATCCACGTCCCAATTTTACCATATCCAACTTTACCTCAAAACTTTAGATGCTCGTGGCAGCCCTCCAAAAAGACTTTGAGAGCTGCGGTTTGCGGCATTCGTCACCTCTCATCGAGGTTTACCCACATGAAAAAAATATAAAAAATTCTGGAACGTATATCTCTGTTCCTGAGCGACCTTGGAAAAAAAGTTGAATACAAAAAATGTTCCTTTTTTTGTCCTCAACAACTTCGTTAAAAAGAGTTTTAAAATTTTTTTTGAATTGAAGGAGTTATAAGCTGAAATGACAGCAAAGTGGGAGCGAAAAAAAAGTGCGATGAAAAAGGGCATATAACTCGTCACATCAAAACGGGTATATTTAAAATATTTCAAGGTGTACAATGAAGATAGCGCTGTTTTCTTGTAGTGGAAGGTTGATATTTCAACATCCTTAAGTTTCCCAACCGCACCTTGACAATTAATTTCTGAGAAATCATTCCAAAACTTCAATCGACGATTCCCAAAAACGCCATTTTTGTTATATGCCCTTTTTGTTCTGACGTATTCAATTGAAATATATGTTCTTAAAATTCACCACAAAATAATGAGACAAAACCACGTAGCTCATGGAAAGGTGGAGGGGTAATTTACGAATAAATACTTTTCAATTTTTTTTTCGACACCAGATATGAAATACGTTAGAGAATTGCTGCTGACATCGATGACTCGACAATTTTTTTTACACTATACGAAGCCAAACGAACGTGTTCTTATACAACGCTTGCAATGCCACAGCTAAGCCACAGGGGATTGTAGAAGATCGCGCGAAAAAATTTTAACACAGAGTAAAAGAAATACTGCAAAGCATAGTACACAGACTTACTCATTTTCGAACCCCTATAGATCCCTAGCTCCCTGAATTAGAGAAAAAAGCCCCAACAACCGAACATATTTGTCGATATAAAGGAGTATTTTTTAATTAACCAAATTTCCGACCCCTTATATACTTTTGAACCGACGGCTACTGCTACTGCGGCGACGAGCGACGTAGCCGTAGACCTTCGAGAGAGAAACACAGACGGTATAAGGGAAAAAAATATAGGTAATATTGATAAACCGCGTATGTGCCAGAAAAAGACGTAAAATATAATATAAAAATTCGACTCGACGCGATAAACAGCGATAAAAGCGCGCGAAAGAAATCGCCCCCAGTGCGTTTCTTATACTTCCACACCGCGTGTTTTCTCTTTCTCTTTCCCGCACGCGTACTTTTTTCACTCGTTTATTGAAAAATATCATTAAAGAGAAAATGTGATAGATGAAAAATCTATTCGGAAACATTCTAAATGGCAAACAAGCTAAAAGGGTCGTTTCACACTCAGGGGTTAAAACGAATATTATAGCTCCCTTATCGTTTCGTTTATACCATAACGCCGCATCTTATAGTCTGAGCACGAGTCCTTAAACACAATACAACGAACAAACAATTCTATATTATTGCCATCGGCTACGATGCGACCGTACCTAGTCGACGTACAACGCATATCCCGATCCCGAAACCGATCCATCGCACACAACAATGATCTGCCAAGCCCCCCCCCCCCCCCCAAAAAAAATACCACGTGATCGGTGTAGCTTTTTTATAAAAGCTTCTCATTTATCAGAGAACACGTGCTCGTAATAAGTGCATCTCGATGCAAAAATGGCGAATTGAAGCGGTTATTGAGTCGGTGAATTCTACCAATGGTTTACCCAAATCCTTCATACGAAAAGTCGAAGATTTAATTTTTTTACAGACAAATTCGAATCTACAGCTGGTGAATAATCATCGCTCGTGATTTCCGATAAAGGGTATATAGCCGGGTAAGTAGAGCAGGGAATAGGAGTCGACTCCGGAGTCGGAGTCAAACTGACTCCAAATTGACTCCGGAGTCAAGTCGGAGTCAGGAGTCAAGGTCATAGATTGACTCCGGAGTCAAGCGCAGTAAAGAGTCAAGGTCATAGATTGACTCCGAAGTCAAAGTGGAGTCAGGAGTCAGGGTGTGAGCTTAACTCCGGAGTCAAGGCGGAGTCCGGAGTCAACCTACTCCCTTGACTCCGGAGTTAAAGTGGAGTCAGGTTTCAACTTTCTCCCTTGACTCCGGGAGTGAAGCCGGAGTTAGGAGTCAACTTTTTGGCTGACTCCTAGTCCCTGAAGTAGAGTGATGTGGGCTTGGAAACCGATTATAACCGCTCCCGCCTCAAAAGAGTCGCATATTCTGGCACGTATTTTTGACTGCAAATTTTGGATTTCCAGCTGAAGTATTTTTGGAAGTAGGAGTCAAAATGAGTGTTTTCTTTCATTATTTTTTCATTTTTCGCTCAATACACGTAAAAATTTCGCGCTTTTCTACAGCTTCTAGAGAGTGGAAAGATCCCAGAATGTCCAGAATATTTCAGAGATGATTTTCCCTGACTTTTCCAGGTTTTTCAGATTAATTTTTCAATGTTTTCCAAATCTTTTAAAGGGCATTCCCGGATAAGTATAGTGAATCGGCCCCGGGCCCTACACCAAAGCCGCTTAGGTGGTGGGTAGGTACCATCAAGGTACTTTCATTCCCCAAGTTTCAGACCTGTATGGCGAGTGAGTCTTGAGTAATTCACTCATAACTTAAAACCAGTCTCGAATTTTTTTCTGCGGATCTACTCAACTGATTTTTTTGAAACTTGAACCAAATTGTAGGTATATACAAAGGCTTTTTATGAAAAAATTGACAGCTCCCCCCCACCAATTCTCCCTCCTCAGAACTCTGAGTCAAAATTTTCGTGCCCTCCTTACCTATGAAGTCGGCGAGGTACACTTTTCAAAAAATTGTTTTTAGATGTATATTTGACCCAAGAATAACATATATTTTTTTCAAAATTTTATCTCACCTGCGCCTTGGTCAAAAATGGCCAAAAGTAGCTTCAACTCGAGGTCAAAAGGCCAATTATGAGAACAGCAGATGGCCGATGTACAAAATTCAAACGACGAGACGAACGTTAGACTCACTCACTCGTTCGGTGTAGTAGTGTATGCCGCTGATGCAAATTGCTTGAAAATTACTCGTTTAAATGAAAAAGCACAAGAATTGAAAAGTTGTTTATTTTTGAAGTACTTCAATATGAGCTATGAACGAACTTTCTACGATAAAAACTCGCTGAGATCTGATTTTTCACATTTTACATGATAAGAAAACAACCAATCAGAAGCGTTCTTTCTCGGTAGGATGTCTGACGACGCTATTTATTCAGCTAGCTCGGTCCATATACTCTATAGTCAAAGGCAACCCCCCACCCCACCCCATTTTTGGGACCAATGATACATAAGCAATATTGGTGTCGTTTTCATATGAATCGTCCCTCCTGATCATGAATATGAGGTCAAAAGTTCTTTAAAACCCCCTTCAATAATAATTAACCCATTGACCTTTTGAAACTTGAACTGAATTAGCATACAAAAAAAAGGATTTTAATCGTTGAAATACGAAGAAAAAATATATGGACGTCAAATGTAAAAAAAAATTACATTACTAAGGAATAAAAAAACCGCATGGCGAAAAATTGTTTGAGGCTCTTTTCTGCTGCAATAGCACCCCCCCCCCCCGCCACATTTTTTGGGGTAATGATGGATAGACAATATTGGTGTCGTTCTCATATGAATCATCCCTCCTGATCATGAATATTAGGTCAAAAGTTGAATTAAAGCCCTCTTTAACTCATTTTGGGGGTGAGTCGAGAAATTGAGCAAAATATTCGACTCAGACGAAACCCCTGTGGCTATTGATGACGATACTGATCAGGAATTCGCAGACGAAGACAACTAAACATTTTTGACCTCATTATCTTGATTGTTTTGATGTATTGTAAATACTTTTTTTTTTTTTACTTTCATCTTATTTATTTTGGGGTGATGCAAAATTTTTCAAAAATATTTCACAGCCATATATTTTCTTCGTATTTCAACGATTAAAATCCTTTTTTTGTATACTAATTCAGTTCAAGTTTCAAAAGGTCAATAGGTTAATTATTATTGGAGGGGGTTTTAAAGAACTTTTGACCTCATATCCATGATCAGGAGGGATGATTCATATGAAAACGACACCAATATAAAAAATCAGTGAAATGATGTAATTCAGCCAGAACGGAGCGAGATTTTTATAAAAATTTATTAAAAAATAAACAAAGAAACACTTTTCTAAATGATTTATCCTTTTTTTTTTTTTTAGAGGAAATTCAAAAATTTCCTCACTTTTCCAGGTTTTTAGAAAATGAACACCCTGGAACCCTAGAAATTTTTTTTCAAATTTTTTGGGCAAGCCAAGCTACGCTCTTGCTACTGTGTAATGCATATTTTTGTTTTCCGGTGATTATTTTTACGTTTGCGAATGGTTTATTTTGAAAATTCTCATGGAAGAAGAAAAAAGTACATACTTTTCAATTTTTCCAACACCACAGCTGTATCTCTTTTCGTTTTAAAGTCGCGTAGTTTTAAATATTTGTATTATTCCGCGAAATTAATATTGAATTTTTTCTATTTAATGAGACTAAAGTTTTATAGAGCATCACAGAGCACTAAACCAACCCATTTAAACTATGTGTCTGAGCGTAGGTAAAAAGATTTCGGACATTTCAGTTGTGGCAAACTGCGGCGAACTGAATAATCTGACATTTACTTTGTCAAGTGCTGATGACTACATTGGGTGAAAATTTACTAAAATGGTTCAAATTCAGGATAAAGCGCTAAAATTAGTCAAATTTAGGTGATCTGGACGTAATTTTTCACGGCGAATTCAATTTGTTGGTTATTATATGTTCTGATCCTTTTTAGGGAAGAGGGTAACAATACACAATTTTGATAAAATTTAAAAATATCGACATGTATATCAAAATCTTGATTTTTTGGGTCGAGGAATTCAATTTTGGGGTTATTTTTCTTCTCTGTCTTTCAAAAGAGGGGGTAACAATACAAAATTTTGAAAAAATTGAAAAATATTGACATGATGTATGTCAAAGAAATGGAATTTTCAAAAAATTCGACTGTGGAGGTATTTTTCCTTCATTTTAATATTAAATAAGTTTTTGAAAATACTATAAAAAAATTTTTTTAATGAATCTATTTTGAAAAAATTTTACCTTGGATTTACTTTTAAAAATCTTTTCATTACAAAGTGGATTCGGTATTTTCAAAAGGGCGTAAATCGGCGAAAAATTGCCCAAAAATTTTGAAAAACATGTCTATGATTTCTCTAACCCTCTAGAAGCTATAAAAAACGCGAATTTTCATCTGTATTTGGCGAAAAGTGAGAAAATTATGAAATAAAACACACATGTTGGCCCCTCCTTCCAAAAATACTTGAGCCAGAGGTCCAAAATTGTTGTGAAAATTATTTACCAGAATAGGCGACCCTTTGGAGGCAGTAGCTGTCGAAATCGGTTTCCAAGTCCAAATCGCCCTACTTATTTCACGTACAGCCCCCTTCCTCGATCAGCAACTCGCCTCAGAGACCAGGAATACTCTAAATCGTTGATTTAGTTTATACAAAACAGCTATCGTCAAATTGGACGAAAAAATTCCGCTACACGGAAAAACAAACGAAGATATCTCGAGACTCTCGGTCTGGTAATAAATCAGAGTACGTACGAAACTCGAAATCTCGAATCGGATGCACTTGTTCGACGCAACATGCGCAGTTAATCCGAGAAGCAAAACCACATAAACGCATTATCGATCTGAACCCATCTCAGGCGGCTCGGCTGGTTCTTGCGATTAAAAATATTTCATTATATACCCAGAAGGTCGACTATAAAAGTAGTTAAACGTGTCATCGCCATCAGACAAGGCAATTCCAACTTGGTAATATTTAAATAAGTTATTCGAATAGTTGTTCCTACTCTCACACTCTACACGAAGCAGTACTCTTTCTTTACGCTAAGCAAACTCAATTGTCTCCCTTTTTCTCCATTTCCATCAGCAACTTCATCTTGCACAGCCAAATAGCTCATAATGTCGAGATACCACCGAACAAAGGAATCATTTCGCAATAAAATACGTGTAAATTGAGTCATTAATTCGATCGCCGCCACCGCATACCGCGACTACAACGAGCAAGGAGACACATAACAAAGTATACCAGCAGAGCAGCGTTGTCGCGTCATAAAAACGACGCAGCGAACCGGTTCACTTTGGGTGCTGGACAAGATTGTATACAGTACCGCGCAAAACTATCTTTAATCGTATAACGTATACCTACAAGGTGTTAATTATACGTTCGCATCGGGTAAAAAAGACGCTCTAAATGAAGAATGAAGATAATTCGGAGAAGCAGAAAGAGGGTCGTGGGCGATGGTTCATTGATGTAATAGGTTATTAAAGTCGGTACATCGGAGAGGATATAATCAAATCATTCACACACGATGGATATTTTAAACATGTCAACAAAATAGTGAAACCGCGGCGGAGATGGCTGTTGTTTTGAATGCGACGAGATAGATGGTAGCAGACCCATAAAAAGTTCCAACTGACGCGTGTGTTGGGTAAATCTATCATTGAGAGGTATATTTCGCGAATGACACTAAAATTTACGTACTATTGGATGGCGTAAATTCCGGGTGTTCCTAAAGAGGCGCTAGCATCAACCTTGATTGAACTCGAGCATAAAGGTTTGCCGATCCAAAACCTGAAGTGGTAAATCAGGAAACTCAAAAATGTTGCTCTTCATCGACTTACACTCGGATAGAGGGGTCTTAAGAGGAGTGGGGTAAAAATAAACGAAATGGATTGAAACAGAAGCAATAATCGCCCTACCATAGTCCAGGCGATTCTGATCTACTTTTTAATGCTGAGCACGAATATGATTTCAGTTTTTCTCCATCACGTCGGGCATTTCATGAGTATTTTTTGTCGTGGACTGTGAGCTAAAAATTTGGAAAAAATTGAAATAATATTGTATCAAGGTAGTAATACAGACATTTTAGGTTTTGACCCAAAAAAATTAGCAGGAAGGGGAAGTTTCGTATATAAGCTCAGTAAGGTACATATGTATTTTAATATTCCCGAACTTCCCTAAAATCGGTGAATATTTTGACCCCTTTTTGGAGGATGAGGAGGTTCAAATTTTGGTTTTTCGACTATAACTTTCAAAATTACGTATTTACGAAAAAAAAGTTGAAACAAAAATTGTAGAGCATAAAAAAACGAACAATTTTGTTATTTACAATTTTTTCCTAGGACGTCATGGGACGAGTGTGTAAGCCTGGTAAATTTAAAATCTAGCGAACCAATGGTCGAACTAGTGTGGTTCTGAGGTTTTCGTGGGCGCTGAACTCGATTTTTATGATAATTTGACCCCTGGACCCAAATTGAGTCTCAAAAGGAGAGTTTATTCAGTTGATGAAAAATTTTCCAACGCCGCGCTGCTTTTTTTCTTTTTGCAATACCTAGCTCGCCCCCAAGACCACGTAGAAAAAAGTAAAAAAAAGTAAAATGTTCGTCTTTTAATGCTCTACAACGTTTGTTTGAACCAATTTTTCGAATTTTACACTACAGCTAAGCTACGCTTGGGGGAAAATGCAACTTTTCCTTCGGAGGGTCCACCTCCCTACTTTGAGATAAGGGGTCGGTTATACATTTTTCTTATTCTACATAGTAATAGGATGTACTATGCAAAAAAACCTCTCCTAAAAGTCGATTAACCCGATTTTTGGTGATTTTTTCTGGTAATGGGAAATTTTTAAAATTGATTTTTTTTCGAGGACTCTAGCTAACTCCCATGACGCCCTAGGAAAAAATTGTAAATAACAAAATTGTTCCTTTTTTTATGCTCTGCAATTTTTGTTTCAACTTTTTTTTCGTAAATACGTAATTTTGAAAGTTATAGTCAAAAAACCAAAATTTGAACCCCCTCACCCCCCAAAAGAGGGTCAAAATATTCACCGATTTTAGGGAAGTTCGAGAATATTAAAATACATACCTTACTGAGCTTATATACGAAACTTCCCCTTCCTGCTAATTTTTTTCGGGTTAGGGCCTTATTTTAGCTAAAATGTCTGTACTATAGGCTCATTAGAGTGGTCCTTATTTATACTTGATGATTTTTTTTTTGAATTCTTCTCGTACCCCCCCCCCCCCTCTCAAAGTTGTTCCTTTTTCTGAGAAAATAATTCCCTGAAATTTTTGGCCCCAAATTTATTATTAACACGTGCCTGTAAGCCCCCCCCTCCCAAATACCAAAGGTACCCCCGTTCAAGATAAATGGATCTGCCTAAGAGCTACTTTTTAAAACTAACCACCAGACATTGTTAAGGACTCCAAAAAATAATTTTAAGACGAATTTTCCACCCCCCCCCCCCCCACCAATCGTTTTTTTTTCGAAAAATCACATTTTGGAACCTTACGAACCAAAAAATTTGAAATTTATGTGGTTACTCGGAAAGTGGTAACCAACTTTTGAGAATTTTTTCAGATTTTTTGCACGCCTTCTAGCCAAAACCCCACTTCGAAACCTTAAAATCGCACTAATTTCAAAACTAAAAGACATACATTTTTTCTTTTTGGTACATACAAATATGGTTCTACCTTGGTACAATATAATGCAAATTTTTTCAGATTTTTTGGTTCGGCGAAAAAAATGTGATTTTCTATTCAAAAATACCCATTTCGTCATTCATGCAACCAAAAATTTTGAAATTTATATGGTATGAACGTGGAGAGGCAACAAACTTTTGAGAATTTTTTCAATTTTTTTTTGCAACGCATTCTAGCCCAACACCCACCCTCAATCTTTCATAATTTTCTCGTTTTTCGTCAAATACATGTAAAAATGTCGCGTTTTTTTAAATAACATTTAAATGTATAGAGGAACCCCAGAAATTTTTTGCAGAGTTATCCACCCGTTTACGTTGTACAACGAAGGGTTTATCGGGAAAATAGTTCAAACAGGGTGTTCTTCGGTTAGGTCGAAGGTCGAGAACTTGAAAATCGAAACGTAGAAAATTATACTTTTTCATTACGCGTTTGTATGTTGGTCAAGATTGAAATTGTTCCGTTTTGAACCCACTTTTGTATTGGAGGGTTGAAGGGGCAATTTTATTTTTTTCCTCAAAATGAGTGTCATTTATCCATAAGTTTAAGTACACCACAAAAATTTTGAAAATTTTGAAGTGGTGGAAGTTCGTCAAAAAAAACTAAAACCCCAAGCAATAAAAAACGTGTATTTTTTATTTTTTATTCATTTTACGCGTACTTTAGTAGCATAAAAGAAATTTTCTTCGCCAAAAATAAGATTTACGATAATATCTGATACTAAAATCGATATAATATTATTCGAGGGACTCGAACTATCGGAACCCCATATTAGCTCCCCCCCCCCCTATTTTGAGTTGATATAAGGTCGGCAATATGGGTGTCGATTTCGTATAAGTCGAACCTTCGGAGTACGAAAATGAAATCAAATAAGTAATCGGAGCCTTCAAATGTCTCGTACGATTTTTCAATCACTCGATTCTTCTGGGAGTCGACTTTTGGATTTGGGGTCAAAATTACTGCGGAAATTAATCTAAAAGCTTCGAACCCTCCCTAGAGTCATTTTCAAATTTTTTCCCAAGATTTTTTTCCACGCTTTGCAATTTCATCAGTTTCAGGTTCCTGAGAGTGGAAAAAAATCTCTAAATCAAACAATCGATTTTTCGAGCAGTTTCCAATCGTTTACCAGATTACGAGTAATTTGTTTCACAGGCATCATAGCGAAATTTCGAAGAAAAAAAGTGACTTTTGGTGACTTTTTTGAGCAAAAAATGACCAAAAAATGACCAAAAGTAACCTAAAGTAACCAAAAATTCGATTTTTTCGGAGGGAATTTTTTTACAGTTTTTTTGGGGGGGGAAAATTTTTTTTGTAGTTTTTTGCAAACATTTCAAAGATAAATCAACTGAAATGGCGTGAATAATTTCATTCCAGGTATCATAGCGAAACTCTATCAAAATTAAGTAATTTTTAGTAACTTTATTCGAACAAGAAGTAATCAAAAAGTAATCAAAAAATGAGCAAAATGTAACCAAAAATTCAATTTTTTAGAAGGGGGGAGGGCAATTTTTTTCAAGTGTCCTGCAATCATTTTAAAGATAAGCTGAAACGACGTGAATAATTGTATTAAATTCCTTCGTCAAAATTACAAACAAATAATAATTTCATTACGGTTGTAACACACAGTGTTGCCGAATTCTAATGTTGAAAAGTTCCCAAAAATAATCCGGGATTTGTAAAAAGTTCCGGTATTTTATTTCACCACCACCATAGCTAAAAAAAAATAGGGCTGGGAATTCAAGAAAAAATGAGGGGAGGGCGTCAAAATTCAATGAAAAAATTAGGTAATCTAAAAATCTAATTTTTTTAGTGGCACTTTAGGAGGCAGATATACATAATTAATCTAATTATACAGATTTGAGCAAAGAAAAATTGAAAAATGACGAGATTTTTGGAACAAACAATTAATATATGACCTATATACCTATTAGGTATTAGGTAAATAGGTATCTACTCTCTAAATCTAATCAGTCAATTTTCGTAAAACGGTGCCTTTTTGAATCAGTGAGTTGAATTTATCTGAAAATCTGCAATATTTCAATTGTTTGATTGATTTATTTTAGTCAAAATTATTGATTTATTCTGAAAAATTAATTACTTTAGGTACTGATTTAAAAAAACAGAATTTTTTCAAATTTAGAAATAGAATAATTATTGAAATATTGCCCGAGCGAAGCGAGGGTAAATTTTTTTGAAAAATCTTTATCAATTTTTCATTTTTTTCTTAAAGAATTTGGAAAAATATAAATTTTTACGTACAAATTTGAATTTTTGCTTGAAAATGCGAAGAAAAGTGACTTTTGAAGGAAAAAGTGACCACAGTGACCTTTTAGACGTGAAAAGTGGCCAAAAGTGACAAATACCCTAAAAAAGTGACCCGCTATGATGCCTGGTTTCATCGAATCGTCAAAAAGACACGCAAAACGAAAGAAATCAAATAAATCGGATGCAACACAAACAACGATTATTTACAATCGGATTTTAGATCTTCAATGAATCTCGAAGTAATGGAAACTGGGTGTCAGTACTCATTATCACACACACATCTAAAAGCACACGACCACCAATATGCGGGGGAAAATACCGACATTACCGAGTAAGGCGCTGAGATGCCGTACAAAGGAAATGCTGCAGCTCGAGGATCAGAAAAGCCGAAAAAAAAACAACACCTACGTCTCGCGTGGCAAACACGAAAGAACGACGGTGATTTAGAGACTCGCAGATAAAGAATTATTGCACTCGGTTACTGCACATTGTCAGCTAATACCAAAGTTAACAACAAATATTTAAGTTATCTTGAAAGTACAGCTGTTTTGTCCATAAATAAACACGACGCTGTGCGGTGCCGCTGTCATCCGTCTGCGTCTCTCGTCGCGCCATTTAATACATATTAGGACCAGCACATCAGCTGTAAAGGATGTATTGCCCTTTTTAGTGTATCGCACTGTTGTGTAACGATGTACTGGCAAGTTATTGAAATGACGGTACGTTTCGCGATATGAAGAAGGAAAATTGGAAGCGAAGACGATGACGGAGGTGCTAAGTAAACAAAAACAAGATAGCGGAATTTAATCGTTCGATTATAACTCGTTAAGCCATATATAAGACAGGGACGAAAGTGCATCGGAGTGCGGCAGATTTAATTTCGATACAAGTTGTTGTTCGAACGTGGTACATACTACGTAGCGGCAGTCGCGTCCGTATACCTCGATTTTCCATTATTTATTAAACTTACCCCCTTACCCCTTGCAGCTTTCCGTCCACCCGTTTACGTTGTAAAACGAAGGGTTTATCGGGAAAATAGTTCAAACAGGGTGTTCTTCGGTTAGGTCGAAGGTCGAGAACTCGAAAATCGAGACGTAGAAAATTATACTTTTTCATTACGCGTTTGTATGTTGGTCAAGATTGAAATTGCTCCGGCTATTATTATGCGAACAGTACGAGAAAAGTATTTCGAGAGGCTGAATTTCCAATTATCCGCTCATTTCCACTTGAAACGGTATTATTTTTACAAATTTTCATAAAAATCGTATATTAGGACAGTTCGGAGCAATATACTTAAGTATCATCCTCTCCTCTTCTCCTTTTCAGAAAGAACTGAAGCAAAGATTGTTGGGTAGGGTAGAGTGGGGGTACATAAAAATTAGAATTTAATTTATGGATGGCGACTCAAAATCATCAAATATTAATTTTTCTGTCGAAAAATGTAATTCATCCAAAGGATATGGCCGGATAAGGGACGAATTTGGCCCTTGGTGGTTTTGGGCTCCTAAACACCTCAAATGGGGTATATATTGACCAGAAAAAAATGTTCACAAAATTTTGAACAGGCATCATAGCGAAATTCCGAAGAAAAAAAGTGACTTTTAGTGACCTTTTTTGAGAAAAAGTGACCAAAAAGTGACCAAAAAATGACCAAAAATTCGATATTTCGAGGAAATTTTTTACAGTTAAAAGAGGGCTGAGAATTCAAGAAAAAATGAGGGGAGGGGGTCAAAATTCAATGAAAAAATTAGGTAATCTAAAAATCTAATTTTTTTTAGTGGCACTTTAGGAGGCAGATATACATACATAATTAATTTAATTATACAGATTTGAGCAAGAAAAATTGAAAAATGACGAGATTTTTGGAACAAACAATTAATATATGACCTATATCTACTCTCTAAATCTAAATCAGTCAATTTTCGTAAAACTGTGTCTTTTTGAATCAGTGAAATGAATTTATTTTAAAATCTGTGATATTTCAATTGTTTGATTGATTCATTTTAGTCAAAATTATTGTTTTATTCTGTCAAATGAAGAATTGATTAAAAAATCAGTTAGGTACTTTACTGATTTAGAAAAACAGAATTTTTTCAAATTAAGAAATAGAATTATTGAAATAGGTACTGCCTGAGCGAAGCGAGGGCAAATTTTTTTGAAAAATCATTATCAACTTTTTAATTTTTTTTCTTAAAGAATTTTGAAAAATAGCAATTTTTACGTAAAAATTTGAATTTTTGCTTGAAAATGCGAAAAAAGTAACGAAATTTTAATGAAAATTGCATTTGAGCAATTTTAACCCATTTTGAGCCCCAAATTGGGTCAATTTTCGATTATTTTCAAAGAATTGACATGTGACCTATGAAAGTGGAGTAGAATTTCGCTAGAAATTCAAAAATACCATCCACTTTTTTTGAGCATTTTTTGAGAATTTTGAGCCTCAAATTGGGTCAATTTTTTATTAATTTCAAAAAATTGGCATGTGACCTATGTAAGTGGGGTAGAATTTTGCAAGATATTCAAAAATACCATCCAAATCTTTTTTTGAGCAACTCTTGAGAATTTTGAGCCCTTGATTTAGTAGATTTTTAGATAGACCCATCAGTATGGATTAAAATTTCATAGAGGAAACCAAAAATCAAATTCGAATAATTTTCTGAATGAAACGGAACCTACTTATTTTTTCAACGGAATGTAATTGATTTGAATTTTTCATTTTCTTTTTTATCAGTTTAGATTGTTCATTTTTTTGCATTCCAATAAAATATTTTGCGCTTAAAATTACCCACGCTTGAAAGTTGTTTTAAAAAGTTCTGAATTACATTTTAAAATCTTTGGCGAAATTCTATCCCTTTTTCGTAGATCACACGCCAATTTTTTGAAATTAATCAGAAATTGATTCAATTTGAGGCTCAAAATTCTCAGAAGTTACTCAAAAAAAGTTTTGGATGATATTTTTGAATTTCTGGCAAAATTCTACCCCACTTACATAGGTCACATGCCAATTTTTTAAATTAATAAAAAATTGACCCAATTTGAGGCTCAAAATTCTCAAAAAATGCTCAAAACAGCACCCCATTGTGCCCGTGAACCAACGGATATGACATATATTTGGAGTCGGGGGAGTGTCTGCTACCAGAATGTGAAAAAAAAATTTTGTCCTACGTCAAATTTCGAAAAAAGGGAGGGGTTTCAGGCCCTCAGCTCCCTATTGTGCCAGGGCAAAAATCCAAAATACGGGGTTTTGGGACTACGAGACCCATACCTACAATAAACCAACAGTTTTTTTTCTCGAGGGAAAATACACACTAATTTCGATTTCTAGAGCACTTTTTGCCACTAGGACTGTAGACTATTTTTAATTTCAACGGAAGTAAAGGAAATTTTCTATTCTTTAGCATAAAATTATATCTCGTAGAGGTGTATTTATAATAATTTTTCTACAATTTTGGTGCACTCCTTCACGTTTTTTCGGCTATTAGAAGTTTTCAATTTAAAAACACCATAATAAGCAAAGATGAGCGACTACCTGGAAAAATTACTAAAAAATACGTTGTTAATGCACAATTTTTTTATGTAAATATTTGGTTTCAGCCATTTCTTTATACTAAGGGCCAAAAATCGCAAAGAAATGTTTCATTTTAGCAGAATTTTCAAATTTTGAGCGATTTATACAGAAATAAATGACCAAATGAAAAAACCAATCCCATTTTCGTGTTCAGCAGGTCAAAATATACCCCAATAACACCCTTTTCGCGATTATTTTATTAGTAGTCTCGAAATACATTTTTTTTCAGCATAAAAAATTAAAGTAAACAGTGAATTTTGAAACTTTAAGCAAAATTATCGTGAAAAGGGTGTTTATCGGTGTATTTTGATCTGCTGAACACGAATATTTGATTGGTTTCTTTCATTTGGCCATTCCTCTCTGTATAAATCACCCGAAATTTGAAAAATTTGCTAAAATGACAACATTTCTGTACGGTTTTTCGCAATTTTCAGCCCTTAGTTCAAAGAAATGGCCACAACCAAGTACACAACAAAATTCTACATAAAATAATGTATATTTTAGTAATTTTTCCAGGGT
The DNA here is from genome assembly GCA_033439095.1 of Pseudococcus viburni. Taxonomy (NCBI): domain Eukaryota; kingdom Metazoa; phylum Arthropoda; class Insecta; order Hemiptera; family Pseudococcidae; genus Pseudococcus; species Pseudococcus viburni. The sequence goes on from JAVBJF010000345.1 coordinate 256,304, forward strand.
GGTTACTCTTCGCTTATGCGGCGTTTTTTACGATTGAAAACTTCAAGTAGCCGAAGAAAGGCGAAAGAGTGCACCAAAATAGTTGAAAAAATTATCATAACTACACCTCTATGATATGTAACTTTGTGCCAAAGAACAGAAAATTTCCTTCACTTCCGTTAAAATTGAAATTTTTTGAAAATAATGTAATAAAATGGCCATAACCCCGAGAGGAAGGGGGATAAAGGTCCAAAATTTTGTGAAAAATTTAACACTCAACTACCTTCACTTCGGTTATATTTTTAAAAATTTTAATCAAAATTAAAATCAAATCAAATTTTTTAATAATCATAAGTAAAAAAAGAATCTAAAAAATTTAATGTTCATTCCAAATAAAAAATGATTTTGAAAAAATTTGAAATCTTCATTTTGGCGTTCGTTTTGTCTATTTTTAAACTAAGAAAAAATTTCAAAAAAAAAACGCTGAGGACTTTCTGACAAAAATAGTCGCGAAAAGGATACACAAAGGGATTAAATTTTGAAAAGGAATCTAATCGAGATGCTTGGCAAGGTGAAAAAATTCATCTTTCTCCACTTTAACGATCACTGTGACTAATTTTATCAACCTCATACTTATTCGTGTTCAGCAGATCAAAATATCTGGATTTACACAATTTTTGCGATTATTTCATATCTAACAATACCAACTCAAAATTCAATTTTTTCTATTGATTTTCGACAACTGATGGAAAAAATTCAAGCTAAAAGGAAATAAATTTAAAAAAATTCAAAAACCAAGAAAAAAACCATAATATGCCTAAAAACGGTTGATCTAAAACGAATCTAAGTCCCAATAATCAAAACTCATATCATATCAGTACTAAAGTTTAACAGTTATTTTTTCAAATAGTGAAAAAAATCATTCCAAAATGCACCAAGTCCGAAAATCGATACTCGAATGAACTTGAAAGACGAAAGAGAACAGTTCGAATTGCAAATCAAAATATTTTTTTACAAAAGAATTCAGAAAAACTGCTTATTTTCAATCAAGTATGTAATTTTTTCCTCAGTTTCGAAAATTAAAGGCGCTGCCGTTTTTAGCTGCTCTAGTAAATGTGCCACAATAAAGCGAAGGAGATTTTAAAATACGTTTCTTAGACGTCAAAATGTCGTAAAATATGAAAAAAAAAGTAATTTCGTACAATTAAGATGGCAGGTGCCCCACATACCATTTTCATTTAGCGAATAAACACTCAATAAACAGTACAGTTTGAACTTCAGAACAAACAACGTTATACATATGTAAATGTAATATTGATAACGTTGTTTTTGGGAAAAGTTCCAAAAATCGTATATCAAAATTTATTTTCAACAATATTGAAAAAATAATTGAAGACGTGCATCATGAACGTAATTTTAAGCAATCAATATTTAATACTTCGGACCTACGTGTGTAAAAAAAATCATATAAAAATACCACTTTTGAAAAGATTTGATCGAAATTGAAAACATGCGAATCAAAATCTAATAATATCCAGTGGTAACAATACGATTCATGAATGGACTCGACAGCGATATTTTTATTTTCAATTCGATGATTCATGATTCTTGTATAGGTATTTTGTACATCGAAATCAATAATTTCATCTTCAATTGCTTTACAATTCCAGCGTCGATAAATAAAAAAAAAAAAACCGATAAGATAAGGTTTATCTATAATTTGACAGAAAACGGCCCGAAATTAAACATTTGTTAGGTCTTCGGTTGATAAAATTACTTACGTCATCGTTATCGGAATATTTTAGTGTAGATTGTAGATGATAGTAAAATCATTCATCAGTTTACTATTACGAACACAATCAGTCGTTAAAACTGCACAGCAGCGAAGCATTATCACCATCGAAGGGGTGATTTTATTCGAAAGAATTTATACCAAATTTGAAGATAATCTAAAGCATGAATCACCGGAGTAGAAAATATGTATAGGAAAATATTCGTGAATTATCTACATAACTAAATAATGACGAAGCATGGAACACGTCGTCGTGTTTTTTCACACATTCACAAAATCACAATACATGAGCGAACGAAACATGAACCTTTGAAGCATTAGCAGTTAAAAGGGAGATATTTGATTGATAAGGATACAACTTGGATTATGAATAGCCAACAATGCACGCATCAACTAGGTATAAACCAGATATCAAATTGACCATATATTTAGCTCGGTATAATTATATCGCGGCCAAGTTCTCGGTTTACTTTGGTCTTGTCATCTAAACAGCTTGACCAGAACCGTTGTTATTAAATAGGATGAATAATAAATAACCACGATGGGCAATTAATCTTCCACATGGTGGCTTAAATTTTCACGTTGGATATCCCAACGATATGGGAAAAATATTTCAACACATTACTTTCAATTCTACGCGTGGGTAGTGTACGGTCTGAGAATCAATTAGCGTTTAATTATTGGCAAATATGAGAATCGAAGAGGTCGATCAACGGTCTACGACTACTCTTGAAGAATGAAATGTTTCGGTAAGGAAAAAAAACTGTCTAGTAGTCTTTGATTTGGTCACGATGAATAAGGGATCTCCGGCGATGAACAAGAGTTTCTTCATCTTCATGATTCTTGGTTTACGGTTGATTTGAGTCAATGCAGATCACCAACCAAGTTCAACGCTAACCGATGTCTCAGAACTCAGAAGGAGTAAAAAATACAAGTAACTACTAAAATTTAAACTCACCTTCGCTTCCAGTACAGCAAATGATCGCTTCATGAGTTCCAATGTAATCGTCGATAACTTAAATTTGGCGAACGCGAAACGTAAACACTTGTTTGATTCAGACATCTTCGAATACCGAATGGCGCCGACGCGACGCCGGAGACTTTTCGCGATTGTTTAAATAACCGTCAACACCCAAAATCTTACTCTAACACAAAATCCCGATAATTAATAGTTGAATAACTCGATATTAACCTGATTAATTCGAATTCGAGCACTTTTTAACGAGAAAAGTTGAATAAATTCTGTACCGACGCCGAAGCTCATTCCTCAACCGTTACGCAACTAGGTACACTCGAAGTCGTATTTCGGTACGAGCGGATGTTATAATCATGAGATTAACGATTGATTAATATTTAATAAGATGATTTTCAACGAAATAACACGAATAAATTCCATAAATTCACCAAAAATCGCGCGAAACACCGAAAACAAGAAACAGAAACTTGCAAAAATGTGCTCAACTCAAAAGACCACGAATTACTCATAAGCAATGTTACCAACTTGAATTTAGTCAAATAAAAAAAGCGAATAAAAATTTTTTCGCAGTGTTGATTTTTTGGTTTTTAAAATTTTTTTTAAGTAAAGAAATGAAAAAAAAAAGGTAAAATTTACCAGGGAACACATTCGATATTCGATTTAGTGACTAAATATTAAATTAATTAAGCACAAAAAAAAATTAAAAAATAGTCAAAATAATTTAAAAAAACAAATTTTATTTTCTGAACCGTTATGTGAACCGGAACCTTAGACCTATATAAAGTCAATGACCGGAACCGTTGAACCGGAATCCCAATTTTTGGTAAATGAAATTTGTAAACAAATTAGATTGATAAAATGAAAAAAATAAAATGATAACCAATTTGAATAATTTTGAATTTATTTGTTTTGACCAGACGATCGCGAAATAATTAAGGTTTAACGAATATAAAAGTTATCTGATTCTGATTTGAATCTCATTCGAATTTAATTGATCAAGGACGTAATCTTTTTCTAGAATAGCTAATAAAAAATCGATTAGATACCTACTAATTTTAAAAAATACCGAATCAAATACACATTTCTTCATTCCTTACAAAGTTTCAATTAAAACCCTATGGCTTCGATCAAGCTTCGAGTATGTAACATGAGTAAATATTATTCAAAATAATGCAATAATTCAAATTTATACTACGTCTGTCGGTATCATTAAACTAAACCGCTATCGCGTCAGAATCGTTATTGAACTAAAACGTGAAATTCCAAACAGGTAAAAAAACAAATCATCGAACACAGATATAAAAGATAGGACACTATCGACGTACCAAGGTTTTAACTACACATCGAATTGTATGTTTAGACATTTCAAATTATATTTTTACATCGATTTTCGAAATCCTCTATCACTTACATTGATCGCGATACGACAAGATGGCCAAATGAAATCCCCCCAATTAGCAAACACAAATTTGTATTTTCATCAATCAACACACAAAATTTAAATATAAAATCTTAACGACCATATAGAATTATAGCAATCAAACGGTAAAGTGAGCACAAATAGATCACACACATCTAAGAAGGCACATAATTTTGTACACGCGTATAAAACAAGCATCATTCAATTTGAAACATATAAAATTTCTTCGCGTACGGAAATAGGGTAGGAAAACATTCAAAAATAATGCTGAAGATATACAAACTGTTTTTGTTTTTAAAATTAAAAACAAAAATGATCGTTGAAAAAAAAAAACACAACATCGACTAAAGGCGATACATGAACGTAGATTAGTATCTAGAAAAGTAATCACAGCGAGAACATTTAAAGGGCGACTAGAATTAGATTTGTACAAAACGCTTTCAAACACAAAAACATTCGTCTAGAAATGTACACAAAGGAATTTCCACCTTGGAAATCGGTATGATCCAAATTTACTGTTTTATTTTTCAGGTACCTAGATAAGAACGCAGGTACGTCGAATTTTTTCAGAAAATATGAAAACAAGGTTCACTGATAGTTCGAGCTGAGTCGACAAATTTACAGTAAATTTGAATCAGCACGTTTGATGTAATACTCGTTAGAAAAATTGGAAAAAAGAGATCTTATGACCTACAATAACTAAATTACATCTATCTTGTACTTATGCTAAATTATTAATTACATAGCAAGGAAAATCTTTACTGAAAATAACACAACTCTCTACATAAATGTAGGCAAATATCACTACTTCTTTTGTACTTTCGTTCATCGTAAAAGGAAACTAATTTGACATACAGTTCGGGGATTTTATTTATACATGTAATATATAAATAAGATGAATTTTAATAAATTAAATTTATAATCGACACAAAAAAAATATCAAAATAATTGGCCTTTTGAAAATACCATCCAGCAGTGGAAGAGAGGCAAAAAGATCGATCTGATAGGTAATCGATACAAACAACAATATTATTTCTTATTCTGTTTAAGGAATTGATACTGTTATTCTACAATTGGAGAACGATTATAAGGATTCAATATCCTTGGCTTTCATACACATAGACATTTAAAAAAAAATACAAAAATTTTGGTTTCGAAAGTAAATTTGAATAGAAAATTTCAACGGCTTCGTTTAAACAAATAATAGATATGTAGGTAAATTGTAAAGAAAGTAAATACCGAGATCGAGAATTTCAAAAAGGTACGAGATAAAAATGTTCAATTCATTCAGAACTGGTAACTTATTACACAGGTATGTACTTACGTGGTTTTATAGTCTAGTAGATTTCACTTTAACTAGACTCTGATCACCAGGTCCATTAAGCAGGGGTGCCGAGAAACCAAAATTCTTGAGGACCAAGTCCTCGAAAAAATTTTTTGAGGGGGCGTCGTCTTTCAGAAATCACATTATAACTCTGAAATTACCTCCCCTCTCCCCAAAAAAATCATAATTTATCAATCCATTGCGGAAATTACCCCCCCCCCCCCCAATCGAAAATTAGTTCTCCTTTCATAAAATTAGTAATAGGTTTGAAAAAAAATGACAAATTTAGAATAAGCAATGAACTGAATGAGAAGGGAAAGTGTCAAAAAAATTATTTCCGAGTGACAAATTTATGCCATCCACCTCGTCCTCCAAAAAAATTTTCAAAATTTTCAATTTTGTTCGCTGCAGCTACCTTCTGCATAAAATTTAGTTGGGTTGAAGTCCAGGGTAGATACGTAATATTGATTTAGGTATCATATACCTAATTGGGAAAATTGAAAATCTGAATTGGGATTTTCACTGATTTTATCCCCCTACTCCCCCCTCTCGAAGAAATGTCTTTGGAACGTCACTGGTTGGTTTAAAAAAATTCAAGTTTAGAGTTTTCATGATTTAGGGACCAGGGACAGGATCAAAACGAGATAGAACGACGGATTTTCTATAGTTATTGAGAGTCGCAGAAAAATAAGGAGGGATATGAAAATTAGGGGAGAGGTGTGTGAGAAAATTGAGGGGTAAGTCTTCAAAGGCTTAGGGATCTCGGCACTCCTGTCATTGAGATATGGATAGAGAACATGATATATGCAGTGATATTATTAGGTAGGTATATGATAATTAAAATTTTATACGACGTTCATCCTTGTACAATTTCATCTGTTGTTCTATCCAAGGAACGAATTTGGGGACATTGGCGTAGATTCCAGGCAGCTGAGGAGAGGCGCATTTGATACCCCAGCTAACAATTCCTCCGACGTACCACTTGTCAGTGGTGTTATGATAATTGCACAACAAAGGTCCACCGGAATCGCCCTGAATAAAAATCAATTACCAATCGAGCGCATTGAAGTTAAAATTAGTAATTAGTATCGTAGATGGATCACCTGGCAAGCATCTTTTCCACCTTTTTCGTATCCGGCGCAAATCATACCAGGAGAAACATTTAGGTCACGGCCTTGTAACCATTGGTTGCATTTTGAACGATTCAATATTGGTACTTCTACTTCGTATACGGTTGGTTCATAATCGGAGGCTGCGAAAAGCGAAAAATATTGAAATTAAAGCGACGAAGGACGAACGAGACACCGATTTATAAGTAATTTACCTTCTTCATCTTTACGTTTGCCCCATCCAATAACCGTGCAGTTTTTAAGAAGAGGCAAGATAGTGGTCGAATTTGGCATACACACTGGAAGCAGATGATCGTGGAATTTTACATGTTCTTTTAGCTGCAAAAAAAAATCAAGAATGAAACCAATCAAAGGAGATTCCTTGCTGTATGTCTGCATTACGTCGCGTCTTGGCGACCAAATGACATCGAATTCTGAAAATTCAACTATTCTCTTGAACGAAATTTTTTCGAAGTCAGTTAATCCAATTTGGGATGGTGGTGAAGGTATGCGGTGGTAGGGCCGGAAATTTAGAGCCTCGAAGTAATTTATTTCCATGTAAAACGCTCAAAATTTGAAGAATCAGCTAAAATAACTTCGTTTCTGTACAATATTTCGCAATTTTCGGCCCTTGCAATATCGAAATTGCCAAAAGTGAATACCTGAGGTGAATCTACGTTTAAAAATACGTTTTTGGGATATTTTCTCTAAGTGGCCAAACTTCGCTATCAAGGCTCTTTTTACAGTTGAAAATTTCAAATGGCCCAAAACCTCAAGAAGGAGTGCACCAAAATTTATGAAAAAATTTTCATAAATACACCTCTAAAAGATGTAACTTTTAGGCAAAGAACAGAAAATTTCCTTCACTTTCGTTGAAATTAAAAATTCTTGAAAATAGTGCAATCAAATTGCCATATCACCGAAAGGGAGGGGGCTGGATGGTCGAACATTTTTCCAGAATTTTTTTACACCAGGGTACATCGGGAGGGGGGAGAATCGAAAATCGGAGCTGAGGCAAAATTCGCTCCTTATCTGGCCAGACCCTTTCAAAAAAAAATTCAAAACAACGTATGACGTAACGTTTATAATGTTTTTGAGGACATTGAGTTCGAATTTAAACTCAATTTTGGAATTCGAGCTTCTCAACGCTCATGCACTTGGAATTTGACTTCTGTCTTATTCTGCACCATGTAATTTTGGCTAAACCTCGAAAAATCACAACCCCGAGTAGAAATTCTAACTCACTGTCCTCGAGAATGTTATAAATAATGAGTAGGTATGCTACAAAGTATTTTATCAATTATTTTTACGGGTGGAACACAATTATAGAGTGCGGGGAGAGAGAAAGTCAAATCCTAAAACTAAATTAAAATTCAAAGCTCGACGCCTTAAAAAAAAAAATTACAAACAAATTTGCCACACGACAGTACTGTTGATATTTTCTAAAATTTCGGCTTAAATTTGAGCGGACAGAAGGCTTACGAAGATCAAATCTAGAAATCAAGTCAAAATTCGGATTCAGCATCTTTTAATCGATTCTAATTTTTGAATAAAAAAAAGTTCAATCGCATTCGTTTTTGAATGAATTTTTGTTTTTTAAAATCCTTTACTTCCCTTCTTCCCCAATCAAATCACTCGACGACCTCGTGAAAATTTCGGGTGAAGAAAAAATGAGTTAATTTTCAGAATCCAGCGTTATTTGGTCACCTGGATGCGGCGGGAGCGTACGGGAGAGGAGAGGCCAAATAACAGTAGTTTTAGAACACCCTTTTACATACCTGGAACAAAGCGATATCGTTATCGTGAGGTACTCCAATGTTATATTCTGGATGAGGAATTACTCTTTTGACTTTCACCTTTGTTCCAAAATACAAATGCGATGATCTTCTAGTCATACCGAGTTGTATAGTCCACTCGACAGGAGGTTGAGATAAATTGAAGCTGAAAAAAGTCTTTATTAGTATGTACTCTCTCGTTTAGAATCGGTGACAGCATACCCACGCCCACCCACAGAGGGTAGTGGAGGTAGCGATCGCCACCTCATAAACTTTTCGTATAATGGGCATTTTAATAAAAAGTTATAAAATAGGGTAAGTGCCTATTTTTTGCGAAAAAATAAACTATAATAATGAGAAAAAAACTAAAAAAAATATTTTAAAATGTTGAAAAAATTTTAAGAAAAGTGCATTGGCATTTTAATAAAAAATTATAAACTAGGCTGTGTTTATAAAAAAAAAAATCAAAAAATACGTGAAAAAAGTGTTTTAAAATGTTGAAAAAATAAGGGGAAAAACAGGTAAATTGACATTTTAATAAAAAACTTAAGAAGTTTTATCTCTATTGACTCACTTCAAAAGTGATCACATATCCATGATCTAAGATTTTTACCTCAAAGGAAAAAGTGCGTTGACTTTTTTTTAAAAAATAGCGAAATTAGGAGAAATACCAACTGATGAAGTGAGAATTTTTTAAATTTTAGATCCCTCCGCAATAAAACCACTTTTGAAAATGAGATTTCAACATTCTGGACTTAGTATTTGAATTTTCCAAAAAAATTTAATGCTTTTGACATCTGATTCATTCCATGTCAACTCGACCAGGTTTTGACCTTGGGTTTTTCGATTTCGCTCAATTTTTTTTACGAGTTCTCCTCGATGATCTAATGAAGGAATCATCGTCATTCCGATCCTAATCCTTCGGGGGGAGGGGGGTGGCCCTTGTAATTTTCGTATATTAGGGATTTTTTGCGAAATGGCTCAACTTTGAAGGAGAATATCTCGAGATTGGTTAGGTCTAAAATGAATCTGTTCATGCGGTTTTGTAAAAAATTGAAAGGAGATTCAAAATTGATAATCACTTTTTGACAAGTTCAAAGTTGAGCTTTTGCGACGGAATCTCAACTTTCATGATAAGTAAAACAGGGGAGGGGCCCCATTTAAAAATCTGAAAAATTACTATGAAGAGAACTTTTCATGTACATATTTTTCAACTAATTACTTTTCAAGATAGGATCTCAATACCTCTGGGGGGCATAGGGGTCCTAAATTTTGGTCAAAATTCAAAAAAAAAATGGAAAAAGGGAAAAAATACACCGATTTCTAGTTTTCCACTAACTTGAAGGCGCTGAGTTCGAATATTTGCTTATTTTTGGAATTCGTCCCTTTAGTGCCCCCCAGCCCCTAATTTTGAAAAAATACATGCCAAAAAATAGAAATAGCTTGTGTCATATTGATTTCTACTAATTCGAGGGTGCTGAGCTCGATTATCAGCTTAATTTCTCGATCCGGCTCCTCCGTTTCCCAAACTGACTCCCAAATTACTAAAAAATTTAAAAAATCAAATAATTTTTTTTTTCAAAATTGGGAATTAGGGGCACTAAAGGATCGAATCTCAAAAATAAGCGAATATTCGAACTCACCGCTCTCAAAAACCCAACAAACAACACGTCACACGTTATTTTTCATTTTTTTTGAATTTTGACCTCATTAGAGAGCTGATGGGGGGGGGGGGGGGTTCAGAGGGGCCGAATGAAAAAAACAGCACATATTTGAACTCAACGCCTTCGAATTAGTAGAAATCGATGTATTTCTTTACTTTTTCCATTTTTTTGAATTTTGACCAAAATTTAGGACCCCTGTGCCCCCAGGAGTATGAGATCCCATCTTGAAAAGTAATTAGTTGAAAAATACATAAAAAGTTCTCTTCACAGTAAATTTTTCAGATTTTTAAATGGGGCCCCTCACCTTTTGTATGTACTTATCATGAAAGTTGAGCTTCCATCATAATAGCTCAACTTTGAACTTTTCAAAAAGTGATTATCAATTTTGAATTTCCTTTCAATCATCTACAAAACCACTTGAACAGATTCGTCTTAGACTTAACCAATCTCAAGATATGCTTCTTCAAATTTAACCCATTTCGCAAAAAATCCCTATTTTACGAAACTCACAAGGGCCACCCCCCCCCCAAGGATTAGGATCGGAATGACGATGATTCCTTCATTAGGCCATCGAGGAGAAGTCATAAAAAAAATTTGAGCGAAATCGGAAGACCCAAGGTCAAAACCTGGTCGAGTTGAGCCATCTTTATCGAATTCATTGGGAAAATAAGGGCGAGATAAAAGGGGGCGAAGCGTTCCAATGTACTTACTGTCCTACGCAATGAGCAGCAGACAAAACCCATTGATCACTGATGAGAACTCCGGCGCAATAAAATATTTCCATCGGTCCGCCCAAGATGGCAGCTAAAAATGGCCAATCTCCCGGCTGCGAAGGTTTACCGCCAATAATTCTGGGAGTCGGAGTGTCTGATTTTTCTTTAATCTTATGTTTACGTACTCCACAATCTAACCAACAAATCGCATTAGTGTCTAATTTATTTGGCTAAAACTCTTCTCATTCTAAACGAGAACCGCGAAATTAGTATCTCTATCTATAGGTGCACGAAATAGTAAGTATGTAGAATTGTAGATAACAAAAAAGGGGTGCAAAAGCGTGCCACGTCACGTATATAAAAAAGTGCAAAAAGTGCATTAGGTAAAATGGCACAAACCCTGTTTCACATTTGTTTTAAGGCTGTAAAGAAACAAAACGTATTAATCGTACAAGGTACGCGATAAAATGGGGAGAGTGCGAATTACTCGTACGTATAAAATTGAAAAACGCCAGAGTAAACGTCAAAGATGGAAGGGGAGAGTGTAAAAAATAGGCGAATACTTACCGTACGTAGAACAAAGAGCTCTCACAGTCGGATAACTGGCATTGTTATCGCAAGTTTTCAGATCTCGAAATAACCTTTCTTTATTCTTTTCTACATTCTCTTTGTTGTACTGGATGTAATGAATTTTAGTGTTTTCGACTTTGTTTTGTAAATCAGTTTTATTCACAAATCTAATAAAAAACAATTGCGGCATGAATAAATATATTAGGTACGATGTAGATATCTATCATTAGAGTAGCTCTTACTTATATCCGAGTAGCTCGCAGACCAGCTGGGGTGAGTTTTGTTGATCCCATTCTTGAATGCAAGCTGTTCTGAAGCCTTTTTCTTCGGCTTCAAATATTTCAATGTTGCCGTACCCAACATTGCCCATTTCTTCGTCCAGACGCACTGTTCAACGAGTAAAAATATTCGATAAGTTTTTTTTTTCAATATATAAAATAATTATTAATAAGATTACACAACGAACCACAATTACGTTCGTCGTAGCCCTTAGCACAATTTACTTCTCCGTTACATATGTGATTTGTAGCAATACAAGTCCCATCTCCGCAATGGAATTGGCCTGTAAAATAAATAAATAAGTATATGAAATAATACATAGGCCTGAATTTTTTTAAAAATTATTTTCTGCTTGATCAACCCTAATAAGTGATTCCGATTATTTTATGCTGAGTTTGAATGATTTCAATTTTTCTCCATTACGTCGGGGTTTCTTCCAATTCGAATTTTTTGTTGAAATTTTTTTAACACCTTAAAGTCGATTTTATGAGTACAAGAAGGGTTCTACGAAAAAAATGAATAGAACATTAATTATTGTAGAGCGTAAAGGTTGCCTTTCTGTAGATTTTGATATTTTTTTTCTATACCATAAATCCTAATTTTCGAGATATTCTCAATAAAATATAAAAATTGAACTTTGGACTTTCGGCTGAAATATTTCGAAAACTGAGCTCAATAGGGAAAAACTAATTGGACTTCTCAGAAATGAAATTTTACACTCTATAATTCATGTTCCATTCATTTTTTTCGTAGGACCCTTCCTTTGCCCAGAAAATGCATTTCACGTGTCAAAAGTTATTTAAAATGTGAACTTTTCAACAATAAATTTAAATTGACTCGTTTCATGTCAACTCGACTAGGTTTTGACTTAGGGTCTTCCGATTTCGCTCAACTTTTTTTTACATGTTCCTCTCAATGGTCTAATGAAGGAATCACCGTCATTACGATCATAATCTTCAGGGGGCAGTGGAAACGGTTCAACTTTGAAGGGTTAGTTCTCGAGATTGGTTAGGTCCAAGACATAAGCGCACCTAGAAATTATTTAAGGGAGGGGCTCAGAATTCAGAACAAATAGGATGGGAGGGGGAGGGGGGATTTCAATGAAAAAATTCAGTAAATTGTTATTTCAGTGGCGCTGGTGTAGTCGGGGTATTTTCAGTAGGTTGATAATTTCAAACGGATTTGAGCCATGTAAAATTAAAAAATTACGGAATTTCGTCATTTTTCACTGATTTTTCAGTCAAAATTATTGATTTTTTGCTCACAAACTGGGAATTGATTGATAAATCAGTGATTATTGACCGAAAGATCAGTGAAAAATCATCAATTTTTAAACTAGAAGAATTAACATGCTGCTCGAGGGAAGCGAGGGCGAAAATGTTTTGAAAAATCATGTTTCAAGAGCAAAAAAATTCACTTTGTTTTACATTTTTGCAATAAACAAATCTCCTGTCTGAGCATAAGGAGGGAAGGGGGAAGACTCGAGCCCCATGAGCCCCCCCCCCTTGGGTGCGCAATTATGATCCAAGATGAATCTGTTTGTGGTATGTTTTGTAGAGAATTAAAAGACGAATTAAAATTGATAATCAGTTAGTCACATTTTGAAAAGTTGGAAGTACAACTTTTAAGATGAAAGCTCAACTTTCATGATAAGTACAAAAGATGAGGGCTACCACTTGAAAATCCTAAAAAATTACTGCGAGGAGAACTTTTCATATGTTATTCAACTAATTACTTTTCAAAATCACAACTCAACACTCCTATAGAGCCCTCAAGGGTCCTAAATTTTGGTCAGAATTCAAAAAAATGGAAAAGTAAAGTAACACGTCGATATGTTCTCAGTTTTTCCATCTGATTTCTCTGACCCCCCCCCCCATTTGCACCCTGATGAGGTCAAAATTCAAAAAATGAAAAATAACGTGTTGTTCTTTGGGTTTTTGAGGGCGATGAGTTCGAAAATATGCTTATTTTTTGGATCCGATCCTTTCTCCCCCCCCCACAATTATTTTCAAAAAACATAAATTTTTAATTTTTTTGATAATTTGGGAGTAAGGTTGGGGCACAGGCGAAGCAGATCGAAAAAGTAAGTTGATAATCGAGCTCAGCACCCTCGAATTGGTGCTCACCTAAATATGAGGTATTAAGGGCTAGGATAATTCTACTAATTTTTTGTAATGAATTGAATTGAAAACACGCTATTTTCATTTTTCTGCATACGTTTTCACAAAATTGGAGGGCTAGAGCTCACTGTAGGGTCGAATCTGAAAAATAAGAAAATATTCGAACTTAACGTCCTCAAAAACCCAACAAACGACACGTCACACGTTATTTTTCATTTTTTGAATTTTGACGTCATCAGGTGGGCTGATAGAGGGGTTCAGAAAGATCAGAAGGATCAGAATGATCAGGATGGAAAAACTGAGTACATATTCGAAGTCAGTGCTATTAAATTTGTAGAAATCGACGTGGTACTTTCCTTTTTCTATTTTTTTTGAATTTTGACCAAAATTTAGGACCTTTGTCCTCTCTAGGGATGTTGAGATCCGACCTTACAAAATAATTGGTTGAAAAGTTCATAAAAAGTTGTCCTCGCAGTAATTTTTTCAGATTTTTAAATCAATTCCTTCATTACTCTCTTAATCTGAATCAGTCAAATTGACTGATTAAAAAGGCAGAATTGTGTCATTGATGAGATCAGTGAAAAATTTACTGATTCAAGTAGTGAATTTTCATTTTTGAATCGGTAATGTTTTCTCAACTACTGAAATTTTTACTAATTCATTTCAGTAGTTAAGAAAAAAATTACTGATTCAAAAAAGAAATTCACTAAGTAATTGAATCAGTAATCTTTCACTGATTGGCAGTCAAGATTTCACAGATTCTGTGTTATCGAACAAATTAAAATTTCTACAAAACTGGTCAAGTTCTTACCGGGACATTGTGTGCAATTAGATTCGTCTGATTCATCTTCGCAGTCGATATGCCCATCGCATCTCCAATCCACCGGTATACATCTTCTCTTGTCGCATTTATAACTATCTTTGCATGCTACAAAATTGAATACATAAGTATAAATGTACCTTATTAGATGATACACCTGCCGCCGCAGACTAATGCCAAAGTAATTTAAGTAAGCGAAAAGAAATCCTTAATACATCTACGTACAGACAGTACGCTCTTGTTCTTCGAGTATTTCCATTTCCTTTCTTCCGACGCAATCTAAGGTTTCGTTTTCTAGAGGAAACCACGAACAGTCGACTTTATCCGGAAATTGGAGCCCAAATATTTCGAAAAATATTCCACATCTTTCAAACGTTTCTGAATAATTTGAAACGGATCGTTATCAAGAATTTAACTTAACCTATTTACGAGGAAATATTTTGATGAAATTAATTTCAACTGATTCGAGATGCTGCGTTGTTTTACTGGAGGAAAAGGAGAAGAGACGACACTGAAATGCGTTATTATTATTAACGAGGAACGAGGAAGATCGTTCGTGATCGAATTTTTCAGCGTTACTCCCAATTCTAATTTCAGCTACTTTAACGTAAATATGATTTAGAGCTAGGGCTGGTTAAAAAATTTGAAATCCAAAAAAAAAACTTGACATTCCTTCAACTCAAAACTTGATTTTTTCCAAAATTTTTGCCATCAACCTTTTTTCTAATTTTAAAATTATATTTGAATTATTTTACTAGGAGAGTGAATTTTTTTTTTTAAATTTTCATATTAAGTAGGTAATTGAATTTAATTGAAATATCTATTTCAATTTTTTAAAGCAAAAATATTCTCAGGTCAATTAAATCCAATTCCATGTCCTACCTATTCGCCCAAGGACAAAATTATCCTACCGTAAACATGAAAATTTCATTCACACATTGCTCGAATCAGTTGACCACACAACCATCACTATACCTACATATTTCAGAATAAGGTAAAATTCAGGATTACCTATACACAAACTTCTGCACGGCTGGACCGGATATCCATTTAAACCGCATTGGGGTAAAAATATCGAGCACAAGAACAACGGCGCCAATTGGTAACAGCGAACGTTGGCTATAGCATCGAAAGATTGTAAATCCTGCAAAATCCAGCACCACACATTAATATCTGCGACTCGCCACTCGAATGAAAACAAAAATAATAAAAAATCTCGTATACCAGTTCAGCTTCGTGTATTCCGGAGTTGAATAAATTCGGCACAATAGTGAAATTATAGGGAATGCGCCTCTTGTTACAAAAGTTAGACATTAACGGCATACAGTAAAAATTTCCTAAAATAAAAATAACGCCGTCATTATCCATCTGTGTTGGTATTCTGGCCATAAACGAAGAAAGCATTTTCGCCTCAGTTGGGCCAATGGGATTAACATTTTGCGACGTAAAATCCGCTTATAAATATTAAATTTTCATCGATTCGTAGGTATCTACGGTGGCGAAAAATATTCGAAAGTTTTCTCGCCACATGCCAGATATAGAAAAATTTTCCAAAGATCACTAGTAGTAAAGGCAAATGAGGAAAAAAACATTTTTGCCTAGCAAAGCTTTTATTGCGGAAAATTGTCGAGAATGGTTTCCTGAATAACCCCAAAGAGTTACCACCTCACAGATCTCAGGCTAATTTTTTTAGTGCCTGAGTATTAACCCCTTAAAAACTGTTTTTTCACATTATCTCCCCAGGGTTTGATTTTAGGGTGAAAATTGTTCAGTACTTTTTTGTTCTACACTCAATTTCCAACATTTTTTGTATGAAAAATTTTTTCGTACAACCATTAGCGGAGGAGATAGAGAGTCTTGAAGGAAAGGGGTTTTGGGGAATATATGTATTATGAGTATTTGAAAACGTGATAATAGGTATAAAAGCAGTGACGTACCGAAGGCATTTTCGGGGGGGGGTGGTAGGTGAAAAGGCCAACTCAAATTCTTAAAATTTCCAACTACATACATGATATTTCAATTTTTAAAGAAATGAACCGGCGATTATTAATATAAAATTGTCGATTTATTCCAAACGAAGCAAGATATTTGTCTAGAGTGAAACGAGGGTGGAAAATTTCAAGAAAAATTATAAATTTTAATTTTGAAAAATTTGTAGTTTCAATCTGAACACTGGAGAAATGAATTTGGCCCCAACAATGCGAGGGTGAAAAATTTAGAAAACCTCAAATTCAAGGTGCAATAAAACAGTGTTTTGAATTCACAAACTTGAATAAAAAATCGATCACTTTAAAACTATTGAAGAATAAATACAAAGCGGCCGAGCGCAGCGAGGCCAAAGCTTCTGAAAATTTTGATTTTTAAACTTCGAAAATAAGTTCTGAGAAGAAAAAATATAGTTTAATAATTTTGAGACAAAATACTAAAAAAGTTATTTTTGTAGAATTTAGATTATTTTGAAATTATGGAAGGGGGAAAATACAAAATGACCGAACACAGCGAGGCCAAAATTTTTGAAAAATTTAAACTTGGGAGGTAATTTTACAGTTGGATTGTGATTTCTGAAAGGGGACTTTTCCATCAAAAAATTTTTTGACGATTTATTTAGTTCTCAAGAAATGAGGTTTCTCGACACCGTTGATTTCAATTTTCAAACTTCAGATTTATCGACAGAGTGCCTAATTAATTACTAGGTATGATTTATTGATTTTTAAAAAATCTACGTATGTAGTTCAAGTCGACAAAATTGCGATCTCAGTCGGAAAATTCAAAATCTTGATTTTTGGGATGAGTTGTGATTTTCCGATTGAAACCAGTATTTTCCGACTAAATCAAATATTGGAGGGGTAACTTGCCCTCTACCCTTTTCGGTCCGGCCCTGCATTTAATACGTAGCTGGCTGGGTTTTCTTTTCTTAAAAAATTTGTACAATGGACCAATTTTTCCAGTGATCGAGTGAATATTATTCTGAATTCCAAATTTCAAAATAACCATTTTTGATTTTATTCAGTTTTTTTTTTTTATTAAAAAAACAAACATTAAAACTATCAAATTCTAATTTTTCCATTTAACGAGTGAATTTTTTTTAAATCACTAGGTAATTAATTACCCCCCCCCCCCCCAGGCATGAGTTACGATGATCCAATTTTCCCAACCAACATTTTTTACTCATCAGTTGGGAAAGTAACAAATTTTCCCAACTAACAAGTAAACGTTTTTCTGATTTCCAACTTTTAAAATACCTAACCAATTTATTTATTTATTATATTCATTAAAAAAATGAATTACAACTGTCCAATTTTCTCAACTGATGTATTAAAATGCTCAATTTTTCCAAATCACGTGTAAAAAAATTTCGTCACGAGGGGGCAGCTCCCCTCTCCCTCCAATCGGTACGTCCCTGTATAAAATCATTACTA
The DNA here is from genome assembly GCA_033439095.1 of Pseudococcus viburni. Classification (NCBI taxonomy): domain Eukaryota; kingdom Metazoa; phylum Arthropoda; class Insecta; order Hemiptera; family Pseudococcidae; genus Pseudococcus; species Pseudococcus viburni. Next base: position 274,264 of record JAVBJF010000345.1, read on the forward strand.
ATGTGCATGCAGTGATGGAAACCTGGAACTGGAACTAGAACTGAAATGATGAGAACTGAAAACTGAATTTCAGTTTTATACCAGTTTCAGCTGTTGCAATTTTTATATTTACCTAAAATATGACTTGAAAAAGTCAAAATTTTGATGTTGAAATTCACCAAACCACATTCAATAAAATTTTTTTTACTAAAAACCCCAAACCATGAACATTTACGTTGAAAAATAAATAAAGAAGAATTTTGTTGTAAAATCAAAAATTTCATCCAATTAAAGACGTTCTTTTATATAGGTATTAAGTATTCAAATTTTTTTGTTGAAAAATTCCGAAGTCAGTCACAACATTTAAAAAAATATTACTAATGACTTTTCTTCTAGAATTATTCTGTTTTGAGTTTGAAAAAGGAAAAAATTGCAAAGTTCAAATTTAGCAGAAAATTTTACAATTTTCTGTCCTTCAAAATTTAAAAAACTGAAATTTTGGAACTGGTATTTGGAACTGAAACTGGAACTGGAACTGGAACTGGAACTAAATTAATTTCAGGTTTCAATCACTGGTGTATGTTGTAGGCATGAAAATAGCGATATTATGTAAATTAGTGCCTTCCCTTCCCCTCTCATGTGTCCACGACACTGACTCCTCAAATCATATCGCTGCAATAATGATTTATTAATTTGTAAAACTATTCTATTCGCACTCCAGTTCACTCCCCACATTTTTTTCAGTTTTTCTTTACACTTCTCACGCTCAACTTCTGGAACATCATCTACATCCTCTTCCTCGTCTTCCACTGGATTGGAAAATCATAAAATTCAAAATACAGGGAGTTCCATGGATCGTCTGCCAACCATATTTTTTGGATAAAACCGGGTACCACTAAAAAAAATTTGAGATGAACATGTTGCCTATTTTTAAAATTGAAGGGGCAAATGCTGCTTCTAAAAAAATCACGTTAAAATTTTTTTCAAGGATGGGAATGGATAGTACTTTGAAAACTGAACAAAGCCATTCACTGTGATTCACTTCATGACTTTTTGCCTATCTTTAAAATTGAAGGGGCTACAAAAAAAATTGCTCAAAAAATCCCAATAAAATAAATTGATCGAGAAAAATGGATAGTACGTTGAAAACTGAAGAAATTTTGTTCTGTAGACTTTTTGCCTAACATCAAAAATAAAGGGGCCAAGGGCCATCAAAAATTGAGAAAATTTAAAAAAAATTGACACCCATTTATTTTGAGTGACCCTTACCCCCTTCATTTTCGATGTTAGGCAAAAAGTCTACAGAACAAAATTTTTCAGTTTTCAACGTACTATCCATTCATTTTTTGATTAGTTCATTTTTTTAGAATTTTTTAAACCATTTTTTTCGTAGCCCCTTCAATTTTAAAGTTAGGCAAAAAGTCATAAATCGAAAATTTCTTTACTTTTCAAAGTACTATCCATTACCATGGTTGAAAAATTTTTTGACGTGATTTTTTTAGAAGCAGCATTTACCCCTTCAATGTTCAAAATAGGCAAAATGTTCATCTCAAATTTTTTTCGGTTACATCCAAAAAAAAAAACGTTTGGCAGACGATTCGTGGAATACCCTGCAGTAACAGTATATGAATGAGACGTAAAGCGGGGGGGAGGCACACAGAAAGGGGTTAAAAATTATTATACCACCGATTTGCATAATACTACTATTTTTATGCCCTCAACATGCCCATTACTAAAGATTTTACACCCATTATCACGTTTTCAAATAGGTACTCATAATTCCCCAAAACCCCTTTCCTTCATGACTCTCTATCTCCTTCGCTAATGGTCGTACAAAAAAAATTTTAATACAAAAAATGTTGTAAATTGAGTCTAGAACAAAAAAGTACAGAGCTACTTTTACCCTAAAATCAAATCCTGGGAAAATAATGTGAAAAAACAGTTTTTAAGCCCTCCCCCTCCCCAAAAAAAAATCTAAGGTCAATGGGGTGGTAACTCTTTGGGGTTATTCAGGAAACCACTCTCGAAAATTGTCTGCAATAAAAACTCTGCTAGGCGAAATTGTCCTCCCCCCCCCCCATGATGCTAATTTGCCTCCACTATAGCGATAGCAGTATGTAGTACTACTAGTAGGTAAAATACATATACGCAGGGTCTCACTAACTCACGTGCATCGGAATAGATTCTCTTACCGGGTTCCATAACGGCGTGATGGAATTCACCGTAATACGAATTAACAGGTCGTTGCGAAATGTTGTGTAAATTTATCGTCGTATAATTTATGTATTTCACAGTTGTTACCGTCGGATAGGCTGTAAAATAAATAAAAATTACTTATACTCGTAACAGCGAAACTTAAGACGAAAACGAATTTTCGAGCTGTTGCCGGCGATTTCCAGCCGATATAAAAGTGTTTTCTAATTTCTTGTCTGCGCCAATCAAACTCGAGGGCTTTTCGTCATTCAGAACCCATCGCACCGCACAGCTCGACGCCTCGTCCGCAACAGCAGAGGGAGCATACCGTACGACCTTCTTATTACCGAAATGTCGTTTCACCTCTGGCTTTGTTGTTTTTGTCACCGAGTGAGCAGAAGGCCAACGTCGCGAAAGGTTTTAACAGTATTATTTTTTATTTACCCACGTTTCGGTAGTTTTAAAAATCAACTTCCCCTACGAATATTTCGATTCGCCGGGGCGAGGAAAATTTCAAATTTAAATCGCCCGCTGCGAAATTATTTACGAGCACGTTTTTCGCAATCAAGGCCAGCCAAAATGGAGCGGCGAAAAAAATAAACAAATTTTTCCCCAAAAATTCGTACCCTATAGGTACTCCGGCCGCGACGAGAAACCGTAACCAAGGTCGACGAAAATTTACGCGTCCGTGAAAAACACGAGCTCGTTGTATAAAAATCAACACCGCTGTAGGTATAGCTGCGTATAAAAGACGAGCGAGAAAAAAAATAACGGCCGTTGTTACCGCCGCGAATAAATAACGTAAAAACAATTTACAATAATTGAAGCTTTTATTACAGAACCCTTGTCAAGATTTCCAATGAATTCGTTTTTTTTCTCGGCCGGCGCGTCGCGACGGTGCAATGTCGAGTATTACCCAGCATCCCTGGGTAACACTGGCTGTCAGTTATTATTAAGAAAAGCAACGCTCCAGCTACGATCTTGGATACGCTTCGCCAGACCAATTCTTGAGAGAATTGCCAGTACACGACGTGTCGTCGTCGAATTGGCCACATTTTACCGCGCCCGTTTTCCAGTCCACCGTCGTCGTAATTTTTTATAACCAATTGACGAACTAATGGCGAAGTATTTCCTCGGCTAGAATACTTTTTTCACAAGGTGATTAGATCGCGTAGACGGAAAAAATTGCTCCTTCGACGATACACAATACGTAGGTATACGTGTTGTGTGAATTTCTGCGGTGTTCGAGTTGTCGTAGCGTAGTACATATAAGTTGCGTAGTAGGGTGGAACGGAAACAAAAACAACAAAACTTCGGATTTTTACTGTACGTATACGGAGGCAATTTATTTTGAGTTGCGAAAATCCGCTGTAAGAAAGTTTAGGCTCCTAGTTCGTTGTGGAGGACGGGAGGTTAATTCCAAAAAGAAAAAAAGGCAATCGACTCGCAAAAAATGTATCTCTCTCATTCTGAATCAGTGAAAAGTCACTGATAAATAGTCAGAATTGCAGAACAGGAAAAATCAGCAAAATTCACTGATTTTCAGCGAATTTTCGCTAATTTTTCAACGATTTTTATTGATTTTTTAGCAAATTTCATATATTTCCCTGACTTTTCAGGAAATTTTCACTGATTTTCCAGTGATTTTTCTCACTGATTTGTTTTTAGTAAAAAAATTTTCACCGATTTTCTCCTGAGCTGAAATTCTGACTGTTTCTCACAAGGGAGGTATTCCAACTCAAAGTAAAATTTTGAGCCCAAACAAAAAAAAATCGAAAGCACATCATAACAGGATCCCATATCTAAAATTTTACGAGCTGAAGTTCATTTCTCGATTTTTGGCGAATTTTTGAAATTTCAAAATTACCACCACCCTGTAAAATATGAAAACTTGATCTAACCAACAAAAAAAACTGAAATTTGGTATAATACCCTATTTTCGACCTCCCGAATCCATCGGAAGCGGTTTCGAGACGTTTCGGAGCCACCAGAAAATTTTGGAATTTTCCAGCGCTGGAGAAAAGACCATAAAAATGGCACATATGCATTTCAGCACCTATAATCGCGGATTATCCATATTTATTGATGACCTATTTGATCGATTAAAACACAATTTTCAAAAATTCGTTTCTTTGAGTTATAATTTGGATTTTTGGAGAAGAAATTTTTCTGGAAAAAGTAAAAAAAAATTCCGATTGCTCCGAAACGTCTCGAAACCGCTTCCATTCGAATTCCAGAGGTCGAAAGTAAAGTATCTACCAAGTTTCAACTTTTTACCTCGATGTATGCGCATTAGGCGAATTTTAAAATTCTTTCCAGAAAAATTTCTTGCCCAAAAATGCAAATTTGAACTGAAAGTTACGAATTTTGGAAAATTGTGTTTCAATTGATCAAATCATAGGTCACCAATATGGATAATCCGCGATTATAGGTGCTGAAGTACATACAGGCCATTCTTATGGGCTTTTCTCCAGCGCTGGAAAATTCCAAAATTTTCTGTTGGCTCCGAAACGTCTTGAAACCGCTTCCGATCGATTCGAGAGATCGAAAATAGGGTATATACCACATTTCAGTTTTTTTCGTTGATTAGATCAAATTTTTATATTTCGCAGGGTGGAAGTAATTTTGAAATTTCAAAAATTCTCCAAAAATCGAGAAATGAACTTCAGCACCTGAAATTTTGAATACGGGGTTCTGTTATGATATTTTTTTGTTTGGGCTCAAAATTTTACTTTGAGTTGGGATACCTTCCTTGTCAGTGATTTTCGATAATTTTCATTGATTTATAATTGAGAGAGTACCTATTCCAACTCAAAGTAAAATTTTTAGCCCAAACCAAAATAAATTGGAAGTACATACATGGTAAAAGGACCCATACCTAAAATTCTAAATGCCAAACTTCATTTCTCGAATTTTGGAAAAATTTTGGAATTTCAAAATCAATTTCTTATCGCTTTGCAAAATATGAAAATTTTATTTAACCAACAAAAAAAGCTGAAATTTGGTATGTATCCTATTTTCGACCTGCCAAATTGGTTGGAAGCGGTTTCGAGACGTTTAGAAGTCACCAGAAAATTTTTGAATTTTCGAGTGCTGGAGAAAATCCTATAAAAATGATCCAGATGAACTTCAGCACCTATAATCGCGGATAACCAATATTGGAGACCTATTCAATCGATTAAAGTAGAATTTTCCGGAATTCGCAACTTTGAGTTCAAATTAACATTTTTGGTCAGGAAATTTTCCGAAAAAAATTTAAAAAATTCGCCCACTGCGCACACATTGAGGTCAAACCTTTAAAATTTGGTATATATCCTATTTTCGGCCTCCCAAATCGATTGGAAGCGGTTTTAAGACGTTTTGGAGCCTCCAGAAAATTTCTGAATTTTCCAACACTGGAAAAAATCTCGTATAGAAATGGTCCAAATGAACTTTAACAGCCTATATAATGACGATTTACCCGTATTGGTGACCTATTTGATCGATTAAAACACAATTTTCCGAAATTCGTAACTACCTGATCGAATCCATATTTCTCTCCAGAAATTTTTTGGAGAAAATTGAAAAAAAGTCTTCGGCGGCGTAAGTATCAAGATTTTTATATTTTTTCCACGAAAATTTCCTGCCAGAAAATATGGATTTTAACTCAACGTTACGAATTTCAAAAAAATTGTGCTCCAATCGATTAAACAGGTCACCAATATGGGTAATCTGTGATTATAGGTACTTACTAAAGTTCGTACGAACCATTTTATGGGCTTTTCTCCAATGCTAGAAAATTCCAAAATTTTCAGGAGGCTCCGAAACGTCTCGAAACCGCTTCCAATCGATTCGGGGATCAAAAATGGAGTATATACCGAATTTCAGTTTTCTGTAATATTTTTTGGCAGACAATTTTCCTGGAAAAAATTTCAAAATATACACACAGGGTATGCATCAAGGTAAGAAACTAAAAGTTGGTAGATCTAGATACCCTATTTTTGACCTACCAAATCGATTGGAAGCAATTTCAAGACGTTTTGGTGCCTCCAGAAAATTTTTGAATTTTCCAACGCTGGAGAAAAGCCTATAAAAGTGGTCCATTAAAAAACTTCAGTACCTATAATCGCGAATTACCAATATTGGTGGCCTATTTGATCGAATAAAAACGAATTTTTCGAAATTCGTAACTTTGAGTTCAAATTTATATTTTTTGGCTGACTATTTTCCTGGAAAAGTTTGATTTTCTGCCAAAAAATATGGATTTGAACACAAAGTTGTGAATTTCAGAAAATTTTGTTTTAATCGATCAAAAAAATCACCAATCTTGGTTATCAACGATTTTAGATGCTGTAGTTCATATGAACCATTCTTATAGGCTTTTCTTCAGCGCTGGAAAATTCCAAAATTTTCTGGAGGCTTCAAAACGTTTTAAAACCGCTGCCAATCGATTTGGGGGGTCGAAAATAGGGTATCTACAAAATTTCAGCTTTTTTCGTCGATTAGATGAAATTTTCATATCTTGCAGGGCGATGAGGTAATTTTGAAATTTCAAAAATTCGCCAAATTTTGAGAAATGAACTTCAGTACCTGAAATTTTGGATGTTGGGTTCTTTTATGATGCACTTTCGATTAATGTTTGTTTGCGCTTAAAATTTTACTTTAAATTGGAACCCTTCCCTTGTGAGATGAAAATTGATGAGCAAAATACCCTAATCAATGACACCCGATCACATCCAAAACTTGATATACTGACAACCATTCTCCAGACAGCCTGTTCAAAGATAGAAATTATAAAACAAAGGCAACTTGGGTAACACGAAATTGCGTTCAACAAGTTGCCTAATTCAATAATAACAAAACCGTCGTTGTTTGGTATCATTAAACAGGCAATTCTTTCAACACTCGAGCATAATAAATAGCTCGACTTAATTTCGAGGCGTTAAATAGGTATTTACGACGTATAATTTTTCTGCAGAAACCCACCAGAAAAGAAAAAAAGGGGAAAAACTTCATTAAAAATGAATGACCGTCTTAAACGAATACTAAATTCGTCGCGACGCAAAAACCAAAACCTGACGAAGAGTAGACACCGCACCGGGTAAACTTTTGACAACAAAATAATCTCATCACCTTTCGCAGACGGAAAACAAATTTATCTAGAAATATTCGAATTGGAAAAGTTATTCGCTTACCTCTAAAGTAACAAACCAAAGCTCCGGCTACCGCGAGTAAGACAATTACATTGATCACGATTTGCACAAATTGAAATTTTAATTGGCTGGAAAAATATGAGCCACCTTTTCCGTTTCTAATTACCTGCCACAACATAACAGAAGGAAAAAATATAGAAAAATAATCTTCTCGGAAAATTGATAAATCATTCAAAAAGAAACCACAAAACGAATTTTCTTTCGAAATTAATACGCCATTGCGGTTACGTGCGTATCTATGCGGATGGCTATAAATTCTGTTGATATTTCTTTTCGTTGCATTTTTTATTTTTTTTAAATTCTCCCTCGAAAATAATTCTTTTTTCGTTTGATACGAGAAATACGATTACGAAATTTAAATCTCGTTCATTTCGCGTTCTTTCTGAACAATTTTTTTTCTTACGTTCGTAATTTGTGAAAAATTCGCAAGGTAAATTCAATCAAAATCGTCGTGTATATTTTAGGAGTATAACGAAATGAAATAAGGAAAAAAATACCCAACGATAAAAATACCTAATTTTTATATGAAGACGAAAAACCCTAGGTAAATAAAATAAAAGGGGGAAAGTATATTTATATAGTACCTACAGTAATTTAATTAGAATTGTAAAACGAAACTGGGGAAAAAATGGAAATTTCAATTTCGGTAAATTTTTGTAAAGAAGATAAATGAAGATCGTTAAAAAATTTTATTTCTTTTTCCTCCACCAAAAGGTTTCTCGTAGTAAATTTACGAACTAGTGGAATAGCAAAGGGTTTTTCTTCTTCGTTGTTTTTTTTTATCGTAGAAAATCGATTCGGAAATACCAACTTTTTCTTATTTTCACGAAACCCATAGAATTAAAGGATACTTAGTCCATATCTACAGTATGACACAGAAGTCTTGTCCACTGGAAACACTTCTTAATATCTTAGAACTGGAAAGAAATACCAAGACGGTTCAAACGCCAATTTGTTCCTGGCGACGAGGACATTGAAGATCGATAATCAAACTTTCAGTTCTACATATCTATAGGGTGTCCACAAATTGAGAAACCGGTTTGGGTCAAAAAATTCGCGTCCGGGTTTATTATTGAAATAAAGTCTACACACTGACGCGATTAAAACGTGGTACATATTTTTTTTTTTTTTTTGAAACTGGTTCAACAGTTTTGAGCCAGTTATCAATAAAATTTGAAAAAGTGAAGATATGAAAAAAAGTTTTAAACAAAAGTTGTAGGGAATTAAAAAACAATCATTTTTCCAGGCCTGTAGCTACGAGGGAGGCATTGCCCCCTGGAGCAGTCGTTTGCTCCCTGGAGAAATTTGTTAAAACCCCTCGTAAAAAACCAAAATATGGAAATGCTGCCTCTCTAGCATCCTTCCATTTGGTCATCTGATTCCATACGCTCAAAATTTCGATCAGAAAGAATTTCCATTCAAAATGTTGAAAATTCTACTCGCTTTAAATTTTTTAATTCTAATAAATTTCTCATTAAAATACCAAGTTTGTGAAAATCTTATTTCAAACGTTAGAATTTTTAGAAATCCTGACAAATACTCATTAATTCTCATAAATTATTCTAAACAAATGTGTTTTTTTTTACAATTTTGTAGCACTTGAATAACTTTTGAGATGAATTTTTTACAATTTTGACCCAGGTTGGCCGATATTTCAATAGTTTTTTTCAACTCACATTTAAAAAATAAAAAAAATGAATAAGGCTGGAAAATTATCAAATCCTGAACCAGCATAATGTGATTTTGCCCAGCAACCAGCAATACTATGCCTACCATGACCTTATACATTTTTCAAATTTTTTATCTTTGTAAAAAAAATTTAAAAATTGGAAAATTGATCAAAAATGCTGTTCGGTTCTTTGAATGTAAAGAATATGAATATTAGAGTGGATGAAAAAACAGATCTTGAATTTTGACGAAAATTGATAAGATAGTTTACTTTGAGTACCGTATGAGACTTTCCCAAAAATTTTCGAGCCCTCTCTTCTTCTTACTCCGAGAAAAACAAAACTAGAAGTTAGGAGACCTCAAAGTTTTGTCATTTAAAAAAAAAACATTCGCAGTTTTAAAAACTTTTGGATAGTACCACCTCCTGGAAACGTTGACCATCCTTTAAAATATGCGATTTGAGTTTCTATACACTCCATGCACAACTGACTTCAAAATTGGATACATTTTTTGCCCCTTACAAGCTGGTTGAAAAATTGCGAATCAAAAGTTTTTTTGGTCGTGTAATATAATTTTTGATGAAATTTTTTCAAAAATTTGCACGGCAGTTCTGGCAACTGGGTTTTGATTTCCGCAATTTTCAAAAAATTCGCGTTTTTCATTCAATGGTTTAAAAAGTGAATCACGAAATTTTTTTCATTAAATAAATTAAAATTATTTTTTGAAAAGTTTCTTAGCAGTATTCCTACTGAAATTTGTTGAAAAATTTTATCAAAAAATTTTCTTAATGATAAAAAAAAATTTACCTACTTTGATTTTGAAGATTTTGAGTGAGTAAGTACTTGATATGAATTTTTTAAAAAGAAATTCTTGTAGCTTGAAAGATGAATGTAAATTTTTTGTGAAATGAGGAGGTATCATTTAATTTGTCTCATTTTTTTGCCCCCCCAGGATGTCACTCCCCCCTCCCTTCCAAACCATCCTGACTACGGGCCTGCATTTTTCGATCCATAATTTTTTTCCATATTGCGATGAAAACAAATTGTCGTATAAAAAGTTTCGATTGGGGGATATTTTTTTCTTTTTCAAGCCATAACTCTTCTCCATTGCTAGATGAAAAAAATTACGGAACGTAAAATTAATTCTCTACAACTTTTGTTTCGCACTTTTTTTGATGTCTTTATTTTGTTTCAAACTGGTGCAAGATGATCCCATTTTTTCGAAGTTTCTTAGGTGATTTTTTTCGAAATCGATAACCAGTTGTAAAAAAGTGGAGATATCAAAAAAAGTATGAAATAAAAGTTGTACAGAATTGAAAACTGAACATTTTACGTTCTGTATTTTTTTTCATCTAGAATGGAGATAGCAATGGGGAAGCGTTATGACTTGAAAAAGAAAAATATATACTTGAATCCTTTGTACCATAACTTATTTTCATTGCAAAGTGGAAAAAAAGTTATGGGACAAAAAATAATTGTTCTTTAATTCTCTATAACTTTTGTTTCAAACTTTTTTTGATATCTCCACTTTTTGATAACCGGTTATGGACTGGGAGGGGGGGGGGCACCTAATAAACTACCGGTTTTAAAAAAAGTGGTGATATTAAAAAACGTGCGAAATAAACGTTGTAGAGAATTTAAAACTGAACATTTTGCATTCCGTAATTTTTTTTCATCTAGCAATGGAGAAGAGTAATGGCTTGAAAAAGAAAGAATCATTCCCAAACCTTTTGTATGACAACTTCTTTCCATTGCAAGATGGGGAAAAAGTTATGGAAGAAAAAATGAGTGTTTTTCAATTCTCTACAACTTTTGTTTCAAACTTTTTTTCATATCTCCACTTTTTCGGATATTATTAACAACTGGTTTAAGACTGTTGAACCGGTTTCAAAAAAACATACCACGTTTTAATCGAGTCAGTGCGTAGACTTTATTTTTATAAAAAACCCAGACTCGAATTTTTTGACCCGAACCAGTTTTTCAATTTGTGGGCACCCTATAGATAGGAGTGAAAGTTTAATTATCGATCTTCAATGGCCTCGGCGGCGCCAAGAATACATTGCCGTTTGAACCGCCTTGGAATCTCTTTTCAGTTCTACGATATTGAGAAGTGTTTCAAGTGGACAAAACTTCTGCATCATACTGTATAGTCTATTAAATAAATAATTTACCTTATGCTGATAAGGCAGATTGGCTCCTTGCTGATAGTCGACGACGGTTTGAAGGCCTCCGGGCGTAGACTGGCTTTTAGTGAGATCGGGAGGCGATAAGATTTTATTGTCTTTAGGCATTGCGAATTCGTTAATATCGGAAAATAGCTTATCGGTAATGAATTTACGTTTCGAGTGTCGATTGGTCGAGTGTGTTTTCACTTTAGGAAGCAACGGGCTCTCTAAGGACCTAATTAAATAACTAGGCGAAGACGTTTGGCTGATGCCGCCATCGCTGCAGGATAAAGTCGAGTCGTGCCTTACGGACATTTTCGATATGCTGCCGAACCCGGAAGAATCGGTGTCGTCGATGACCTGATTCGTGTACGTATGTATCGGCGGCGGTATCTTTTTGCCACTTTTTCTCCGCACGCTGGAGAACGTCTCGCCGGTATCTTCCGGATTCGTACCCGGAGGCGTTTGCACCTTGGGAAACTTGAAGTATCCTTCTTCGCTGGATTTATTTTGCAAGTTGTTAAACAGGGCAGCATTTTGAAGCGGTGTTAATGTTTTTACTTCGGTAAAAGGGCCATTTTGAACTTTCTGCTGTTGCTGTTGCGGTTGCTGCGTCACGTCTATCCTTTGATTGAGTTTTGCGCTTTGATCACAGTTCTCTATCGATTCTTTTACTTCGGCAGATGGATTGATACGCGAGAACGAGCCTCGTTTGGACGTGGATTGCGGAGGAGGCGGTAATTTCACCACTGTGACGTTGCAGGAGTTCGTAGTGGTCGCCTTATCGGTTCCCGATGCTGGTATCGATCCTTGCGATCCTGGGCCGATAATGTTGGGCTTATTGAATGCCGAAGCTGGCGGACTGTCTTCTGACTTTCTGATACTTCTACGTTCTGGAATGGCTGGTGCTTTTTGGACACGAGCTGGCACCGGAGGTGGGGTCCCAGTTGGTACCGGACTGGTTTGCTGAAATTAAATGGCATCGATTTAGTACATATATCTATTCGATGAAAAAGGCAAAAAATTAATTATATGTAATGAATGAATTTTCGAGGTCTTCGAATGTGTAGTTTTTGAAGGGAAAATTTAAAAATGTTTATGAACCTTCGAACCGGTTTCGAAAAGTATGTTTTTATAAAGGAAGAATTTCAGCTCCCTAATCTAAGGAGAAACGATTCAAAATTATATAATTTTTGAAAAAAAAAAAAAATTTTTTGCATATTTTTAGTAATATTACATGCGTGGTGTTGTATGTCCTTCTGAAAAAGTAAAATTTGAATTTCTACACCTTCCCCACCCACCTATTGATCAGAATTAAATATCACCTTTTAGCCTCTACAAAGAAGTTGAAAAGGTGCAGATTGCAAATTCGAAGAATCTTTGATTTTTATCACATTTAAATCGCTCGTTTCAATTTCTCAAATCGAGCCAAAAATATTTTTTTGTTCTCCAAGGATAAATTTTGAAGAATTAGGAATTGGGACACCATGTCTAAATTAATTTTAAAACTATAAAGTCGCAATTTTCAACAAAATGAATTTTTTTTTATAAATTTATAGATAAAAATTAAGTTCTTTTATAATATTGATTTTTCTAACACAAATTTCTTCATTTCCAGCTATTCTAAACCTTTCTTTGTAAATTTAATCTTCTGTGGTGTTTTCGAATTTCTTTCGAATACGAAGAAATTAACTCGCGTTCCTGAAGTTAAAAATCGGGTTCCCACCCTCTTTCAAATAATTTTCAATAACAAAATACAACCTTAGTCTCGATTTCAATGTTTACATGCAATTTTCCAAAATGTGAACAGAGTTGAGCCAAAGAAAAAAACACGTTAATAAAATTGCCTAATCGATTCGCCGTAAATACGCGAAGGGACTTATAATTTACGGCGATTTCGATAGGCAACTTAAGTAACGCGACGCTGATTAGTAAGTCGGCGCCAACTTGGCCGGCGAAAATGATCGTTTCTCCCCATCGCCAAGTACTGACTCCTCGAACACGAATTTCATCGTTATTGGGTGGGCTCCAACCCAATTTCAATTTTATTTTTCGAATTTTCTTCACATCGACTTGGAAATTAAATTGGATGGATAGAAATCGAATTCCCTCCTGAAAAATTTACCGAGATAGTAAAAGATTTGGTGAAGGGGGGATTACAAAGCCTTTAAAAATACCAAAAGTTTTACACCAGAAGTTAGACACTATCTGGCATAATGACATTTTGACAGATTTTTTATTGGTTTTCTAAGGTAAGGCGAAATATCGAAAAATTACGGAAATACCAAATTTATTTTCTATCAATTTTCAAATTATTGAAACTGCTTATAAAAACACTCACTAAAACATAGCCATGATTTTTGAACTCTTTTTTCAAAGGGTAGCACGCATAAATTTTAAAAAAAATTCTCACCAAATTTTTTTGTTGGAGACTAAAAAACACATCTTTGCTCGATTTTGAGATGGTATTTACGAGTAAGTAATTAAATACTGTCGTTTTCGTGGTTCTTTGAAAAAACGACAGGAAACGACAAATTTAGAATATTTAAAACTAGTTGTTATTTTTATTTTTATTTTTTTAGAAATGACAAGAAATGACGGATTTATGAAATTGAAAATTGGGAGTTTTTCATCGCTTTTAAAGAAACGTTGAAAAATAATTATTTTCTGATCTAGAACATTTCAAACTATGTAGTTCTGTTTTATCAGTTTTGAAGAAACAACCAGATACAACTATTTTCAAATAATCAAATACTGTCGTTTTTTGAAAAACGACAAGAAACGACGGATTTAGAATAGTTGAAAATTGATCGGTTTTTCATTGTCATTGAAGAAACGACCAGAAATAACTATTTTCGAATTAAAATTATTTCAAACTCGTCCTTTTTCATATTTTTTTGAGGAAACGACCAGAAACAACTACATATTTTTAAGCAATTAGGCACTGTCGAATTTTGTCGTTTTTTGAGAAACGAACAAAAAACGATGGATTTACAAAATTGAAAAATTGTCGTTTTTCATAGTTTTCTGAACAAACGGCCAGTAATAACTATTTTTTAATTTAGAATATTTCAAACTCGTCGTTTTTTCGTCCTTTTTTCGTCGTTTTTTCGTCGTTTTTAAAGAAACAATCAGAAACGACTATTTCAGTGTGTCTAACAAAATTTGTTGAGCAAAAATCTTGACTTAGCTTGACCTTTTTGCACGACCTTTTTTTACTTTTTTGTAGGCCAGCCGCCCCCCCCCCAAATAATAATAATAATTTTCTTTTTTTATTACCGACTTTTAAAAATTATATTAATTAAAAGTGAATGGATTTTTTTTTCAATTTTTGAAAAAATCTTGACCTTTGAGTCAGAAAGCTTGACTTCGCATGACTAGCTTGACCTCTTGATCAAATGCTTGACTTATCTTGATCGTTAGAAACCCTGATAAGAATGTTTGAAAATTTGACTCTCTTCCACCCCCTCATTTTACATAAAAATAGCTAAAAACTAGTACCCCTCACTGATTAAAACTTGAAAAGTTGTAAAAAATGTGTACGAGCTGTTCCAACATTTTTTTATTCAACTTTTGGGAACCAATTACACCGAACGACATTTTTAAACTTTTGAAATGCTGTTTGAGGTTTGATGGATGTTTTTATATTATTTTTCGCGCTGATCACGAAAAAAGCAGTGAAAAAGTTCCATCGCGCAAGAATTTTTTACAATTTGAATTTTTCGTTTACGGGTTTTTCACTTTTTTTGATAACTTCAGGCACTTCAAGCCGATTTTCTGAGGAAAAAAAGGGTTCTACGAAAAAGATTAATAAAACATGAATTGTAAAGCGTCAAATTTCCTATCTGTAGACTTCAATTAGTTTTTTCTTATGAGGCTTAGCTTTTGAGATATTTTAGCTCAAAATTCAAATTTCAATTTTTTTTTAAAATTGAGAATATCTCAAAGACTAAGTCTCCTAAGAAAAAACTAATTGAAGTCTACACATAGGAAATTTATCGCTCTACAATTTATGTTCTATTCATTTTTTTTCGTAGAATCCTTTTGTTCCCCAGAAAATCGACTTGAAGAGTGAAAAGTTACACAAAAAAATGTAAAACAAATTTCCAACAAAAAAGCTTCCAATTATAAAAAATCCTGGCGTAATCGAGAAAATTGTAATCATATTCGAACTCGGCACTAAAAATTAGATTGGAATCACTTTCCAGCGAAACTTGAGCGATGGAGAAACTTTAAAATCAGCGCTACATTTGAGACTAAAAACAGTGATTAAAACAAGAAAAAGAAAATGCTGTTTTAAATTTAATTGATAATTATTATTATTATTTCTCACGCTGATCACGCGAAAAATGGTAAAAAAAAATCCAGAACGTCAGGATTTTTCATAATTGGAAGATTTTTAGTTGAAAATTTGTTTTACATTTTTCTGTGTAACTTTTGACCCTTAAAGTCGATTTTCTGGGGAACAAAAGGGTTCAACCGGAAAAAATGAATAGAACATAAATTGTAGAGCGTCAAATTTCCTACTGGTAGAGTCCGATCAGTTTTTTCTTAGGAGGCTTAGTTTTTGAGATATTTTCAATTTTTAAAAAAAGTTGAAATTCGAACTTTGAGCTAAAATATCTCGAAAGCTAAGCCTCTTAAGAAAAAACTAATTGAATTTTACAGATAGGAAATTTGACGCTCTACAATTTATGTTCTATTCATTTTTTTCGTAGAACCCTTCCTTTTCTCAGAAAATTGACTTGAAGTGTCAAAAGTTATCAAAAAAAGTAGAAACCCCGTAAACGAAAAATTCAAATTTTGAAAAATCCTTGGGTGATGGAATTTTTTCACTATTTTTCTCGTGATCAGCGCGAAAAATACAATGAAAATTACCCATCATACCTCAAGAAGCATTTTCCATGTCGACCTGTGTTACGCCTCACTTGAATAGGAGGCTTTTTGGTGAAATTAGACCCTGATTTGTATCAAAGGTCATCATGTATAACATTTTTAGAATATTCAAGTTCGACATGACCTGCAGCCAAAATTCAATTAGCACCTTTGTTTCAAAATTTACTATTAATAAAAAATACTGTGTAAGTATATGTGTACGTGAATCTAAAAAGGTCCCACTTTGTCGGGATTATTTACGGAGTTATAGCGATTTTTCTGAAGTTGGGTCGAAAATGACGTTTTTGGGATTTTTGACGTTTCTGATAGTGGTAACCCTGCTCTTTCGAATGCCGCAAACCGCATCTCGATCCGACCTTGCGTTTCGCTTCTATGGAGAGAAACGTCAGCCTACAATTTTGTATTATTTTTACTTCAAAGTTTTCGAATTGTTCATGATCTATATCGAGTAAAAATTGTTTCGGCATACATTTTTATTGAAAATCTATCAAATTTCTAATCGAATGAGACCTTTCCGAGTCTCTATGGAGCAAATCTCTCAGAGATATTCGGATTTGAAGTTGAAACTTTATTACTTTTTTTTTTCAAAAACTTTAAACACGTTTTTCTCGAAATCGTGTTTTTTGAACTTTCAACTTCAAATGCGCGTATCTCTGAGAGATTTGCACCATGGAGCCTCGTAGTGGTCTTAAATGATCCGAAAGAGCATTTCCTGTTAAGATGGTGAAATCGGCCCTTGAACCGATCGGGACAAAAATCTCCCAAAATGTTGATATTGATGTAAAACCACCCCAAAAAAAATTTCAACCCCCTACCCCCACTCCCAACCGAATTATGGGGCCATTATTGCTCGAAATTCAATAATTTCTATCTCCGGAAGGGGTGGTTCAAAAATTTTGAAATTTTCACAGATTATAGACAGTATGTAGTAGTATATGTGAAATTTTTTTCAACAAAATTTTCCTAAATTTTCCAAGGTTTTCCGTAGTTTAAAAATTTCAAAAATTCGTCAAAAAAGGGGGGAGGGGGAGCCCCGAAATTTTTTTCTCTCCAAAATTTTGTGACACCTTTGGGTACAACATATATCTTTTTGGAGACCTAAAAATGAGTGCAACATGGATTAAAAAAATAAAATCCATAAAAAAACACATTTTTTCGATGTTTTTCCACTTTTCTATAAGAAGTTTTAAGGATGATATTTCCAACAAAATAACAATTTTGGGCAGATTATGTCGAAAGACACTCAAATGAACATTTTCCATTGCCGGGGTAATGAAGGGAATGATAATACGCGACGCGACGCGATTGAATGTGATTTTTCTACTTGCAAGCGGGCACTCGCATTTCCCGGCCGCTACTCGTGGCGGTGAACTATTCGCGGACGCGCCATTTCGAGGGTTGAACGGGAACTCATTCCAGTTGTAAGTAAAAATCAAAACCTCGAATCTCTAAGCATAAATTAAGAAAAAGTATTTTTTTACATTGAAATGAAACCTTTCAATTTTATCATGTTGAAAACTTAGGGAATTTTAATATCAGTTACTTAGAATGAGTTCTCGTTCAACCCTCGAAATGGCGCGTACGCGAATAGTTCACCGCCACGAGTAGCGGCCGGGAAATGCGAGTGCCCGCTTGCAAGTAGAAAAATCACATTCAATCGCGTCGCGTCGCGTATTATCATTCCCTTCATTACCCCGGCAATGGAAAATGTTCATTTGAGTGTCTTTCGACATAATCTGCCCAAAATTGTTATTTTGTTGGAAATATCATCCTTAAAACTTCTTATAGAAAAGTGGAAAAACATCGAAAAAATGTGTTTTTTTATGGATTTTATTTTTTTAATCCATGTTGCACTCATTTTTAGGTCTCCAAAAAGATATATGTTGTACCCAAGGGTGTCACAAAATTTTGGAGGGAAAAAAATTTCGGGGCTCTCCCTCCCCCCTTTTTTGACGAATTTTTGAAATTTTTAAACTACGGAAAACCTTGGAAAATTTAGGAAAATTTTTTTGAAAAAAATTTCACATATACTACTACATACTGTCTATAATCTGTGAAAATTTCAAAATTTTTGAACCACCCCTTCCGGAGATAGAAATTATTGAATTTCGAGCAATAATGGCCCCATAATTCGGTTGGGGGTGGGGGTGGGGGGTTGAAAATTTTTTTGGGGTGGTTTTACATCAATACCAACATTTTAGGAGATTTTTGTCCCGATCGGGTCAAGGGCCGATTTCACCATCTTAACAGGAAATGCTCTTTTATCTAGTATTACGCTCCGGTCATAACTCAATCCCGACAAAGTGGGACCTTTTTAGATTCACGTACACATATGTTTTCAGTCGAATCCTATCCCGGATAAGTATTTAAATTTAAAATTGGTTAGTGCAAACGAAAAAAAAAAAAAAAAAATAGAAAATTCCCATAAAACTAGACACAGAACAAGCTTCAGATCCTCCAAAAGGATACAAAACCTGTTGCGTTTCCTCGAATGCTCATATTTTCAGCTAAACAAACTCCACTATTGGAAGCGAATTTACCCCAAATATAATTTCTAGACACGACGTCGACTTAGAAAACTTTACGTGTCTATTTTATACATTTCATAATCGCGTTTGACAAAATTAATTGCCACCGAAACGTTTTTGTCGTCGCGATATAATTAAATCAACGGGCGAATATGATACAATGGAATATCACCGGTGTGTTTAAGGAAATGGCAAAACGCTAAAATGGTGAGAAGGCGAGAATTTCTATCTATTATCTGGGTAGGTACCACAAATAAAGGATAGACTACAAATATATAGATGGTTTATAACGCAGATACAAGCACATCTCTGTTGCGTGTATACGTTTCATCGTCTCAAGGCTACGAGAACTTGCGCGAAGGCTAAACCACAACCCAGCGTACTGTCATCTCGGTAACCTTAATTCGAACCAAATGGTAAGCCAATTAAATAAATCCTATCTGTTGGACATTTTTGAAAAGCCCAATTTACAGCCAATCTAGGCAGCCGAGCCTTATACATCGTGGTGACAATAAGAACGATTAAATTATGTAACTTTTTTATTTTCAATTTTTTTTTTTGCACAGACAATTCCGACGGTCGAATAAAATTCGCCATCGCCCAGGTATTTTAAAACGTAGGTAATTCGACGACGATGCGGAGACGATT
This sequence comes from Pseudococcus viburni, assembly GCA_033439095.1. Taxonomy (NCBI): domain Eukaryota; kingdom Metazoa; phylum Arthropoda; class Insecta; order Hemiptera; family Pseudococcidae; genus Pseudococcus; species Pseudococcus viburni. Next base: position 293,532 of record JAVBJF010000345.1, read on the forward strand.
TCTATACGGCGGGAAGTATTTTTTACGAGCTCGAGCTCGTTTTCCACGGCCGTGGAAACGATGGCTATAAATTAACCGGCTAAACTATGAGCCAACGAAATTTTCTCCTCAACTGCCACACAAGCAGTCTGCTAGCGTAAACCTTTTTTCTACAATTTGTTATAATTGCGCTACCGCGTGTACGCGGTTTAATAATATATTTTCCTCGTCCCCGAAAACTCTTCTATTAACGACAAATTTTTCTCCTTTCAAGGTGAACGAGTGCGTTTTATGGATATTTTCCATACGATTTCGGTTACCTTACCTAGGTACCCGTTGTCATATCGTTTTTCTTTCCCTCTGCTCCTTCCATCGTCGTCGTTGTCTAAAGCTCAAGGACGACGACGTGAATTTGTTTACAGACGCCGAGAAATTTTTTTCGCATTTTTTCGTAAAATATTTCACCGAGGCTTTTTTCCCCAAAAAAATTGAGAAAAATTATTCGACATATTTTTACTGTCTCGCTCGCCCCGAAATTTTTTATGAGTTTAACGACTCGGATCGTTCGACTTTGTTGGAAAATAAACAGCAGGGGAAGGGAATGGATTTTTTATAACTATCTATTATTTTTCAAAAAAAAAACGATATAATAGAATTTCCATTCGGTAACTTATCTCTTTTTTCCTCTGTATACCAATTTTTCACACGATTCTTTTCAAAAAAGGGGAAAAACTTCAAAATATAGATGAGACAATCACTAAGAAAGCAAGAATCAAAATTGAAAAAAATAAATTCTCTTAAATGATGAAAAAAGCTTAGCAACCTAATTGTAAAATATTTCCTGACTTAAATGCTCCAAAATTACATAGCAACAAAAATACGTTTTTGGAAACTGTATATTCCCATATTTTTAGAGTTATGAGTTGAAAAACAGGAAAAAATTTTCGACTTTGAACAATGTTTTCTTGAAATGTACCGAATGAGTCATAAATTCTATCCGAAAAGAAAGTTTTCCAAATTCAAAAAACGAAAGAAATTAACATTTTGGTGGATAAAAATATTATTTATTCTACATTTTACTCTCGTAAAATTCAAAAATCAAAAAATAAATTGAGAGATTTGAAGTTCTTTTTGACAAGTTCGAAAAAATGATCAAATTTTAGGTTTTGAAATTCATTTTCTGTAAAAATTTTCCCCTTCATTTCGCTCAGGCTCGAGAGTTTTCTTTTTTTTATAAAATAATGAGGAATTTTCAAAAGGGTATGTCCGCTTTTGGACTTCTAACCTCTCAAGTGGTGTATTCCGACTGAAAATTTGTTTACGGAATTTTTGGCCCCTACCCCCTCTCTTTCGGAGTTATGGATATTTTTTTGCAAATTTTCTATTTTCTAGTACAAAGTTACATCTCGTAGAGATGTATTTACCTATGAAAAAAATTTTCAGCAACTTTGGTGTAATCCTTCACTTTTTTTCGTCTATTCTAAGTTTTTAATTGTAGAAAACACCATACAAGCACAGAGCGACCACGTGACCCCCCCCCCCACACAAAAATGTTGTTATTTCAACATATTTTACAAATTTTGGGTGTTTTATACTCAAAGAAATGACCAAATGAAGAAACTAACGTCGAATTCGTGTTCAGTGTGTCAAAATACCTAAATTTTCTTTTTTCAGTGATTTTTCATAAGAAAAAAATTGACTTTTGAGACTTCAAGTAGAACGATCACGAAAAGGGTGTTTATAGAGGTATTTTGACCTCCTAAACACGAAAATGGGATTGGTTTTTTCATTGGTCATTTTTTCTCTGAAAATTCGTCATTTTCGAGTTTGAATCAAGTCTCTCGGGTAAGAAAATTACGATAAACAAAAAATTTTTTGTCCACGTATCCTCCATGTCTTTGGCGTCAAAGAGTTACAATATTGCACGATCAGAACTCGAACAGGAATTTTTTGAACTTTTTTCCACAGGCATCAATATAGCAGATCGAGATTGAAAAAAGTTTCGCGAAAACGAGAGTGGGGCATCGTAGATATTTGACTTTATTTTGAAATTCTAATTAATTTTTATTTCAGCATCTCGTTGTTGTGCTCCACGAAAATAATTCATTATTGATTCTCTACCGGGGAGGAGGGGGGGGATTGGAGGTCAAAAACATAAATATTCAGATTTTTTCGAAAATGAAACAACATTGAAGACCAATAACAGTAGTCGTGAAAAATATATGAATGAGAGAAAGCCTGATATAAAGGTAAGGTAAAAAGGTGAATGTCTGTGTGAAATACTAGGCCTCCATTTTCTTGAGAGGGTGGATAGATGGCCTCTGTCACTATCTCGCGAGATTATCATCAGTTTTTCTGCAGGCTACTCCTCCCCTTCATATCGCAATGGGAATTTCCAATTTTTGCATTTTCTTGCTTTTTTAAAAATTGAGTGTAATTGAAAATAAAGAAATTTATGAATTATTCACTACATCAAAATTGAAAAAAAAAGAATAATGAGAATAATAAAACTCAATTGTAGAAAAAAATCGAAAATGACTGCGATGAAATTCATGAATCATAAATATTAAAACTAAAAAAAAGACGAGGAAAAATAAAATAACACAAAATTATTACTACAATTAAATTAAAAATTTGGAAAAAATTTCGAATAAAATACATACAATGGAGGCGAATAAGAGATACAATTTTCGCCTAGCAACACTTTTATTGCGGAAAATTGTCGAAAGTGGTCTCCTGAATAACCCCAGACCTCAGACTAAATTTTTTTATGGGGATTCAACTCCCTTAAAAACTGTTTTATCACATCATCTTTCAAGGGTTTGGTTTTAAGGTAAAAATAGTTCAGTACTTTTTTGTTCTACACTCAATTTCCAACATTTTTTGTATGAAAAATTTTCTCGTACGACCATTAACGAAGGAGATAGCGAGTCTTGAAGGAAAGGAGTTTTGGAGAATATGGAATATGAGGATTTGAAAACGTGAAAATAGGTGTAAAATCATTACTAATGTCAAATGTGCATGTTGTGGGCATGTAACTCTTTGGGGTAATTTAGGAGACCACTCTCGACAATTTTCCGGAATAAAAGTTTTGATAGGCAAAAATCCCCCCCCCCCTGATGCTGATTTGCATCCATTAATATAAGAATTGAAGTAGGTACTTTTAATACAACTTTTCCTTGGCTATGATGTTTCCTGAAAAATGGGGAAAAAGAAATCCGCGTTTTTAATAAGTATTGTAGTCCATCAAAACGTTGAGCACCCTTTTGAAAAAGCCTAGTTTACTATTTCCTGAAGAATCGCAAAAATTTCATACAAAAGAAAAAACTTGTTGAGGAAATTGGGAACCTCTTCCCGTAGATTTTAGAGGATCATCGTATACATCAGCACATAACGTGCTGAAAATACGAATAAAAAAATACCTATCGAAATAAGATAGAAATCCGACGAATATAACGAAATTAACCGACTGATTTTCTTTTTCCCAACGCGAGTTCAACTGGCAAAATAATACAACCTTTGACTCGATTTTAGACTTCGAGCGAACAAGTAATACGCAAAAGTGCTCATATTTCACAAAGGCGCCTTATAAAAGAACGATTTTGATACGCCTGCGATCCAAGATTGAACATCGAGTTCAAGGTTACACATTTGTTTACAATAATCCCTCAGAGGTTATACATGGTTTGAATTCGAGTCGTCGTTTTATAATTCTATTTCATACTGGGATTCGGTACGACAAATAGAAAACTTTTCTATTTTTGATTCGATCGTCGCGCCCACATCGACAAAATTCAACGCTTTAAGCCTTTCGATGCTGCGTGCCAAACGGAGCGGCGTAAATTTGTCGAATTTTCGAAAGGTAGATTTCCCATTTTCCAACTGGAATAAAAAAGCTACCTTAGAAAAAAATCGAGTAAAAAAACGCCAGAACTTTCGACAATGATAAACAGATTAGACTATTTTTAAACTCGTCGGCGAGTATCCTACGCTCATTTACAACGACGATGGCGTAACTGCTCCACAACAACGCCGATTACACGTGTTTAAATTTAAGTAGGTAAATCTTCATCCGCAGTCGACGGGAAACAATAGCCAAGAAAGAAGCCTTACAACGTTTAAAACTTGGATTAAGTCGAGGATAAAAGTCACCGGCAATAAAACTTTATCGGTATATGGAACTGTTGACTCGATGAGATTGAGAACTCAGGTAGAATATTAAAAGAAATATCGGCGCAGTTTTTTCCCTTATTTTTAGCACGAAATACAAACACCTCAGAGAAAGGTAAAATAGTGGTTGAGCTGTTCCATACTAATTCGAACCAAAAATGAAGTCTAGTCTTACGATTTCGCTCAATGTTTTTTTACGAGTTCCCCTTGATGGTGTATTCACAAAACCATGATCATTTCTCTTGTAATTCTCAAAGGAGCGGAGGGGAGAGGGGACTCGTGATTTTTATGCTATTGCGATTTTTTGCCAATCACACAACTTTGTAGGCTCATACCTCGAGATATGTTGTACTTGGGGAAAAACTGTTTGCGTGGTTGGAAAGAGAGTTAATAGGAGATTCAAAAAATCATAATCACATTTTGAAAAGCTTAAAACTGAACTTTGGTTTTGAAAGCTCAACTTCCATGATAAGTACAAAAAATGAAAGCTCTCATTTAAAAATCTGAAAAAATTACAGTAAGTACCCTTTTTCACCCCTTTTTCAACAAACGAATTTTTAAAATGAGATCTCAACACCCCTGGGGGTACAGGGGTCCACAATTTTGAACAAAATTCAAAAAAATCAAAAAAGTTGAGAAACACATCGATTTCTACTAATTTTAAAGCGCTGAGTTTGAATATTTCCTCAGTTTTTTCATCCTACCGCTTTGAACCCCCCTGTTAGCCCCTTGATAAGGTCAAAAATCAAATAAATGAAAAAATAACGCGTGACCTGTCCTTTGTTAGGTTTTTGAAGGCACGGAGTTTGAATATTTGCTTATTTTTTGAATTTACTCCACCAGTTTCCAAAGCCCCCCCCCCCATTTTTGGAAAAAGTATGTCAGGAGATGAAAATAGCGTGTGGCATATCGATTCTTATTGATTTGAGGGCGAAGAAATCGAATTTCTATTTACTTAGGGAGTAACTGAAGAAGTAAATCAAAAAAATAAGCAAATATTCGAACTCAGTGGACTCAAAAACCTAACAAACGACAGGTCACACGTTATTCTTCATTTTTTTGAATTTTGACCTTATCAAGGAGGCTAATACGGGGGTTCAGAGGGGCCATATGAAAAAACTGAGTACATATTCGAACTCAGCGCCTTCGAATTAGTAGAAATCGATGTGTTACTTTACTTTTTCTATTTTTTTGAATTTTGGTCAAAATTGAGGACTCTGTACCCCTGCAGGGGTGTAGAGATCCCATCTTGAAAATTTTGTTGGCTGAAAAAAGGGTAAAAATGGCTACTTACTGTGATATTTTCAGATTTCTAAATTGTAGCATTTATCTGTTGTATACTTATCATGAATGTTGAACTTTCACCACCAAAATTCAACTTTGAGCTTTCAAAAAAGTTCAGTCATTTTAGGAGTTGACCCCCAAAAATTCAATCCTGATTTTTTTTTTCGCGTTTTACGTTCGTAATGGTCCACTACACAACGTACTAAAATGGACACCCCACAACCCTCTGCTACACCCAGGGGAGGGGTAAATGTCTTCTGAAAACCGAGTTTTCGTGAATATCTCCTCAAAGAAGCCTCAAAATTGAAAAATAGTTATGAACAATCTTGTTCCACGTGTAATTTCCTATCAGAAGGGTTTTTCTTTTTTCAAAAACATTCACTTCCTGGACCAAAAATTAAGGGTAAAAAACGTAAATTTTTCAACAATTTACAGCATTTTTTGAAAAAATTGAAACTTTTGTAAATATTTCCTCAAATAAGCCTCAAAATGGAAAAATGGTTATTAACAATCATGTTTTACATGTAATTTCCTATGAGACATGTTCATTTTTTTTTCGAAAACACCCACTTCTTTGCCCAAAAATTGAGGGTGAAAACGCCAATTTTTCCAATATTTCCAATATTTTTGGAAATAATGGAAATACGAAGCTGAAAATACCGTTTTTGAATTCTTACAACGCGACGCAAAGAAATGTTTCGTATCACCAATAATAAGCAATAACATCGCGTTTAACGTACTTTTTCTTTCCACAACCTCGATTTTTTAGATGCAATATTCAATAACCTCCCTTATAATTAACGGTACGGGGTTGAAATTCTTGTAAATATTGGAAAAATTGGCGTTTTCCACCCTTAATTTTTGGGCAAAGAAGTGGGTGTTTTCGAAAAAAAACGAACCTGTCTGATAGAAAATTACACGTAGAACATGATTGTTCATGACCATTTTTCTATTTTGAGGCTTATTTGAGGAGATATTCACAAAAGTTTCGATTTTTTCAAAAAATACTGTAAATTGTTGAAAAATGGGTGTTTTTACCCTTAATTTTTGGTCAAGGAAGTGAGTGTTTTTGAAAAAACCAAAAACACTTCTGATAGGAAATTACACGTAGAACAAGATTGATCATAACTATTTTTCAATTTTCAGGCTTATTTGAGTTGATATTCACGAAAAAACGCTTTTCAGCAGACATTTACCCCTCCGCCCTCCACTGGGAATAGCGGAAGTTTATGGGGTGCCCATTTTAGTATGTTGTGTAGTGGACCATTACGAACGTAAAATGCAAAAAAAAATCAAGATTGAATTTTTGGGGTTCGGTACATTTTTTCTCTTATTTGCCTGGACAACAATGTGATTATGATTTTTTGAATCTCCTATCAATTCTCTTTCAAACCCCACAAACAGTTTTCCCCCAAGCATTGGCGGAGAGTGTCGTGTCACGTTTGTCACCGATGTGACACCCATTGCATTTCGCATGTCGCATTGTGACATGTGAAAATTTTCGCGACATGCCAAAAATTTATCAAATCAGAAAAAATTGTTTTTTTACCTTTTTTTTTCAAATTTTAATATTCGCAATCGCAATTCATGTCTCGAGCTTCGACATTCGCTATTATAGATAATATTGATTAAATTTAAAAGTTTTTTTCCAACAAGTCGAAAAAAAATTGAACTAAAATGATGAAATCTTGTAAAATTTGCAGAAAAATATCCTTCAAAAATTCCAGTTTTGTCAAAATTTTGGTAATTTTGCGGTAAATTTTGGTGGGAGGAGGGGAGGGGGTGTTACTCAACTGGCGAACATCAGTATTAAAAAATTTTTGTGACACCTTGAAAAAATTTACTTCTCCGCCTCTGCCCCCAAGTACAACCGATCTCGAGATATGAGCCTTCAAAGTTGGGTAATATGGCAAAAAATTGCAATAGCATAAAAATTATCAGACCCACCCCTCAGCCCCCTTGAGGGTTAAACGGGAAATGATCGTGGTTCTGTGAATAGACCAGCAAGAGGAACTCGTGAAAAAAAATTGAGCGAAATTGGAAAACCCGACTTCATTTTTGGTTCGAATTAGTACGGAATATCCCGGTTATGTATACGTTCGCTGATAAACCCATCCTCGTCCTTTCTCCGCTTCTCACCGTTAGTCGCTCGTCCAAGACAAATGTACCTTTATTACTCGGCGGCGAAAAAAGATAATTTGGTCTTTATTTTTTTAAAAATTGCACCCGTCGTCGCGTGTTGCACGAGCTTCCACACTGTGCACCATTTTATATAAAACGATCCTCTCCGCGCCTCCTCCGTTCGCGGTACCGTCGCTGTAATATTTATCAATTCGTTTACGCGCGCGATATTTTTAACAACGTGCGATTTTTCAAACCTATCCGCTTTCCGGGTGCACGTAAAAAGAAGGTGGGATTTTTGCAACTTTTTTCAAAACCGCGTATTTGAAATATTTCTCACGGTTAAATCGCTTCCAGCGTGATAAAAAGTTCTACGCAATTTTCAATTTCAAATTACCCTTCATTAACATCTGCTTTCTTAATCACCATTTTAATTTACAACCGAATTCGTTTTTTTCCCCTTGGCCGAACGTTTTTAACAACGCATACTTAGGTATTAGTAAAACGAACCCATCCAAAACTCGTTACTTTTTATGGAAAAAAATAATGAATTTTTTCTCTTTGTATTCTCCTTTTTTCTTTTCCTTCTGTGTTTTTTTTATTTATTAATTCTTCGCTGGATTCGAAAAAAGTCTCGGTATTTGCGCAAATTCCTCGAAATTGAGAAAAATTACTTTCGAAAATAAATTTCCACTCGTATACTCCTCAATTTTATTCTTAGGTACGCCGAAGGGGGAAAAAATTACAAATTCTTCGAGCCTCTTTATATTCTGCGTGTCTGCGATGTAAATCTCGTCCTCGTCTCCTCTCCCAGGCCAAAAGAAACGAAGCTACGTGCAAATATTAAAATATTTTCGTTATTTAATCCGCGGAAAAGGAATGTCGGTGAGAAGGTGGCATTGGGAAGGGGTACGACGGTGGCATGGGGGTGCTCACCGCTGGTTTCTTTGGCGAGATCGTTGCTTCAGTTAACGAACTGTATATTTCTTAATTAACGTTTTCTTTCACCCTTTGAAGACGTTTTTTTCGGATGTCTTTTCGTTTTATACGTGGCACGTAAGCAATTTATTTTTCGGGCAAATTATTTTAATAGAGGAAAATCTTGGAGTTTTTTTGACCCTTCGTAACCGGCGAAATGAAATTTCCTGCGGAGCAATTTAAATTTCCAGATGGGCTCGAATAACGCCGGAATTTTATCCGCGAAAAATTCCCATTTTTCGGGTAATTTCGAAAGGCGCTAAGAAAGGTACGCGGGACGAAAGAAATACCGTAATTTTCTTTGCCTTTCGTGTACATACGTTTCAACTTTCCCAGAAATGCCAATCTACCGAACGATATGAATTTCAAATTCGTTAAGATAATGTTTGAGATTATTTTAATAAGCCAAGTTTCCCTCTTGGAGGAAAATAAGCAACGAGTCGCTAACCTCAACATTCCGAGTCTGAAGCAGACGAATACTCAATGGTGGTTTTTTTTTAATGTTTGGAAAGTATTCACATCTCTTCTCAAGCAATTTCAACCTTTCAGTGTCTGTATTAACAATATTAAGAACCTACTTCAAAAAAATTTTTCGCAGTTACAGATATTTTATTGGGGCATGGTTTAAAATTTTTTATAATTTTGAAAATAGGACAACCATTAACTTTTACTGACGTAATATCGATTGAAATTTCAATTGGCCAAAAATTGAAATTTACCGTGATTGAAAATACATTTCTTTGCCTATCGAGTTTTAAATTTTTTTATTCGACCACAATATTATTGTAAAATTCTACAAAATTAAATACTTAGTACCTAATTAACAATAATTTTTGATAAAAAGTATCAAAATTGTTAAATGTATCCATTTAGATAGGAACAGTAAAAATATTCACCATTTTTAGTAAAAATTAGAATTTTTTAAAAAAAATTAATTCTATGAATAAAGGTATCATTATGGGCAAAATTTTCATTTTCTCAATTTTTAGACCACCCTGGCCTCAAAAATGATAACTTCAGAGTTCAAAAATCTCATAAAAACGTCATTTTCAATTGTTTTTGAAATAGTAAAAGGGGAGACGAGAGGAAGAAAAATTACTCGAAGAGCTATTCTATACCAACCCAAACAAAAAATAAATTCGGGTCTTCTGATTTCGCTCAGTTTTTTTTACGAGTTTCCCTTGATGGTCTATTCGCATAACCACAGGGGATCGGATCAAAAAGTAAGTCGATATTCGAATTCTGCGCCCTCAAATTAGTGAGAATCGATATGCCACACGCTATTTTCATTTCTTAACATATTTTCCCCAAAATTGGGAGGCTAAGGGGGCACTGAAAGGTCAAATTCCAAAAATAAGCAAATATTCGAACTCAGTGCCCTCAAAAACCTAACAAACGACAGGTCACACGTTATTTTTCATTTTTTTGAATTTTGACCTTAACAATTCCTCCCCTCGTACCTTTCTTTCAAATCGTTCAAAAAAATCACTTTAGTAGGTAAATTATTTTTTTATTAAAATAATTCATTCAAATAGTTTAAATTCGTTCGCATTTTTTTTACAAAATATGGAATTTCAGTAATTTTTTCTACTTTTATTTGATAACGATGGACCTGATTCTGAAACAAGAATAGCAGAAGAAATAAAACCCCATCTATTAGAAAATTTTCCAACTTGAAACGTAAAAAAGCGAACAAAATATTTGTAAAAACGATTTTTTTACTAAAAAAATTTCACTGAGACAAAATTTCCGTAGAATTTCTACATAAAAGAGGTACAAATTAAAACTCAAAAGCCAAAGTATAAATTTCAAAACGTTGATAAACATAAATGCCTACCGAAACTAAAAAGACATGCGAATCTATGCAAATTACGAAATTCTTGCGTACTCGCCAGAATATACATTTTTTCTTTCAAAAATCCGATCAAGGCTACCAACGAAGCGGTCTTTTTCGTGCCTATCTCATTAAGCTAATTCCTTCGTCGACGAAAGACGTAGAAAATATATTTTTTCAAAGGGAACCTTCGCTTTTTTGGGAAAAAACACGTCATAAGAGATGAAGATAAGCTCGAATACGTAATTCATCTCGATAAAAGCTCGAACCGGGGATAAAACAATTCGATCTCGACGTTGCGATGGCCACAAACGCCATGAAAAGAATTTCCTTTTTTAAAAGCGGTGTCGTGGCATCGAGAAAAATTGGAGAATGCAACAACCTTGTATATTTATCAAAAGTAACCCGTTGGAAATCTTTTTGAACTTTGTATCGATGCCGAAGTCGCACCGTAGGAGTAAATTATGACATTAATTGGAAGGCGATTACATGTTGCAAAAGGCAGAAATTCGTTTTCTACTCTTACGAAATTTGACCCACGACTAAATTTACACGGAATATTCATCAAGAACGAAAATAAAAAATGGTGCGAACGACTGAATCTTTTCCTATTCAACTCCTGCGAGTTGTCAATTATCGTGCAACTCGATTTTTTACAAGTCTATGTTTTAACACTTCTTCAACTCTAATAAAGTTTTTTCTCATCCCTCGGAATTTTTTTCAACTTCATTATCATTTTCTCGAGATTTTTTCAACTCCAGTAAAATTTTTCTCAAATGTGAAATTTTTCCAGCTCCAAAGAATTCTCAACTTCGGTGAATTTTTTCTTCCCATTTTTCTCTCAAGTGAAAAGCTTTTTCAATTCTGGTAAGTATTTATTTTTTCTCAAGATTCATTCTTTTCAACTTGAACATTTTTTTCTCAATATATTTTTCAATGCTAACATTTTTTTTCCAACTCTTGAGATTTTTTTCTCAATTTTTTTATTTTTCGACTTCAATAAATTTTTTTCGCAATTTTGAACTTTTTTCCTAAACATTTTTTTCAGCTTCAAGATTTTTTTCAAAAACTTCATTTACTAAAATTTTATTCAGTTCTAAAATTTTTACATTTACTTATACATGCTAAAATTTTTTCTCGATTGTCAACTCAAAAATTTCATTCTTTGATTTTAAAATTTTTTCAAAACTTTATACTCTCTTAAAATTTTTTCATTATGAGCACTTACTCAAAATTTTTTAATTTCACGGTTGGAAAATATTTTCGAGGAAAAATTATAGAGCAGAAAAAACAAAATACCAAAGCTGAAAAAAATTGAAAAGAAATTTCAGAGATGAGAAAATTTTTATTGGAATTGAAGTTGAAATTGGAAAAAAATTTTGAGGAAAAACTTTCAAGTGTTGAAAACAATTTTGAGATAGAATTTCACAGTAAAAATCCATCTCAAAAATCATCCCAGCCTTTCAAAAGCTGGGAAAAATCTGATTTGTGAAAATAATTTTCTTCCTAAAATTCACCCAGCCTCAAAAGCTCGAAAAAATCATGAGATGATTTGTGAAAATGATTTTCATCCCAAAAGTCATCTTACTCCTGAAAAAATCATCCCAGTCTCAAAAGCTCGAAAAACTCACGGAAAATCGTGAGATGAGTTTTGGGATGAAAATTTATCCCAAAAATCATCCCAGCCTCAAAAACTCGGAAAAAACGTGGGATGGTTTGTGAGATTGATTTTCATCCCAAAAATCATTCCAGTCTCAAAAGCTTGGAAAAATCATTCCAGCCTCAAAAGCTTGGAAAAGTCGCGAGATCATTCGTAAAAGTGATTTTCATAGCAAAAGTCATCTTACACCCGGAAAAATCATCCCAGCGTCAAAAGCTCGAAAAATCGTAAAATGATTTGTAAAAAAAAAATGTCGAAAAAAATCTGAAAATCAGAAAAATCCTTCAAAAAGAAATTTTCGAGTTGAGAAAAAAATTCATTGAAAAAATTTTAGATCCGAGAAAAAATTTTTAGAAAGAAATTTCATAGTTGTCAAAAAATTAGTTGAAAGACTATAATTGAAAAAAAAAAATGAGAAAAGAGACCAACTTTTATCCGAGTTGAAAAAATTTTGATAATTCTATGGACTTGGGAAAAAATCGAGTTAGGTACCTACATTGTAAGTAATATTGAAGACTCGCATGAGTCAAACAGGGAAGATTCAATCGTTCACACAATTTTTTATTTTCCTGTCTGATGCAGATGCCGCGTGAATTTAGTTTCGAGTCGAAATTAGGAAAATTTTTAGATACAAGACGAGGAAAGAAATTGGGATAAAAGCGAAAAATGTTAACCTAGATGAAACTTTATAAATAAACGTACGTAGGTAAGTTTACCCAGCAAAAGGGCTAAATTTAACAAACCAACGTCAAGGTACAACATTCGTCTTGAATTTTGAATACCTACGATGTTTCGTAGGTAAAAGGTGTAACGAGCAGCCAGCGTTATTATTTGTTTTAGAAAAATAGCCACGCAGTTCTCGTAGCTTTGTTTCCTTGTCTATTTAGCTTTAACGCCGACGTCTGTGTAGAAGGTTTTTTTCATTATACTCGTCTGCTTTGTTATTATATTGTAATGTTAACGAGAAATTAATTTCGCTCGATGAGACCTTTTTTTTCATCCTGTTTCAACTAAACTTGACCTAAATATTATTGACGGCCTTGAAAAAGTACACGGTGAGAAATTATATTTCGTCGATAATTCGACGACCATCGTTGCTGCGAATTCATATTGCATTAGCTATTTACTCGTAGGTACCTAATCGACAGATCGATTATACCAATAATAAATAAAAGCTTTAATTAAACCAGGCATTTGCCAAGTTCAACATATAGTCCTCTTTCCTCGCTCCTGCCTATCGCCGCTTCGTACTCACAGCCAATGCATGACTTTTTCATATCTGTATTTCTCCTCCTTTTTCATAGCTTTCTGCGCCATTCTCGTTTATATTCCGATCGAATAACTTTATAAAACCTCAACGGCGGCTATAAAACATACAGTTTACCATTCTGCCGGAGTAATTTAAATTAAAATCGAACCCGACTGCAAGACGAGAAAATCTAATAGACATTATCTGCGGTACTGATAAGACCTGCTCTCCACCTTGCTCCATCTTCGCCAGCAGCTCCATTCGCGTGGTCGACATTTTAATTTAAATTGCTTTCTTGATTTTTGGTTTCATCGCTCGCCATTCCCTTCGCTTCTCCCGACTCAGACTCGTGTAACCAATCAAAATTTACCAAAAAAATCTAACAAATCTCCATAGTCTGGTATTTTTTTCATTTTACCGAAATTCGCATTCGTACAAGTATAATTAAGTCTGCCCAAAAATTAATTTCGACATTTTACCTTTTCGTCATCGAGTAACGTTTCCAAACGTTAATGAAAAATCATACAGACAAAAATGATATTTTTCCAGACTCATTAAAGAATATTAAACATTTCAATTAATTCTCAACTTTCAAAAACAAACAAAGAATACGAGAAAAGCAATCCGAAACGTCTACTAAGAACACGAGCAAAAACTTTTCAAAGTAATTATACATGATTTCCACGTTATACTCGTACTTCAAATATTATCTCGCCAAAATGTCAATGAGCTTTGTAAATAATTTAACCATCGTTTGAAGGAAACGACTGTCTCCGAAAAATTATTCCAACTCTTGGAAGTTTTTTCGGCGGGAGAGGGAAAATTTATAACTCGAAATTGCAATCAGTGTAGGCAAATTAGACAAAAATCAAACTTTCTGGCCAGCAAAGCTTTTATTGCGGAAAACTGTCGAGAGAGGTCCCCTGAATAACCCCTAAGAGTTACCACCCCGAGACCCCTAGCTAATTTTTTTGTGGGGTTCCACCCCCTTAAAAAACAGCCTTTCGCTTCTATCTCATTTGGATTTGATTTTTCGGTACAAATAGTTCAGTACTTTTTTGTTCTACAGTCAATTTCCAACATTTTTTGTAGGAAACATTTTTTCGTACGACCATTAGCAGAGGAGATAGAGAGTCCTGAAGGAAGGAGGTTTTGCAAAAATGTATCTCAACCCTCTTCTCCCCTCATACGTGTCCACCCCACCTCACCCCTCCATCATATTGCCACTGCTAAATAAAAACAAATGGGTAAGGTGGGGTGGGCACATATGAGGGGGGGATCAAGTGAGTACTAATACCACCAATTTACATAATACTACTATATTCATGGTCGAAACACACAGTTTAGAACGATTTTATACCTATCCTCACATTTTCAAATGATAGCATATTTTCCAAAACCCCCTTCCTTCAGGACTCTCTATCTCCTCTGCTAATGGTCGTACGAAAAAATGTTTCCTACAAAAAATGTTGAAAATTGACTGTAGAACAAAAAAGTACTAAACTATTTGTACCGAAAAATCAAATCCAAATGAGATAGAAGCGAAAAACTGTTTTTTAGGGGGCGGAACCCCATAAAAAAATTAGCAAGGGGTCTGGGGGGTGGTAACTCTTAGGGGTTACTCAGGGGACCTCTCTCGACAGTTTTCCGCAATAAAAGCTTTGCTGGCCAGAAATGTTGATTTTTGTCCAATTTGCCTACACTAAATAAGAGATTTTTAAAATTTATCGATCGGGGGTGCTTCTGATTAGAAACATATCCCTTCGAGTTCTCCATAGAAAATATCGCTTCTCCTGGTCCATTTTAAAATAGGTACCGTGAAATTGAGCCAAAATACCACGTAAAATTTCCCAGAATAACGTCGCCCTTTCAAATAATAAACTCTCCCAGAAGTTCGCGGCGAAAAGGAACGTTTTTTTAAAGCTTGTGTCATAAAAGTTAACGATTTCCTCGTCCCTTGTGTTTTTTAAAGCTGCAACTGCCAATTTGAAAAAAATTGACGAAATTTTCTTATTAAAAAAATCTTCCACTTCGGAAAGGAAAAAATCATTACCATCGTAAAAGAAACCAAAAACAGCGATCATTTCGAAACTTTAATTATAAAAATATTTCGAAATTTTCCCTCTTAGCATCTCCGCACCTTGAAATATTTCAACCAACTGTACATACACAAATTGAAAGAAACCGATGTATAATTTGAAAAAGTAACAAAACTCGAATCTATGTCATAATTTCACCCGAAGTCAAAATGACAATTACAACAAACAAACTAAAAGCTTTTGCAAGAAAATTTACCGTCAAGGTGAAATTTTTTCTAGCATTTTTGCGAAATTAGAAAAAAACTCGACACGAGAATACCTGCGACGATGTTTCATTTTCTCATTACATTCATTATTTTAATATTTTTTCCACTTCCGCTTCGCTAATTCGATAATTTTTTCCTTGTTTTGGTTCAAGCATGGTGTTTAATACGTACTTAGGTAAAAAAGAGCTTACCTGTTGAAAATCATTTTCTGAGTTGCAGTTGCCAGATGAATGGCGTCTGGGGTTGGGGATGGGAGGCGGAACGTTGATTTTGGAAAACTGGTCTCGATTCGCGTTACAGTAGTATTCGACTTTATTCGGTAGAAAGAAATGCAACAGTGGTTGTTCCGATTGATGATTTTCGCTTGTGTACGCGATGCTGGCCGCTCTTTGCATTCTGTAATCAAATCGTGTAACAACGAATTACTCAATTGTACATAATTTCAGGAAGTCGAAAACGAATGAAATTGGAATGAAAAATAATCTTGTTTCAAATTTTCTCGCAACTTTGAATTCAAATACCTAAATATTTTTTGACAAATAATTTTCCAGAAAAAAATATATTTTCTGCCAAAATATATGAATTTGAACTCAAAATTGCGAATTTCGGAAAATTCTGCTTTAATCGACTGAATAGGTTACCAATATTGGTTATCCGCGATTATAGGTGCTGAAGTTCATACAGACCACTTTTATGGGCTTTTCTCCAGCGCTGAAAGATTCCAGAATTTTCTGGAGACTCCAAAACGTCTTAAGACCGCTTCCAATCGATTTGGGAGGCCGAAAATAGGGTATTATATTAAATTTCAGCTTGTTTTGTTGATTAGATCAAATTTTCATATTTTGCAGGGCGATGAGATAATTTTGAAATTTTGAAAATTCGCCAAAGTTTGAGAAATGAATTTTAGCACCTAAAATTTTGGATATGGGATTCTTTTATGATGTATGCATTTTCGATTGATTTTTGTTTGGGCTCAAAAATTTACTTTGTGTTGGAATACCTTCCTTGTGAGTGAATTTTCTATTTTCTCCGATGAAAGTGATCTCGTGCACTAACTTTAGTCAGATCTCTTGGCTACTCTTTCAATTATAAATCAGTGAAAATTATCGAAAATCACTGAGAAACAGTCAGAATTGCATCAAAGGAGAAAATCAGTGAAAATTTTTTTACTGAAAACAAATCAGTGAGAAAAATCACTGGAAAATCAGTGAAAATTCACTGAAAAGTCGGTAAAATTTTTGAAATTTGCTGAAAAATCAGTGAAAATCTTTGAAAAATTAGCGAAAATTCGCTGAAAATCAGTGAATTTTGCTGCAATTCTGACTATTTATCAATAGAAAACTATTTGGGGAAAAATTTTCAATTTTGGTCCCACATCTTTCTTCAGTACCAAATTTTTGATGTAGGGTTAAAATGACCCCAGAAATTGATTTAAGAATTCAAAAAACATGAAATTCGATATCTTACTCGATAAAATTGAAAAATCTTATTTTTGGCCTCACCCTGGTTCTTTGAGAGTTCACTTTTATGTCTCCCAAAAATTAATTCAGGGGATTAAAAAATATGGATTTAGATATCTCACTTGTTAAGAAAATTTTTCATTTTTTGTCTCATTTCTCTACCCTGCGAGGGTTGACTTTTGGTTTTGGGGTCAAAATAATCCCAGAAATAGATTTATGAATTTCGAAAACTGTCTTACAGTCATTTTTTAAATATTGGGTTACCCTCTCCCCTTCCTAAGAGCGGGCAAAGATTTCAAAAAAGTCATTTACAATCAAAAAACTCTTGAAAAAACAAATATCACAAACTTGGAAGTTCCATCTCTTTTTGGGAGCTTTTGAGAGAACTCTAATTCCTGGCAACACGATAACGATTTTTTGTACATCTGATTTGTATGTATGTACATTCCAAGTTTGGAAAAGATTTGACTCCAATTTCGGATTCGAAAAAAATTGATTCGAATCCACTACGTGAAACTAGATTCCTTTCAATGATTCGAATCCAAAAAACATTACGGATTCATGAGATGGATTCGAATCGCTTTGAAAAATTCGTCCGGATTTGTTTCTCTGCGGGTTTTTTGGGTGGGGGGGGGGGGAGATCTGTGGAGGCTCATTAAGGCAGAGGTAAAAAAATGATGTCTTTGTCATGGAGAGCCCTCCCAAACAGAATGTTTATATTTGTTGGTGTGGTTTGTGTTGTTTTATCGGTTAAGTTGTATAAGACCTTTTTTTTTCGTCAATTTTTCCCCAAATGATTGATTCGAGGATTCATGGATTCGAATTCACAAATCCACTCATTCGAAATCGGATTCGAATTACGAAAAAAAAAACGAAAACTCAAAATATTTTCGAATCTAAAAAAAAACAATGATTCGTGATTCGAATCCAATTTTAGATGGATTTGTTCTAACTTTGGTACATTCTTTATTCAGCTGGAAATTTTTTTTTAAATCAACATATCCTACCCAAAAATTCCAAGGAATCGAATGCTGCAAATCCTGAAAGCTTCATCTCTTTTTTTATGCCTTTGGTTCGAATTTAAAGTTTGAAGAACACTAAAAATGACCCACTTTGTAACAATATAATTTTAAAAATGCGATATGGCAGGCTTCTTAGATCAAAACAAGGAAAAAGATTGAAAAGTTGGTGATTTATAAAAAAAAAACTAATTTCTCAATTGTTGGTTGCTTCAAAAAATTGACTACATGCTTTGAAGTAAAAATCATAAAATTCCTTAACTTGGTCAGATCTTTCAGAAAATGTAAAAAAATTATTTTCAGTGAAAAAATATAGGAATTTTCGGACTTTTTTTTTATTTTTAGCACCCCTACATCAACTGGAGGACCTATCGAACTTCTTGATTTCATTGGTACTTTTTTTTCTTTCAATTGAAACTAAATTGGAATAATTATCTTACGTAAAATTTTCAAAATATTTCATCCCCGAACACTTGAATAATTTTTTTCGACATTTTTAATTTAATTACCTCCATTAGCATAGTGTTACAATAAATTTTAAAATTTTGCCTTTCATACCTCATTTTTTTGACATAATTCAACAACCTTTTTTAATAATTCTCCTCCCACATATCTTTGAAAAATAAACAATTATAGAGGCTCGCTGCTATCCTTAGAACAAATAGTCCGTTGATTTATTAGTACCTACGTCTTGAAAAATTTGACAACCGCAGGAGCTAAATTTATGGTACACCTTATAGCAGGGCTTATTCAAAAATACGAAAATTGGTCGTAAAAAAATAAAAAAAGAGAAGGATTTACCATAAGATTGGACCGGTGAATGGACCACCTTTACCTCCACACGCCGAACATCTCTTGTCGTAATTCAAAATAATACGACGGATGTAAAATTGAATTTTTCGTTCGCGTTTAAAGTCGACTGCCGACCACAAATCCTTATCCGCGTTATTTCGTACCCGTTTAGAACTCGCAGAAATACGAATAATTCGATTAATATCCGCTTAACACGTATTATAAAGGATTATTTTAAATGGAAACGGCAAAAAATACATGTCTGGTTCGACGAAGCGTGTAAAGATTGAAATTCGCGAAGCATTCGCGTTACCAAAACGACTGGGATAAAAAAGGCGTCAGCCCTTGAAAAAAAAAGGGTTAAAAATATTCGAAGGCGAAAATTCGCATCGTGTGAGTTTATTCTCTCACCTGGAATGTAATTAAATGTACCTAAAGCCTTTTCGATGTTTATTTTTCAACGCTAAATTATACGTAATTGAGCCGGCACACTTTGTTTTTCTTACGCAAAAGGCTCAATCAAGCGGAAACATTTCAAACGCGAGATTTTTCATCGCCACCGGTACCTACGCGGTACGTGCTCGTATGAATACGCGCAGCGTACTGCGAACCCCAACGGTGCATATTATAATCCGAAAAAACTTTCCATTCCAGCCGAATAAAAACTTCATGCAACACTGGTCGTCGAAAATTTTCCTTAATTAAATAAATAAACTATTAAAATTTAATTCGCTTAATCCATCATCCGAAGGGAAACTTTAAAACTGGTTATTTTTGTAAATTTATCGTCGGCGTAGGTACGTTCGTTTTCTATCCATTTTCCATCCCTAACTTTTTTTTCCCCCCGATGCACGAGAAACAGCGGAACGCGAACGTAAATACGCAACGTTTCAAGGTAAATTCGAATGAAATACAGCTTTTCCTATGGCTCGGATCGTTTACAGCTTTCGAGTAATTTATATGTCAATGTAGTCTTACTTCTTTAACAGATGTTTTCTACTCTTTCGTTCGTAAATTTTATCGACGCAATAATTTTTTTAAAACCTTCCAAGACTTGATACCTACGTTTCGCAGCGATTTTAAATTTACTACAAAATCGATTCGAAATTAATGATAAATTTGCCTGCTTTTCTCACTCCTATCGGGCCGTATATCTGGAGTGTGCCTCGTTTAGCATACATGTACGCGTGTATCGCCTATGCTAGCGTTTCATGTCCAAATGTTGCCTTTTCCCGGCACCAGATGTACATACATAAAATCAGACTCGTAATGGTTTTGTTTTTTTTCCCCCTAAAATACGTATAAAAACTCCATCGCATTTTTTACATCTAATGACTACGATTTTTTCAAATTATGAATACCTATGTTGGATCTTTCCAATGATGCTAGATAAATGATGATTTGAATTTTTTAAAAAAGTGCCTAGAGAGGTACCCCAACTGGCATTAAAATTTTTGGTCAATACCATTGGCGGCATCTACACTACAGCAGAGCTGCGCTTGCTGTACATGGGCAAATTCCATGTACAGCATGCTGTACATGGGAAAACTCGCTGTACATGTAGAAATTTGGTCTTAGGTATCGGCGGGGACCCCCTCCCCACCCCGTTTAACTATTGGAAATTTTTTTTGCTGTACATGGAAAGAATCCAAGTTGCCATCCCTGGTCAATACAAAAATATTTCGAAATTATATCTAAAGAAAACCACAAAGTGCAGGTTAACATAGAAAATGCTTTCCGAAATCCAAAGGATGCTGATCATGGAAAAAATAGTGAAAAATTTTCAGAACGTCTGGATTTTTCACAATTCAAATTTTTTGTTGAAAATAAGTTTTACACTTTTTCATAACTTTTGACACTTGAAGTGGATTTTTTGGGCAAAGGAGGCGTTTGCAAAAAAAATTCAATAGAACATAAATTTTAGAGTATAAAATTTTATTTCTCTAAGGTCCAATTAGTTTTTTCCTACGAAGTTAAGTTTTCGAGATTATTTTAGCCGGAAGTTCAAAGTTCAACGTTTATCTTTAATTGAAATTGAAAATAAAATCTATTTAAGTTGAGATTTCTAAATAAACTGGGTCTTCGCGAATATCTTCTCAAATAAGTCTCAAAATTGAAAAATAACACTTCGCTGGTAAAATTTTGGCTACCTTCATATTCGTGGTTTCGATTATTCCAAAAAATAATGTAAAATATTTGAATAATACCTAGCTGTTTTTCACCCTTAATTTTTGGTCGAAGAAGGAAGGTGTATTGAAAAAAATGAACCTTAACAAGATTGTTCGTAACTATTTTTTAATTTTGTGGCTATAATTTGAGAAAATATTCACAAGTTTCGATAATCTCAAAAAATGCTGTGAATTTTTAAAAAATGGGTGTTTCACCCTTACAAGGGAAGTATCCCAACTCAAAGTAAAATTTTGAGCCCAAATAAAAAAAAAAAAATCGAAAGTACATCATAACAGGATCCCGTATCCAAAATTTAAAGTGCTGAAGTTCATTTCTCAATTTTTGAAGAATTTTTGAAATTTCAAAATTACCTCCGCCCGCCCTAAGAAATATGAAAATTTGATCTAATCAACGAAAAAAGCTGAAATTTGGTATATTACCTATTTTCGACCTCCCAAATCGATTAGAAGTTATTTCGAGACGTTTCGGAGCAACCCAAAAATTTTGGAATTTTCCAGCGCGTGAAGAAATGCCCATAAAAATGGCCCATATGCACTTCAGCACCCATAATCGTGGATTATCCATATTGGTGACCTATTTGATCGATTGAAACACAATTTTTCAAAATTCGCAACTTTGAGTTCAAATTCGCATTTTTGAGCGTGAAATTTTCCTGAAAAAAAAACCGATGAGAAAGGGTTTTATGTAAATGCGAATTTGAACTCACAGTTACGAATTTTGAAAAATTGTGTTTCAATCGATCAAATAGGTCACCAATATGGATAATCCGCGATTATAGGTGCTGAAGTCCATATGGACCATTTTCATGGGCTTTTCTCCAGCGCTGGAAAATTCCAAAATTTTCGGGTGGCTCCAAAACGTCTCGAAACTGCTTCAAATCGATTCGGGAGGTCGAAAATAGGTAATATACCAAATTTCAGCTTTTTTCGTTGATTAGATCAAATTTTCATATTTCTCAGGGAATTTCAAAAATTCACCAAAAATCGAGAAATGAACTTCAGCACCTTAAATTTTGGATACGGGGTCCCGTTATGATGTACTTACTTTCAATTTTTTTTGTGCTCGAAATTTTTCATTAAGTTGGGATACTTCCCTTGTTAGTTTTTGAGTTGACCAAAGAAGGGAGCGTTTCTGAAAAAAATAAACTTTTCTGATAGGAAATCACACGTAGAACAAGATTCTTCATAATTATAACCATTTTCCAATTTTGAGGTTTATTTGAGAAGATATTCGCGAAAACCCTGTTTTCAGCAAACAATCTCCGCTTTCCTGGGGTAACGGATGCTTCTGGGGAGGGGGGACAATTTAGTATGTTTTTAAGTGGATCATTATGAGCATAAAACACACAAAAAAAATCAAGGTTGAATTTTTTCGGGGAAAATCCTAAGATGTCTGGACTAGATGGCGAAAGATGGAATTCATATTCGAACTCAGCACTAAAAATTAGATCAATATCACCTATCAGAATTGATTAAGTACGTAGGAAAAAATTATTAAATTACCGGCCTAAGATAATTCAGTTGTTGCAAATAGACCTAGCAGTCTGAACCCCCTCCCCCCTTCCCCTACCAAAAAAAGAAAAGAAAAGTTTAAAATGTGATTTTTTATAAATAATTCAATTTTTCTGGAAAAATCAAGCCTCCAAAACAATATGAATATGGAAAATGAATTGTAGAGCGTAAAATTTTCTTTGTGTGAAGTTCAGTTGTTTTTTTTTCCAGAAGCCTTGGTTTTTGAAATAACTTTAATAAAAGATGCAAGTTGAATTTTGAACTTCCAGCTGAAATATCTCGAAAACTTTTTTTCCTAGGAGAAAGTAATTGAATTTTGCAAAAAAGAAATTTTACGCACTACTTTATTTATACTCTATTCATTTTTTTGATAGGACCCTTTCTTTGCTCAGAAAATCTACTAGAAGTATCAAAAAGTGTAGATCAAGTAAAAATTTAAATTATGAAAATTTCCGGCGCGATGGAAAAAAACTGAAATCATATTCGAACTCAGCACTACAAAGTATATCAGGATTTCACCTATTAGGGCTAATTAAGTAAAAAAAATTTGAAAAAATGCAGGCCTGTGCTAATCAAAATTCAAAATTCTCAAGTTCCTGTTTGGAATTTTGGCGAATTTCTGAAAAATTTGATTGCAAAACTGAAAAACATGAGAATTTTATCTAATCAAAGTAAAAAACTGAAATTTGGTATACATCCTATTTTCGACCACTCAAATCAATCGAAAATAGTTTCTCTGGACATTCTGGAGGCTCCAGAAAATTTTGAAATTCTCCAGAATTGAAAAAAAAAAAACAGCTTTGAGCTGATCAGGAACCTCCAAAAATTTTTGGAATTTTTCGAAATAGAAAAAAGTCAAGAAAACTGGTCTATATGAAATTTAGCAACTACAAAATAATGTTAATTTCTCATACTGGCGATCTGATAGATCAATTAAAGCATAATTTTCCAAAATTCGTAACTGTTGTTTCAAATTCATATTTTTCTCCGCCAAATTTGTTTTTTAAAGCTGGAAAATTCCAAAATTTCCAGGAAGCCGTAGATTGGCTCGAAAAAACTTCCAATCGATTAGGAAGATTAAAAAAAAGGATACGTCCAGCCTCTCTCGTTAATTGCAAAATAACGATATTTAAAATAGCAAAAAAATTGCTAAATTTCTTATCGTACGAAAATTTTCATCGCGAATATTCAAAATACGCCATTTGAAATTTAGGAGCGCGTTTCGAAACAAATTTTTATACTTTTCATCGACTTTCGAATGTTTTTGGCGTAATTTCCAATTGGCTGATTTTTAAATAGAAACAATCCTTCCATTTCCCATTCAACCTATACTTATTTTTTCTAAGCTATTTAATGTAAACGACATTAGGGTACCTTTGTTTTGCCTCCAGTAAAAAGATTGTCAACGTTTTTTCCATGCTTAAAAAAATTCGTACGTTTTCCAAATCGATTTACATAAGTATATTGCATGTACGGAATTAGATTTTGCATCACAATGACGAAGGTCACATTGTTGAAATATTCAACAGCGATTTTCATTCGTAAGAAAATGCGAAGAAAAAAGAACAAGCAGAAAAGCGCTATCGAAAGAATGCACGATACACATACTCCAGTTCTTTTGACAAGATCGAAGTAATCATCCGTGAAACGAATTGAAAAAAAATTTAACTACGCATCAGAAAGTATAAATGTAGTTTTAATTCGACGTATAACTCGAAAAAGTAAAAACGTGACTAAAAAAAGTAGCTCAATATTAACTCTTCAAGTCTTCACGTATCTATTTCTATCCCTTTCATCTCCTACTACCTTTAGATCCGCTCTCACACAGGTACCCTTGTAGACACTAGACCATCTGGAATAATACGAGTAGATTCGAAAGTTTCAAGTAAACTTACAAGATCATCATGGTATGTTCGTAATGAACCTGTATTCGTAAAAGTTGCGAGGAAAACATGTCACGTGACTCAAAAGTTAGTTTTGAAAAAAAACTAGTACTTTTCAAATAATATATCTACGTTTTATACAAATTGCATGAAATCAGTTGAAACCACTGCTATGTGCTGACACATTGTTGATAAAAAATCGCAAATATATGGTTAGGAAGAGGAAAGAATACCATTTTATGAACACATTTTACTTTTTGAAAATAACATCTTTACAATGAGCACCATTGTGTTTTATAAAATTTAACATTTTTTTGAAATTTTTCATAATAGCTATTAAAAGGTTTTTTTTTTTAAATTTCCGCTATTTTAGTAAGAAGTTGTTGTTTCAAATCTTCCGAACTTGAGACTTTTGTGTTGTAAGTATACCTTTTACTTAATATTTAACTCCATAAAAAGAAATTTCATATGTTTAGATTCGGGGATCTTGGAGGTCACAACATAAAACCACTCTTGGAAATGATTCTCTCATCAAATATTTCTTTCAACAAGCATATTGTTCATCCACATGTGTGTGTGGGATGGGGCTCCATCCTGCAGAAAATCTCATCTTTGATTAAATGTGGATCTGGCACTATTTACAATTGAAGATAGCACTTGCAAAGCAGTTGCAATTTTTTTTTTAAAGTCAAAACTACCACTAGACCATCGATTATTTTGATTTTGAATTGAAAATACTTTTTATCAACAAGAAATTACTGAAATTGGTCAGAATCGCCTAAAAGAAATCTTATTTTAGCATTTTCAGTGGTGTTTGCATATATTCTGCCTTTTGTAGATAAATTAGGCATTTTGATTTGGCGTCTGAGCCGTGTTGCCTCGTTTCCCTACCTCCCCTCCTAGTTGTACTGCCTCGCTGCCGTACAACCTAATACCTACAAGATGTAGCAGTTATGTGTATGCTTTTCTCGTAATTTTGAACTTATCATCCATTTTATTTTGATAAAATATACTATCTGTAGATATTGTGCGTTAATGGAATGCCAATTTTAATCTTGATACGTCAACAGAATGTTCAATTTTCTATCATAGGGATTGTACCTATTATTCAATAATTTTTCTAAAGTTTATATATTGTGCTTAGTTTTCACTATTCAAAAAATGAATTGCCATTGTATTCTAGTTATCGTTTTCATTATGTCAACATTACCGCTGTTTGATTTTGAATCGTTAGAAACCCGCCTTGAGAATTTAGAAAAACAGAGTGCCCGTATAGAAGAACAGAATGCCCGTGTAGAAAAACAGAATGCCCGTGTAGAAAAACAGAATGCCCGTGTAGAAAAACAGAATGCCCGTATAGAAGAACAGAATGCCCGTGTAGAAAAACTGTATGCCCGATTAGAAAAACAGAATGCCCATATAGAAAAACAGAATGCCTGTAGAGAAAAACAGTATGCCGAACTTCTAAATTATGTTAAAAATGTTTACCAGAGACTTGTGAATGCTGAAGGTAAGATACCTGTCAATGTTTCAAGTTCTGTCTTATTAAATACATCGCACCTCCAGTGCAATAACAACACATCTCAAAAAAAATGAACTTCTTTACTTTTGATGTAAATTGAAAACTGATCACAGATGAGCACGTTTCAGGAAAAAATACGAAGGTATAATTTTTTTGAGATGTGTTGTTATTGCACTAGGGGTGCGACATACTCTATAGAGTAAATTTTTGATAATTCTAGATGATATTCTTGAAAGTGACAAAACTGAAATTGCAGAATGGCCTGAATGGCTTATGAACAAGACAAAAAAATCAAGTATGTTGTAGTTTTATCTTATGTAGGTACTAGAGATGAGCACGATGCCGCTAGTAGTCAATAAAACGCGCGTAGCGGTAGCAGGCATCGTGATTACAACTACTTTTTTGTAATCATGACTACTTCCCAAGCGATGCCGCTACTACGCTACTTTTATCGGCGATGCCTACGATGCCGATATTGCCGATACTTGCGATACTAACGTTGACGCATCGCAGATAGCCAGTCATTTGCATGAGTTATTGTAGGTGAAGTCAATTGCAATACCAGGGTACTATAATATAGTACCCTAGCATTTTCTCATTATGGCGATTCTGGCGATTCTTGCGATGCCAGCGATGCTTGAAATCGGCATCGTACGATGCCGCTACTAGCGATGCCGAATTAAAACCAGTATCGTCGCTACTGCGCCGACCCTAGAAGCGGCATCGTGCTCATCTCTAGTAGGTACATATGTAGGTAATTAGGTATATTCTTCCTAACTATGCTTCAATTAATAAAAATCTCATAAAATTATTTATCTGTGGAAAACTTACATTTACTTTATTTGATGAAAAATCTTAAAATGTTTGTGTTTCAGATTTTTAAGTACCTATAGCACCAGTTACAGTCCCTGTTCCTTCGATCTACTACATCGATTTTCCAAAAGGCAAGGAATTTGGCTATTAATAAAAATTTTCATGTTATTGTGAATCTCATACAGTTATTCATTATTATACAATAATTATTTGAGCTTCTTTATCATTTCATATGGTACATATTGATTTATTGCAATATAATGAGTAAATGAAGTACTTCAATTTAAAATAATTTTTTTATTCAATATGTGGTGGTGGTATTATATGTAGGTCCCGACTGACAAATTTGCTGACGATTCGTTAGCGAGACTAGCGAAAATGTAGCTGACTCTCGATTTCTTGTCGAGTAAACAATTTTTAGTTGACGAATCGTTAACTACAGCTGGCGTTTATTTGGGAAAAATCGTTCACGAAATGCTAAGGTTTTCGTGACGAATTCGCCAGTGTTATAGTTGGCAATTCGTTAGTTTGAATTTGTTTCAATTGACAAAGAATTGTAAACAAAATTGTAAACTATTCTCAAGAAAGAATAAAAAAAATCCACAATTCTGTTGTCAAATGCAAATTGATAAATAGCACTGGTAGCTCAATGGTTAGAGAGGTCGCCTATTATGCCGAGGGTCTCGGGTTCGAATCCCTAACGAGACATAAATTTTTCAAATTTTTTTATGAGTAATAAGGTAACAACTAACGAATTTCTAACTAATATAAGACGAATTCGTCTCGAAAACGTTGGTGTTTCGTCAGCGATTTTTCCCAAAAAGACGCCAGCATTAGTAATCGATTCGTTAACGTTTTTTTCAATTTTTTTTTTCAAATTTTGTCAGTCGGGGTACATCGACATTATAACATATGGACTGCTAATCCAATGTTGAAATCGAGTGTTGTTTTTAAACAACAAATATTAGGGGCAAAATCAGAATCCGAGTGCACATGTCACATATGTATGTGTGAGATTTCTATAGGCGAAATTGCCGCAGGTCTACACTTACGTACAGGAAGGACAGGTTTTGTTTGTGTGGTGCGATTATTTTTTCACTAATCACCACACCAACAGAAATCAGCTTATTGACATCTTGGACATGCACACACGGAGTTCCTCTAATAGGTATTCGTTGTTACATAGCCGCTAATTTGGATTAGCAGTCAATCAGTGGCTTAGCCAGGGGGCGACTGGGGCGACCCCCCCCCATGGCCCCATGGCCTTTTTTTCAAACATGATTTTTCCAAAAAAAATCGCCCCCGCTTCGCTTCGGCAGTATTTTACTGTCTTTATTTTTTGAACACAGTATCATCCTTTTGATTTGAATCAATCAAATTTGATGAGATTTTCCTTCTTCAGATTAGTGAAATAATTTTCATCAAAATTTGGTAATTTTCACTGGTATTTCAGTTAAAACTTACTGATTTCTTAATCAATTTTCAATTTGTCAAAAAATTCAGTAATTTTAGCTAAATAAAATATCAGTGAAAAATCACTGATTTTTAAATAAATTTATTTCGCAGAATCAAAAAGTTGGAATTTTACAAAAATTGGCTAATTTAGATTTAGACAGTATAAAGTGTTTGTTCCAAAAATCCTATAAATCATTGTGTTACAGTCTTTTTATTACACACCCGCTACCTCAGACCAGAGTTGACGCAAGTCCTTGAAAATTTGCGACTCCAAGTCAATAGGCGTGAGTCCTTAGAAATTGTGGCTCCGAGTTGACACCCAGCGAGTCTTTCACAAGAAGACTTGGAAAAAGACTCTCAAGTCTTCAGCGAGTCTCGAGTCCCATTCAGAGTCTTTTTTTCCAAGTCTTTTTTTTCTACTATCAATATCTGTAATTCTATCTAAAAATTTCCTATCGGTAAAATTTTTTAATTTAAATTAATTTTCTCTTTTAATAAAAACAAGAATAGACCAAATTATATGTAAATCACAAGGTGAAAATTTTTGAATACGGTGAAAATGTTTTGTCTTGACGAGAATATAATTTGGTCAATAGTTCAGTTCTCTCGTTTTTATTGAATGTACTTTTTTTGACATTCAAAATTAATCGCTGATACAATCATTTAAAAAAAAGACTGACTCGCAATAGACTCGCAAAAAAGACTCGCTCGCATAGTTTGAGTCGTTCAAAAGAGAGACTTTGAGTCGTTCAAAAGAGAGACTCAGAGTCTTCGAGAAGAGAGTCTCTAAGAAAAAAGACTCGGAGTCTCATTCCGAGTCAACTCCGAGTCTTCGAGTATGTTGCGAGTACCTTTTCAGAGCAGACTCGTAGCAACCCTACCTCAGACTCAGTTATATGTACACTACAAAATACGCCATGAAAAAAATACTTGCTTTGTTTCAAAAAGCCCACAGAAAATTTAACATAAAAACTCGTTCTCCTCCCCCCCCCCCCCCCCTTTAACAAAATCAGCTTTTTGTGAATGAAACTGTGAGTTTAGATTATTTACAGTGATTTTTTAGATGTTTTTTGTAAGTTATTTGAATTGTGTCAAGCCAAAAGTATGTAGACACCGGACCTACAATAAGACTGGTAACTGCAGACAAAAGGGTAAGACAGGAATAGGTGCTGGTTGAGTTATTCCAATTTATCCCACTGGGTGCTCTTGGCTGCACTGCACAGCACAGAATCGGCCTTTTTCACTAATTCCTAGACGCCGAGTTACCAAAACGGGATCGAGAGCTCTCGGCTACTTCCGAAGGTGTTCGTTCGACTTCATTGAATTTATTCATCATTTTTTACGTACTTACACGATGTTTAATGAAATGAGAATACAAAAATTGAACTTTTTTGACATCAATAAGTATAAAAATTAAACACGTCAAGTTGTAAGTCAAACAAAGTTGGATTTTTTTTAGTTCCAGTAAGTTGTGCCAATTTTATTTTCATTTTATATTTATTTTTCCTTTTTTTTTTAGTTTTACTGATTTACTGTTAAATTAAAAAAATTACCGTTTTTTTTTTACAAAGTGTCTTGAAAAAAAATGATTTGTCACATAAATTAGTGGAAACTGAAATTTTGACACCCAAGATCAGTTTTGTCTGCCAAGGTCACATATAGATAATGAATTGGCATTCTTTCCTCTTTCTAACCACATGCAGTAAAATCTTGTTATAACGCTCAAGGAACTAGAAAAAAACCAGCATGCGGGATCACTTTAAAAGCAAATTCTTTTTATTACTTTTTTTGAGCGTTAAAAGGAAATTCAAAAATATACCAAAATAAAGAAGTAATGGAATAAATTTTAATAGCATCTTCTATCATTTTATTTTAACAAAGTGAATTTTTCTTTGAATTGTAAGTTTTTTCAGTACATTTTTAAGTGCTGTAAAGTAAATTGAAGTTATTTTTCAAAGGATTTTATGCATTATGGCTTCAATTTTATGGCCTTTTGACAAAATCTGAAACATTTTTAGATAAAATTAGACAATTTTCGACTTGAGAGCGTTACCTCTATCTGAATTTTGTGAGTGTTATTTTGAGATTAATTTGACATTGTTTAAAGAATGCTGGTCCACGGACCGGAAGAATTCCGCGTTATAACTAAATTAGTGTAATAAGCTGAAACGTTATAACAAGATTTTACTGTATTTATGATCTTTTTATCAACAATGCGTCAGCAAATAACAGTGGTACCAAACTAGAACGTTTTACTTGCTCCACCCTGTACCCACTCTTCACTCCCCACATATAAGTACTTTTACAAAATTTCTTTTTCCACTGAACTGTTTTAGGTCGAAATCTAAAAATCCAGTACTTACTCACTACGAAAATTTAATCGCAACTATAAAATTAATTTACACATTATTAAATCGAGCAAAACGCGGTATTGGTAAAAGAAAAAAGCTTACCTAACCTAAAACCAGAGATGGAAAAATTTATCGGCGAAAAGAGAGCAAGAAGATTTGGCGACGCAAAAAATATTAAATTGGCTAAAATTAATTTCGTTATCTTTACCACTTCAGTCGACTTTTGAGGATTTTGTTAACGAAGACGCTCGAATAAAAGAGAAATTTATTTAGCGAGTAAAGCCTTACAGAACGTCTAGGATACTTCGCTCTCATCAAAATAATTTTTTGTCTCATGTTTTTCCAATTCCGTTGAACGCGAGCTCTCTTTTTTTTCATTATTAGAATGGAAGGATACGACCCTTTTAAAATATGAAGCGCGTTACTCTCTGTAATTAAACGAATCGACAATGTCAAGTGCAAAACTTCGGCGAAGATGCGATACGAGAATTTGTTTTACGAATGTCGCGCAAAAACTTCCTTGCTGAAAGGTTTGATCGGTGTAATATTCACCGAAATATTGTACCGTCGGATATGTGATAAATTTACTTATCCGAACTAATGCATATTTTTTAGGTGTGTAAGTATCTTCGACGATGATCACATTTTACACTAATGCCAAATCCAACAAGTGCGAGATGTTGAAATTGACATTTCCGCAAGGGTTGTCGTCAATAAAATTTAGGTACTTAAGTACAACATGAAAATATTCACGTAAAAAAAAAAAGAAAAAGAAAAAATGGAAAAGAAATGTTTTTACGCTTCTTTCTTTTTATAATGTACTTACATAGCAAATAGTAAGTATACACGTAAAGTATATTCAAACAAAATGGGAAAACAATTCCAAACGAATAAGATTTTATCAACCTTGTTTAGTCGAACAAATTACATCGCGCTTTTATTAATTTCTCTACTTGGGAAAGCGCGAATACGAGCAGATTTTTTGCCTGTTAGTAAAATTTGAATTTCAAATTATTTCGGTTTCAAAACACGCTCTTCATCAAACCTAATTTCATTTGTACGTAGCTAACTTTTCATCGTTTGATAAACTTGATAATTATTTTTGTCAAATATTCTCACAAAAATTTGAAATTAATTATGTTTGTAGTCCGAGTGAAGCGGGTTCTTCGTCAGAAAATAAAAATAAACTTGATTAATACGACGACGCGACGAGACGTATTTTTTTTGCTCGATTCTGCCATTCGTCCTCTTGTAGCTAATTGAACAATGATGGTTTTTTATTCGGATGGGATTTTTGCCTTCGTATAAAATAAGCCTTCGAGTGACGCTTACTTTACACTTTTCAATTTACAGAAGTCATTTAAATTATATTTGCCTCAGTAAATAGGCCTTCGATCTGTTTACAGGAAAAAAAATTAGGACACTAAACCACGGTGAAATTTCCTGCTACCGATTCCTTTCGAGGCAAATTTGGAGTTTGGACAACATTCCCAAACATTTATAACGTTAACGTCGCATAAGTTTTGCAAAACAGATTCCGTTTCAATAATCAAATGAGAAAACTGGCTGAAGAAAAGTTTTTCTCCGCGCATTGAGACGTATAACAAAACACTTCATTGTCTAAATGCGTACCGCAAACCTTTTGATAGGTAAGTATTTCAGATCGAATTGTTATGTCAAAGAACGTATACAGCACATAGAGCAATATGGCCTAGTTACTGATCGAATTCGTTTAAAAATCTGAACCTGTCGAAATGAAAAATTCGCATATTGAATCGTAACTTATTTTTTATTATTTCGAAAAAAAAATTTTAAATAAAAAATTTCTTGGCGAGGAGGGAGTGTAACGATTGAAATTAAAACGGGTTTCCGGAAAATTGTACGTGATTATTTTTTCCGATAGAAGAATTTTAAATTATTAGTTTTTATTTTGTACGTAAGTAGTTTTGATTTTATTAATTTTTCAACAGAATTTTTTTTTCAATTTTTCAGCACAAAGTTTCTCATTTATCTAAATTTGACTTCAATTCACTAAATTACGAACCTGATGATAGGAAAAGAAGGGGAAGAGAAGGTTGAGTCGTTTCCAAAAGGTTTTGATAGTTTGTCCTTTTTTTTTTGAAAGTTGAGGAAAGGGACAGTTAAAAAATTGAGCATAGACTCCAAAAAGACTTGGTGAAAATTTCGCCACCCTGACTCCATATGTGACCCTGCTGGAAAGGTAGTGTAAAAAAATTGGTTTCGAGAAAAGAAAGGGTATTAAAAATGTGACCAAAAACATACAAATTTTTTTTCATTTTTTTACACTGGGGTGATATATGCACTTCTCCCCACTGGCCTTAAAATCTAACTCCCTAAGATCAAAAAATTTTGAAAAATTGAAAAAAATTATTTTGATATCATAAAAATGGTTTTAGCATGGCTATCTTCAGCCAAAAACACCGTTGGCCTCCATTTTTCATTTTTATGATATTTTCCAGAGAGTCCTTTTAAAAAATCATATTTTCGTGTTTTTTCAATTGTCAGCATGAAATTCAATTTTTTCTGAAATGATGTTAGTATGAATATCTTATCCCACAAAATCATCGGGTTTTCACGGGTTTTAAAATTTAAAAAATAAAATATGTGAAGCATTCCTCTTTATTTTCAAAAAAATGGTCGGACAAATTTTTTACTAAATATACTGAAAAAAATGAAAACTATGAATTTTTTAGAACCCTTAAAAATAGAGAATTTTGACCATTTTTGCGAAAACCGCTGGGGACAATTTCCGTTTTTTCTGGGAAATTCTCAATTTCTAGGAGGTTCTCAATTTCTGCGAGATTCTCAATTTCTAGGAAATTCAAAATTTCTGAAAAATTCTCAATTTCTAAAAAATTTTCAATTTCTGGAAAATTCTCAACTTCTAAAACATTTTCAATTTCTGGAAAATTCTAAATTTCTGTAAGATTCTCAATTTCTAAAAATTCTCATTTTCTGGGACATTCTCAATTTCAGGTATACATTCTCAATTTCTAGGAAATTCTAAATTTCTGGGAAATTCTCAATTTCTGGGATATTCTCAATTTCTGGGAAATTTTCAATTCTAGAAAATTCTCAATTTACTGGAAAATTCTCAATTTCTGGGACATTCTCAATTTCTGGGAATATTCTCAATTTCTGGGATTATTCTCAATTTCTGGGATTATTCTCAATTACTGGGATATTCTCAATATCTGGGAAATTCTCAATTCTAAAAAATTCTCAATTTCTGGAAAATTCTCAATTTACTGGGAAATTCTCAATTTCTGGGACATTCTCAATTTCTGGGAGGTTCTCAATTTCTGGGAAATTCTCAATTTCTGTGAGATTCTCAATTTCTGAAAAATTCTAAATTTCTGAAAAATTCTCAATTTCTAAAAAATTTTCAATTTCTGAAAAATTCTCAATTTCTAAAACATTTTTAATTTCTGGAAAATTCTAAATTTCTGTAAGATTCTCAATTTCTAAAAATTCTCATTTTCTGGGACATTCTCAATTTCAGGTACAAACATTTTCAATTTCTAGGAAATTCTAAATTTCTGGAAAATTCTAAATTTCTGGGAAATTCTAAATTTCTGGAAAATTCTAAATTCCTAAAAAATTCTCAATTTTTGGGAAATTCTTAATTTCTAGGAAATTCTCAATTTCTGAGACATTCTCAATTTCTGGGATTATTCTCAATTTCTGGGATATTCTCAATTTCTGGGAAATTCTCAATTCTAGAAAATTCTCAATTTCTGGAAAATTCTCAATTTACTGGGAAATTCTCAATTTCTGGAAATCTCCCATTTCTGGAAAATTCCCGATTTTTGTGAAATTCCAAATTTCTGGGAATTTTTCCAAAAGTTGGACTCGACTTACGAAAACGAATCCAACCGTATTACTTCTGAATTTCGGATCATTTTTGCGAAAATCGCCTTGTGAATTTCTAATAATTTCTAAGAAATTCCCAATTTTTAAAGAACAGTACCCAACTACCCTTTTCAGCTTTCGAAAAAAAGGGCAGAAGAATCACCCCATTCATGCTCAGTGATAAACGATCATTATCGTCGGCCAAGTTAGCGACGAGCTTCTAATTAGTGTTGCGTTACTTAAGTTGCCTACCGAATTCGCCGTAAATCCGCATGTGTTGCGTTTTTACGGCTTTCTTCATATTAACGTACCTTTTTCTTCGGCTCAAGCTTGGTTTAAAACTTGACGGGATGGGACATTCATAGTTACCTGAATTTCAAAGTCCCCCAAGTTACACAAAAAGGAACGGACATTTTAGGTTGACAGCAGTCAATATCATGGACTTATTTGGGTGAGTTCTAGTAAATTGCAAAAAAAAAAAAAAGGAAAAACTCTCGGAAAATATTATTCGAAAAAATCAGCAAAATGAGTTCAGGGCTTTAAAATTATGTTTTGTGTTTATTTTTATCCTAAACCCAAAAATCAACCTGGGGAGGGGAGAGGGGGTGTCAGGAATCGAAATCCATATTTTATGACATCCTGTGTCCATTTTTGTGTAGCCTATGTTAATAGTCGAGCTGAACTGATAGACCTCGTATAGTCTAAATTCATTAAAAATAAAAATATTTAAAAAAATAAGTTTTTTTGACCCCGAACCCGAAATTTGACCCTCTGGAACAGAAAAGAAATCTAAAGTTGAAAACTATTCAGCAAATATTTTCAATTTCGGTCTTACCCTCACTCTCGAAAACATTTAATAGGTACCTACCTATGTCAAAAAGCTAAATAATTTTAGAAAAAATTATGCTTTAATTGCGAAAAAATAATGCTTAGGTTTTGAAATGACAATCATGAAAATTGGAATTCAAATCACCTTATAAATAAAGTTGAAAACTTTCAGAGATATCAAACTCAAGTTTCACTCTTTTCAACTTTTTGCAAAAATTCACTCGAAAAAGTTTCAATTTCAATTCTAAATTTTGTTTTTTCTCGATGTTTAGTTAAAAGTAAAAGTCTTATATTTGCCATCCCTATTTTAATTTTTCTGAGCATCGATACTTCAACCATGCCAGCTTGGCAATACGTACAACATCATTTCATTATATTAGATATTTGACGTTTATTAAAATCATTAAAATGCCTGTTTCGTAAGCAAAAAAAGGCACGAGGATTTTTTTTACCAACGTCATTTTGCAATTTAACGAAAACACGTAATTCTTCAATATTCTCGACTGCGGCGTTAATGAGAAAAAATTGCCACCTTGCGAAAACGGTTTCCAAAGCTGACTAATTTGAAGAATGGAATTCGACCTTGGAATGAGAGGTCGTATATCTCGTATCAACGACCTTTTGTTCAAATAAAGAAAAAGAAGAAGAAATTACATTCATTAGGAAAACTCGTCGACACCGATAAATAATGCACGCGGATTATATTACAAATGTTGATAGAGAATTAAATTTAACACGCCGCGACCGGACCCGGGCGCGAATACGCTGAGAAAACGTTTTAATAACGTCAAAAGATTAAAAACGAGAGTTCGTTCGGAGGTCGAAGCATTAAGAGTGGAATCGTAAGCTGAGAAATTTATTCCAATTACGTTGGAGATGTTTTACGAGAGATGAGCCGCGTGCGTTCAAGTTCCTCTTGTCTTCGTCTTTCGCCTCGCGCGGTTGCCTTTCATTTCGGATGATTAAAAAGTACGATATTTAAAAAGATTACTCACCTCTGATTTGGACATTCCTCGTTCATCTGCTGACTCGGTTTACCGTTGAATCCGTTCATAAGACGAGTAGCAAACGTGGAATCTTCATTGTCGGAATTTATAGTAATTTCACACCTCGAGTTTGAATGGGGTTTTTCCGAATTCCACAAATGGTGCTGAAAACTTTGGTGATTTTCGTTTTCATACGTTATCACAGGCATTTACAGCGTTTCTCACTCCGCGCCCCTGAAACATGCGGTTGAAACGAAAAAATTGTTAGAATAGCCGGAAATTTTTCAAATACCGAAATTGGCACATATTATGGAATAAAACAATCCGATACGAGGATCGCTTTATTATCGTTTTTCATTGGTAAATTGCGAGCATGCTCTACATATTTACGATATTTCGTGTAAATTACCATAACCGGAAGTTTCGTATAAGGTTCCTAATATTTTGTTTAGAAATGCAACAATTCAACTAAACCATGGATGAAATTTTTGCCCCAGTTCAGATGTGACGGATTTAAATTCCATTTTGAAGGAAAGAATTCCTAAACAATCATTCTCGTACTTTGCCCATTTTCAGAATTTTTTTTTTTAAAGTTTGTCCCAGCAATCCTAATGGTTGACAAGCTTTAACCATTCAATTTAAGTTGCACAATGTTGGAAAAAATGCAATATAGACCCAGTACAGTTTGAGATTTTGAGTTCGCAAAATTTTATTCCTCGGAGTTTTTTGAATCCAAAACGAACGAAAGGAATGTTTCAAAATTTTTCAACTCTCGGAGAAGCCAAACCAAATTAATTTAAAAACCAACTACTGCAAAAAAACAAAAGAAAAATAAATTTCAAAAAATTCAAAAAAAATTGAAAAACTGCTTCAAAGAGATTTTAGAAACTTCTGAATGGATTTCCGAAAATATTTTGACCCCAAGCCCAAAAGTTGATTCTTTAGGGGGTCTAAATTCAATTTCGAAGTTATCGAGCAAGATATCGACATTAGGATAAAAAATCCAAACCAAAAATTTCGATAAAAATTGGTGATATTGTTTGCTTTGAATGGGGAGCAAAGTACGAATTGTGAATCAAGTCACATAACAAGGAGTTGAGGGTAAAAAAATTAGCTGTGAGCATGAACTACCAAATTCATGTTCAAGAAAAAATTTACCATCGAAAGAAATGTGAATTTTTTAAATCGAATCCGTAACATTGATGTAGAGAGAAGTGGCTTTCCATAGGACTTTTTTTTGAAAAATTATAGTCGAGGACGTTTGCAAATGGTGTGATTCGTAAACGGCCCCTGAAAAATTCCATACAATGGAAGTGGGGGGGGGGGAATTCCCATAGGCAAAGGACTCAAGGCAAAAATCTGAAACCTAGGTATTTTAGTAGTAAAAAACTCGGCCATTTCAGATGCTGCATTCAGTTTTACCTAAAACTCAAAATTTCAGGGTCTTTTGGGAAATCGGAAACCCCTGATCCATAAATGGTACTTTGCTGGATGAGGTAATTAAATTTCGATGGAAAAATTACCACTAGAACTAGAGAAACCCCAAAGTGACCATTTTGACCTATGGCCATTTCAGGTTTTCTCTGAATCGAATGCTCACTTTTGTACCAAAACTTGATCAGCTCATGTTTAGACCATCCGGAATACATGGCAAGATTTTCTTTCACATTTTTCCAAAATATCAAAGTCTATTATTGGCAACGTCGCATTTTTTTCAAGTTTAAAAATCTACATATTACTAGCGGACATGAAGCATTGAAAGCCGGGGGGGGGGCAGTAAATCTTCATTCAATTTTTTTGAAAAAGTTTGAAAATTTTCTGTAAAAGTCACAACGTTTTGAATCCTCTACTAAGGACCAAGTTATAAAACTTTTTAGCCACCAATAATAATCTTTTTCAATTTTCCATAGCAGTGCTATGCTGCTAACTAAATACATTATGACTTGCGCGATTTTTCAAATTTTTCAATTGGCTGCACTGCTACAAAACATTTTCAAAAAATTAATTAAAACTAATTCTTATGGGCTAAAAAATTTTGACCTCCATTTCAGTCCATTGAATGACCATACGAAGTAAAGTCTACGTCATAATGTAGTTGACACGCTGCCATGAAATTTTTTCGAAAATTGCCATGAAAATTTATATGTATGTACTTGACGACCAAAAAATTTTTTGACCCCATTGGGCAAGTGATTTAGAAATAATTGATCTCATGAGCTGCAATTATTCTACACCCTTTATAAGACGGAAAAATTTGGGATCCTTTTTTAAGCTCAATGAAAATACAGGGGTACCACTCAAATATCATTACCTCAAAATAAAAAAAAATTGCTTTAGAGTTTTTGGAGTCAGAGTAGGTATTTAAATATTTTTCTATCCCGAGGGGGAGGGGGTGAGCCAAATCAAATTGTAAATCAGCTACAAAAAAAGGAAAGAATTTAAAAACGATTCTAAATACTTCCACGGAAAAAATTATAAAAAAATCGTAATTTTTCATAATTTTTTGTCTTATTATGAGTTGATTGTTCACTCTAAACAGTCAATTTTCTAAAAAAAATTTCAAATTTCATTTTTTACGACTTCTTGTTTTTATTAAGTACTTTTCAAAATTTCTTTTCAATTATTTACTGAGTAGAAAGAAATTTTGAAAAACATAAGGTTGAAAACTTTTTTTTCATTATTCAAAGTCATTTAAGAGTTGGAAGGAAATTTTAAAAATATCAATTTGAAAAAAAACTTTAAAAAATCCAGCTTGGAGGATACGAAATTTTGAGTTTTGCCTCAAGCTCAGGGGCCAAATTTTGGGTTATCGACCAAAAGAACTCCAATAACGAGTTCAGGAGGGTTGAAAACATACATTTTGATACCCCACATGGTTTTCTTTAAAATTTTGAGTTTTGCCCCCACCCCCAATGGCCCAGTTTTGGGCTATTCACCAAATAGATTTCAAAAACGTGTTCAGGAGTGTAAAAAAGATATATTTTGATACCCCATATGAATTTTTTCGAACTTTTGAGTTTTGCCCCCACCCCCTGCTGAGGCTCAATTTTGGGATTTCGACAAAACCAATACGAAAAATGGATTCAGAACCTCAAAAAAAACGGATAGTGATTTTCACGTTTCAAAGTTCACGTTTTATATTTTTGGCCGGCCAAATTTTTCTAGGGACCACTGTGGCTGGCGCCCCCAGCTCACCCAAAATAAACATTTCTTGTCAAAATTTAAAAAAAAAATTTCGATCCACATACCTATGTTTATTTTACTCTCCAAATCCGTATTTTATGTAAATTTCAGAGTTCGAAAATCAAAAACTTTAAATAACTACATTGAAGATATTAAAAATTCTGAATGAGCCCCTCCTCCCGAAACCTTTTGATTTTTTCAATGAAACTGCATCAAAGAAATTGAGGAGGGAGCAAAAAAACATGGATTTCGACATCTTGCAGGATAACGTAAAAAATTTGAATTCAAGCCTTCCCAAAATATCGACTTTTAGGTTTGAGGACAATAAAATTGCAAAACGGAAGAAAAATAATAAGGAAAAAAACTCAGAAAATATACACGAAAAAAATTTGAAAATAGCTCCAAGGAGGTTTTCGGATCTTTAAAATCCATGACTAGCAATCCAAAAGTAACCCCTCGAAATTCTTCAATTTTTCGCCCTGCAAAATCCATTCCTGGCATTATTTCAACACTAGCCTCATAAATTAACCTTCGAGAATAAGATAAAACTGAAAATTTTTCGCCGATCAGTTTTCAATTTCGAGGCGATCCTTTCACTCCACAGACCCACCTGTCAGATTTGGGTGAAAATAATCTCAGAAATGAATTCAGAAAGGTCAAAAACATATATTTAGGTACATATCAATACCTCGCTCAATAAAATTGCAAATTTTTCAATTCTGGTTCGACCCTACTCTCGAGGGTATTCGATGAGTTGTCTGCTTACTGGTTTGAAGAGGATATCTTATCTACGAAACTCCCTGTAGACGATACGATCGCAAAAGACTATGAAATTATTCGTTGTAGATTTACATTGGTAATTAGAGCACAATGATGATGTATTTTCGCTTTCACATTTAAACGACGAAAACGATAAATCTTTCGCTGGAAGTATAGACAGCGATTTGGGAAAAACACCGAGCCTATTTAACAAAAGCTATAGACGTCGTTAAC
Source organism: Pseudococcus viburni (assembly GCA_033439095.1). Lineage (NCBI taxonomy): Eukaryota > Metazoa > Arthropoda > Insecta > Hemiptera > Pseudococcidae > Pseudococcus > Pseudococcus viburni. The sequence goes on from JAVBJF010000345.1 coordinate 333,971, forward strand.
GTAATGAAATCGACTAACGAACGGAGATGAGACGCGGACCCGTCGAAAGATGATATAAAGATGACGACGAGACTCGTCAGCCTGAGCCTCCTCCCTAAGCGAATAAAATCCGAGATCCTATCTGAGGAAAATTTCTTCGAAACGTGCCGCTGCTAAAATTTATATCCATTTGCGAAATCATTCTATCGAAAATGACATCCGGCAAATTTATTCTCGCTCAAAGTCGCGAGAGTTCGCGACACGAGGGGGAAAAATCCCATCAACGAGCCGACCTGTTGAGAAGTTTAGCTTCGGATCGATACAAACGCCTCCCTGTCGCCCGATATCACTATAATCGCGTAATTAAAGCCGACGAATAATGAATTATTATCATAAGGCCGGGCCGCGGCCGCATCGCGCAGGTAACCCCGCTTCCCGCCCGCTCCGGCCCGAGCGGTTATCAATACGAGCTCGTAAATCGCGACACGCGACTCGACGGGTAACCCTCGGAGATCCGTAACACGTACAAATATGTAGGGATACGAGTACGTGTGCAAAATACTCCTATTACCATCGCACAGGTACATAACCATACCTGCGTACCTCTCTACCTGCGCTATCCATCTATATCTACACTCTCGTACTTTATAATCGTAAAATTCGAGCAACGCAGCCCAAGTCTCGCTCTTATTTGTATGCTACACCGTAAATTGAATTCAGAATGCGCAATTACTTTTCGCACAAATCTTACCAATACGGATTAACCTGTCTAAACGTTGAATGGAAGATTGATATCGAGTTCATCGCTGACTTTTCCCCAAAAAGATTACCCCTTTATAGTAAAAAGACAGCCATATTTCGCGGTCCATAATTCAGCTCCGTAGCTTTACCCAACCAACGGAATATCAATCGCCAAAATTCACTTTCACTTTTCCCCCTTTTTTTCGTCGCCCTTCTTAATAACGATGGGAAAAAAACTCTTTTCATCGAATTAAGTACACGAAATTGATCGTTTCGATACACTCTTCTTTTTTTTCCTTCCTCGTGATACGAATTTTCACAGCACACACACACTCCAAATTACCAACGTCAATCTTTCTTATCACCTAAATAACGAATTAAATATTAAGCATTAAGCCCATCATATTAATATTCTTAATAAAATACCGTGTACGTATTTTATACGCCAAATGAAACGCCATTAGGCGCCAGTCGCACCTGCAACCTTTCGTTATGCCAGGTAGCAAAAACGAAAAACGTCGACAGTCGACGTGCAAAATAGTAATTTAAATTTTCCACCTCTTTTCCTCAACTTATTACGTGATATTTTAATTATACCTACGTATACGAAAATCGTCGCCTTGGCAAAACGTTTTCTACATCCTTGAAAAATTAAGAGATACTATAATTAAAAATTGAAAAACAACAATGCGCATAATTTTCACTCAAATCCTTTGTTTGGAGAAGTAGTTTAACGAAATGATTAATTAAACGACTCAAACGCTTTTGAAATTAATGACATTTTTTCATCTCCGGAAATATTTATGATGTAAGCAGAACGTACGTATAATTTTTGGCAATTTTATGAGCGATATTTTGGTCTCATGTTATTACGATCGAATCAGTAACTGTCTAAAGCCTCAAATCCATACGTATGTACATTTAGAGCCGGTGAAGTAAATTTTTCCACTGTGTAGCATACAAAAAATTAAGAAATTGTGAAATTTTAATGCCCCATTTTTCTAGAAATAATTTTCACTTCAATTAATAGGTATTATCGACAAAAAGAAGAGAAAAAAATTTCACGAATTTAATTTAAAAGTAGACATTCTTAAATTTTTTTTGAAATTAATTCATCCATCAGTTTCACAATCCAAAAAATAAAATTGTCTTGTCTCTTGTCAAAATATTGATTTCAATCTGATCTTGATGGATTTGCAAAATATGTAGATAGATGATTTTATTGGAGAAAAGTTTTGAATAGAAAAAAAATCACAAAAAAGTTCATTTCAGTAGGAGATTTTCAACCTCCCTTCCATAAGCCAATTTTGGAGTATTTCCTTCATTTGGATTTTGAAGGTTGCAAAAATGTTGAAGAGATTTTTGAAAATTTGAATATGAAATTTAAATGGAAAATGATTGATAATGAAAAATGAAGTTTCCGAACAAAGGGAGGGGGGAACTCCTGTCTTGGAAAAACTTCATTTTCAGTCAAAATAGGTAGAGTTAAATTTGAATTTTTTGAAAATGATGATCTTTTTGTAGAAAACCTTGGTTTCGACTTGAAAAAAATTGGGAAAAATCGAATGTACTTTTGAATTGAAACCCATATTGGAAAAAATTTCAAACACTTTTTCCTTTAGGGTAAAAACTTAATATTCAAATGTATCTAAGTATTTACTTTGGAGATGAGGCAAAAGAGACAAACTTTTATTAAAATGTCAATGCACCTAAATTTTTTTTCAATTTTTTCTTAGTTTTTCAATATTTTAACATGATTTTTCCAGTTTTTTTTTTTTGTATTCTTTAAAATATTCAATTTTTCATCAAAACATGCCTCATATTATAACTTTTTATTAAAATGGGTCTGAAAAGGTTCCATTTGGTTTTAATGGTTTCATTTGTCATTTCCAGTGATTCTGGTTCTGAAATGGTTCCGTAATCAATTTTCTTTTAAGTTGTGGTTCTGGGCTTGTTTTGTGTTTTTTACTTCTTGTGGAGCTGGTTCTGGTTCCTAGAGTTAAGACCATTTCATGGTTCTCCCAGTTCCAGGTGGTACTGGGTCTCCCGGTACTAATTGTTTTTTGTTTTTTTTTTTAATTGTTTCGCTTCAAAATGAGACATCAAAATTTGATTGAATTTAAATTTTGAAATCAAAATCAGATCTCCAATTAAAATTTGGAATTTTATCAAACGCTTGTGCTTTAATTAAAGTTTGAACCAGGAAACTTGGCAGCCAAAATTTTTTATCTCATTCAATTTTACATTGTGTTGGAAAAATAAATCGAAAATGTGATTTGAATCCAGCGAATTTCTCTTTATAACCTTTGTTTTGGTCTTCATTGGGAATCGTTCCATAAATTTTTCAAATGGTTCCAGTTGGGGCTGGTTCTCATTTGAAAATTCGAAAAAAAGTGTTTCTCCCGGTCTTTTTTTAGGGGTGATCTCAATTGGTTCCGTACCCTGGTCATTAGGTTTTTTGGGACACATGATTTTTATCATGGCACAATATGTTATTTTTTGTGGGATGGGGGGCATGGGCGCCAAGTCCAAAATTACGGTCTTTGGGACACCTTGTCAACAGAATTTCAATTTTTTTTAGCGACCATTCAAAGTTTTTTCAAGCTTTTTAAGATTTACAAAATGCCATAATATCAATAACACAGCCACTGTGCCTATAGTAGGGAATTCGTTTTACAAAACTGTTACTAGGTCAAAATTTTACAATTTTTTTTTCATGATCCTAAAATGGTAGATGAAAAATAAAGTTTTGAAAATTTCATTTTTTCCAATTATTTTTTAGGGTTTGAAACTGATGAAATATTCGGAAGTTGATTGAGCGGGAGAGGGGCAAAGGGGGGGTAACTTTCCTCTCATCAATAACAAAATTAAATTTTTAGGCAAAATAAAAAAGGTTGGAGTCAAAACGTTTTGAAAGTAGTGACCTTTCTTGTAAAAATTTGTGTTTAAAATTGAATAAAAATTGAATAAAAATAAGAAAAATTATACTTTGAGACGAAACAATCCATCTCGTTTGGTAACTTTCAATTTTTCTCCCTTGTTGCCCTTTTGATAAGGCCATTTCAGTTTGTCCATCACAATGATATCTTTTTGTAGTACAAAAATGAATGAAATTGGAAAATTTGAATATGAAATTTTGAAAACAATTGATAAATGATAAAAAATGAAGTACATATTTAAAATTTTTCTCAATTTTTTTAGCGTTTTGATAGATTTTTTGGAGCTAGATCAACCAGTGGGGATGATGGGCCTCTTCAATCATGCGCGCTCGCTGAGGGTAGCGGAGGTAGCGGTCGCTACCTCATAAACTTTCCGTATTTTTTTTTTAATTGGTGCATTTTTAGGGATGTAGGTTAAGATAATTAGTATTCAGGACAAAATCTTCGAAATTCAGTTTTATTGTCATGAAAAATCAGTGAGAAAGTGAATTTCGACATTTAGAGTACAGTGATCGCGAAACGGGTGTTTATCGGGGTATTCTGACCAGTTTAACACGAATACGACGTTAGTTTTTTCATTTGGCTCAAAATTTGAAAAATCTTCCAAAATAGCAACATTTCTTTAAGATTTTTCGCGATTTTCGGCCCTCGCGCCACCTCAATCGCCAACATTGAATACGTGACGTGAATCTACGTTAGAAAACACAATTTTAGGATATTTTCAAAAATTAGTCGAACTCCGCTATTAAGGTCTCTTTTACAGTTGAAAATTTCCAATGGCCAAAACCTCATGAAGGAGTGCACCAATATTTATGAAAAAATTATCGTAAATATACCTCTACGAGATGTAACTCTGTGCCAAAGAATAGAAAATTTTATTCGCTTCCGTTGAAATTAAAAATTCTTGAAAATAATGCAATAAAATGACCATAGCTCCAAAAGAGAGGGGGTGGGTGTCAAAATTTTTACAGAATTTTTTTCATAAAAGGGCACTATCTGGGGAGTTTTTTCTTGCTACCTCATCGGAAAATCCGGGAGGGGGGGCTATCTTCAATGATGAAAAAATTTAATTTAGTCAAAAAAATTGGGTTCAAGCTTGAAATTTTTTTGAAAATGATGACCTCAATTTTTGTAATGTGATAAAACACTGGAAAAAATTGGGTTTCAGGTTGAAAAAATCCGGAAAAATTTCATTTCGGTCAAGAATTTTCGATTTTTTGGGCCCAGAGAATATCATCTTTGTATTGAAGGAACTGTAAATCATAAAATTAAAAGGCAATTGACAAATTTGTCGTTTTAGAAAAAAAATGGTTTCTATGCAAATAAATGATTGAAATTAAAAAAAAATTATTTTCCCCATACATGCTTTTCAAACATACACAACTCGCACAATACCTTCAAAAAAAATCATCATCATAAAAATTAAGCAATTTATCAACCAAACCTCGACAAAAGCCATGATTAGGCATCAAATAGTCCAGGTTCGTTCTACATACGTATCTGCACTGGGTAGTGGTTCCTTTGCATAGTCATTCGTAATTTACGACAAAAGTTCAATCACGATAACATTCGAGAGGAATTCGTACAAGAATTCTAGCCACGATACTATGCCTGCTCGTCTCGTTCAATTCCTCAAAGCTTAAATATTGTAGGCCGTACATCACCCGAGTTTCATAACGAAACCAAAGTAATCTTCGAATCGATCAAGGCAAATACTTTTCAACGGAGTAGCACCGAAAGCATTCACGTCTGGCAAATAATTGCTTTTAAGATTTCGAAACATGTTCGGTAATCGGGAAAACAATACGAAAAATAATTGACGCTCGCAGAACTCGAAATTAGAAATTTTTCACGGTTTGCTTATTTTTCATTCGAAGAGGGAAAAAAGTTTTTATCATCTCGTTCTACTTCGATACGTTTCCTTCAATTCCTATCGCATTCGCTCGATTCTCGTGCATTCTTGAATCGTTGTTACGTTACTGCTCGAGTTGTTTTGCATACGATCAAGGTTAAATCTTAAATATACCCATACCGCATACTTATATACCTGAACTTGAAATCAAGCTGCGGTTTGCCTTATAGTTAACCGCCTTTGAAGCTGCCAAACGTAAACTTTACCAATTTAGAGTTCCGTCGCCGAGAAATCAATTTGTACAAAATTATTCCCATAGATAACAAATAACTTTGACAATTTTCAGGCGAAAAAACTTAAAATCCGTCTTCAACGTCGTATTCGAACGTAAAAAGAAAAATTCAATCTTCCCGGTTTAATTCGCCGTCGTAATTAAAATCGCGAAACTAAGTAATTCACTCGACTGATGTACTTTCACGGGCGAAAAAAACCTTTCCACCGCAGGCCTCTCGTACTTGTTCGATAAATTAAGTATTTCTCAAAGCGTCGCATCGTGTTACGAAAAAGGTCCTCTCAATAAGCCTAAAAGTACACCAGCATCTGTACGATAAACGTACACCAAATTTATTACAACATCGAAATATTCAAACAAAGTAGACAACCAAGATATTCAAACCTTCGAATTAATTTATCAAACGTGATCCTTTTCTTCCCAAAGTTACCCAGTAATATAAACGGTAAATAGCTTATATTCGTTCCTTGCCCGTGAAAAGCGCGCGTCTACGTTTTGGTCACTATTAAAAAGACCCTTATTTCTTCGTATCAAAATTCAGTCTTCGGTTTCTTGCCGGCGCCGTTTCAATGGCTAACTTCAAAATACTGCGAATGTTTTTCCAGCGATTCCAACCATTCAGGATTTTTTTTTGAGAAATATGGTATCTCATGATCAATGGTAGGTGGTATCGCAAGCGCCATCACTTTCTAAAGCCAAAATTACAGGATTCAGGCACAATCGTTTTCCAGTTAGATGAAACAATCGATTGAACCGAAATTTGGAGGCAGGAGGGGGTTCAAAAAAGTTTCTGAAGTTTGATTCTTATAATCCTACGAATTTTTCAAAAATTCACCAAAAAATGTTTACATGATAAAATTTTTACTTTTTTGCAGAAAACATGTTTATATTGAAACCTACTTTGAACATTCTGAAGTTTTTTGGACTATTTTGTGAGTACTTACCTATGGTTAATGCAAAATTCGATCGACCCCCCCCCCATCAAAAATATCGCTCAAAATATCGTTATTTATAATTTTTCGAGCATCGTACGTAAGTTCGAATTTTGAATCATTTTTTAACGTGATTTAAGCAAAGAAAAATTGGGAAATTGCATATTTTTTTAGAACACGCGAACACCCAATCAAAAGGTACTCTCCTTAAGTCTGAATTAGTAAAATTTACCTGTTTGAATCAGTGAAATGGATTTAACTGAAAATCATGATTTTTCATTCATCTTTCAGTCAAAATTATTAATTTTTTTCTGAAAAATTGAGAATTGATTGAGAAATCAATGATTTTTGACTGAAAAATTATTAATGTTCAATGAAAATCATTTCACCGATTCTTAAAGGCAGAGTTTCATCAAAAACTGATTCAGATTTTGAGAATTATATGTTTAGTGAAGAACGTGTAGAATGACTGAAATACTGCCCGAGAGAAGCGAGAACGAAATTTTTTTGAAAAATCATGTTTGAAGAGCAAAAAAATGTACCTTTTTTCACATTTTTGTAATAAAAAAATCTTCTTTCCAAGCTTAAGGGGGCTGAGCCCCTGTTCGTAGGTAGCTCCTTTTATTCCAAATGTAGGCAAAAAATGGTTATGAAAATTTTTCAATTTTAGTAGTATTAGTCGTTTCAATGATCAATTTTTTTAGAATTTTTTTATTAGAATGGATACATTTATTCGTAACCTCTTCAACTTTAATTTCAGGAAAAAATAATCAAAACAAATTTTTCCATTTATTTTCACGATTGATTTTTTTTTTACAATTTTCAAATAAGTGTGTACTCGTAAGTTCATTCATAGTTTCTTCAATTTCGAATCAAAGGAGAAAATAACCAAACTACATTTTTTAAAAATACCAAATATCTCCACGATTAACTTTCTTACAATTTTTTTCCGTTTGTTCAATGCCTCTTCAATTTTGAACAAAATTCTATCATTTTTCAAACCACCATTCATTTTCACGATTAAAATTTAAAAAAATTACTTAGGTAATCGTAAAAATGAACGATTTTTTGAAAAACAAAAATTGTGATCATTGCTAATCTGTATTCGAAATTGAAAAACATGGACAAGTAAGTATAATAGAGTTTTTCGTATACCTCTCACCTCTCAATTCGGAATTTAAAGCAAGAATATGTAATGATAATTCTTACAGCGCTTAACAATTTCAGCGACTCCAACATTTTCAAAAATTAGTCCCTTCAATTTCAAATTTAGGCAGAAAATTATCAAAACAATCTTCAATTTTTAAACACCATCCATACCCCCCCCCCCCCAATATCAGGGTGGATCGAAAAAAAATATCCTGGATTTTGACCAAAATTGGTGAGGTAGTTTACTTTGAGCAGGAGACTTCCCACAAAAATTCTGCCCCCCCCCCTCAGCACAAAGGGGGACGCAGCTAGAGAACCTCACGACAGGGACATTTTCGAAAAAAACGCAGTGTTTTGCCTTTTTTGGGTACTGCTTCCTGCTGGGAACCTCGGTTATCCTCCAAGAAGGTAGGATTTGAGTTTCTTCACCTTCCTCCATTTTTTGCCCTCTACATTTACAAGGGGGCAGAAAAGTTGCTGATCACGAATTTCACGATTTTTGTATTTTTACCAAATTGAAATTACTCACTCAGAACCCTCTGGATCAAGCCAATTTTTTTTCTAATCATCTAGAATAATTTTTCAGAAAAATTTCATGGCAGTCCTTGTCAACTGCATTTTGACCAACGCAGTTTTCATTAAATTGAAAATGTTTATACAGTGACTTGAAACATAAGCCAAAATTTTTATTGATCATTAAAATAAATTTAAATCAATTTTTTTGAAAAAAAAATTTCAGCAAAGCTACCAACTAAAAATTTATGAAAACTGGCGAATAACTGTGCTTTTTTTTTAAAAATGACCCTTTACGACTTTTCCTAGCTTCTTCCCCCTTTGGACTGGAGGGCTTAAAATTTTTTTGGGTGGTCTCCCAGTCAAAATAAACTACCTTACTAATTTTCGTTAATATCCAGGATGTGTTTCTTTTTGGATTCGCCCTGATATCCATATTCATTATCCACATATTTTTTTATGTACCTTTGGTACGTTTGTTCGTAGTTCTTTCAATTTTTTCAGACAAAAATATGATGATGACCTTTTTCCAAATTTTAATACCCATTTGCTACCACGATGAAGTGATTTAAAAAAATTTTCAGTATACATTTGTTTGTAAATCATTCAATCTTGAATTTAAGTGAAAACTAAGTTTTTTTTGGATACACTTCCGATATATTTCTGTTGTGCCCCAATATCTTACTGTTCATTGGGATCCTTCTCTTATTAGGTGTCGAAGTTATCTTTCAGTAAATCATTGATAAATTTGTAAAAAATAAAATAAATTTTAACATTTGTTAAATTTTTCAAAAAAATTCTATTTTACCAAAAATTTTGTCACGAATATTTAGATTCGTAATTTAAAATTTATGAACGTTTTAAAAACAAATTTTTATACTTTCCATCTATTTTCGAATGTTTTTAAGGTAATTTACAATTTGTTGATTTTTAAATACCTATTTAGAAAATTCTCTCCTAAAGCTGTACTTATTTTTTCGAAGCTATTTAATATAAATGGAATTAGGGTAGGTACCTTATACTCTTACAGAATAGTCCGAAAAAAGGAGAACGTGCTCTGGTTTGGAGTAAATATTTAAAAATGGCTGAAAAAGAATTTAAAATGATAATGTTTTTGGCAACAATGAAAATTTAATCGAGTAAGTTATTTTTTCAGTTGAATTTTTCAAGAAAGTCGTGAGTTCAGACTCACTTGACTTCAGTGCAACCCCCCCCCCCTTCCAACCTCCTTATTTTGAGCCCATCGAGCCCATCGACCAAAAAATATCATATAATTGGAAAAACGTTTAAATTTGAGAATTTTGCACCATTTTAGGTCCTGAGGATGATGAAGTTCATACTTTTACCCTACTCAGAAGATCGCTGGTATCCCTAATAATGACAATTTTGAATTTTTAATCATGAATAGTAGGTTTGAAGAAAAAAATTGTAAAAATAATAACTTTTGAAAAAAATTGTAAAAATAATAACTTTTGAAAAAAATTGGAAAAATAATAACTTTTTTGAAAAAAATGGAAAATTTTGAATTTTAAGCTAGAAAATCAAGAAAAGTTGCGTTCTGAGGAGGAAAAAAAATCATCTAAGAAAAAAATTTCATTTCTAGCCCTCCCCTCTCCCGAAAATACAAACTCGTTCTTATTCTACAACTGGAAGATAAACTACACCGGAATAGGTCGCAGAAAATGGTAGGGCAGAATATCAGAGATCTTCGCAAAAATTCCTCAATTTCAGCAAACACAAGGAGGTAAAAAAAAGTTGCATAATTGATCAACTTACCCAATTCGGCGTTGAAAATTCATTTGAAAAAATATATAAAACTCGAATAGCAGAAGTAAATTCGAAGTAGAAATTTTTCGCAAAATTTTCACTCAGCTTGGAGAAAAAATCGCGATTACCTTCGAAGTATTCTACAACTGATAATAAAAATACCCAGCAAAGAAGGAGGAATAGGTTAAAAATCGCATCAGCTGCATTCATTTGCATTAATTATACAAATATATAATACAGTTTCGAGTTTCGAGAGAGCAAATTAAGCAGACATTACTGTTATTTACGACTACGAATGCAAATTACAAGGATAGTAGTCGAGTGGTTTTACATAGATGTACGAATTAACGAATTTACGCGAAATGCAATTTATTTCGAATGCAAATTCGGTCAGAAGTACGTTTATTAGCTCGACAAAAATGATCATTCGGAATAAATTCGGTCAAAAGGAGTAAAGACGAACGAGGATGAAAATATAATCCGTCAAATATTACCTGAATTTATTTTCCGGTATTTGAAAAAGGCGCGAACGAATGCGTTATTAGAAGCTTGAACATCACGCTGTTTAGATAACGTTCAGCTGAGAGATATAGCACATGTCAAGACAAGCCAGAGTACGAATACGCTACTGTTGCAAAAATCTCGTTCGTTTCTCTCCGAAAATGTGGAAATTGCGAAAAAGTAAAAAAAAAAAACACCACCGAAAACCTTGTCAGCGCGAATACGTTCGGGCGCCGGGCGCTTGCGCCGCGATTTTGGCCTTTTCAAGGTACACGTCTGTAGTACACAACGCGTACTTTACTACGATTCGTGGCTAGCAGAGATTGTATACCCGTAGTATACTCATACACATTACCTTATTCCTATTTCCAACGGAATATAAACCGTTTTACCAAGCTAGATAACCGTTCGGGCTTTCGGGCTAGCCGGGTAAAACAATGTTTTCCTGCGACCTCCTCGTGCCCCCCCTCCCCCTCGTACCCAGCGCTGCCCCAAAACCACGTGCAGACAACGTACTACAACATCGTACGCTAACGTACTGCACATAAAGAAAATGTAAATGTAATAAAAAATAACGAGGAAATAAAAGATTCTTCGGCGGTCCGAACGTCGTACATCCGCCAAACCAATACGAATATGCAGCTTTTTTTACTTCGCCGTTCGCTTATACGGTCGTCATTTAAATATTTTATCAATTTTTACGAAAATTTATCGACGGGTGCAATCACGTCGCGCGAATGCGGTTTTTCGTTCTATGTACTCTCGGGTTAATTATTTTTCACGTCGGGGGTTCTAGCGTCCTTCTTCCTCGTACGTATTCCACGTTATATACTACACCTAACAAATGCTGGTATCGTTTGGCTTCCAACGACTTCTACGTGATCCGCTTATTAAAACGTTAACACGCATTTGTCATTTTTCTTCTATCGCTGGTGTACCTCTTTCACTCCTCGCTCGATTGTCTCGACGGGAAATTCTTTCACCCTCAAGTGATTTTCATGTGGGATCGAAGGCGTTGAAAGGACCGATAGACGGAGCACTGAACAGGTCTTGTATACAGGATAGCTCGGCCACAGTTGAACGTCTTTCGAATGATGGTTCGTTTGTTACGAGATTTTAATGAGAATAGCGTCCAAATTTTTCAAGAGTTGCGGGTCAGGGGAGGAAGTTGAAGGAGTTCAAATCACGGCAGAAAGTTCTGCTGTGTAAATGTTTACCACGAAGTCTGAACATCGATGATGCTAATGGACCATTTTCAAACTTTATCGGTCTTATAATTAGATGTGTGGCCCATCTAATATTGGATTATCAGCAAAAAAAAGTTATTAATCACATAATTTGATAACTTTTTGTTTCAAACATCAAAATCATTTTTTACGATAAATATTGGAATTTTGAACTCCAATTTTTAGTATAGTCGAATTACTGCAATAAAAGGCTTTCGCTAGCACCAAATATAAAAATCAATTTGACGACGGATTCTTGATCTAGAATGTATTTAGAAAAAAATGAGCTTGAGTGATATTTTCTCATGCTCATCCCTTTTGATAAACCATCCCCTTTTCTTATAAATGCACGTAGGTATCTATCCTTCAATATTAGTTCTACAAAAAAATCGTTTGAATAAAAGTTCTTTCTTAAAGACTTGTCTACATTTTTGATTATTACGAAAATTCCATTTGGAGCAACCCTTGCGCCCCAAACTTCAAAAATGTAATTACAGAAATATTAAAAATCAAAATAGGTTCGTTTGGGCGCTCCAAAAGATACGAAAAAAATATATGAAATTCAGAATTTAGTTGTTTACTTTAACCAAAGGTACGTTCTCAACAAATTTCAATGGTGTAAAATGTTCATTTTCTCGCAGTAAAAAACGAGCGTCTAGTTTGATTGTGGAGTTGTCGGAAATGGTGCGACATGATTTTTTTTTTCAAGGGCCAAATTTTTTTCATCTCAAGTTTTTTTTAGACGTAATTTTCTCAACTCAATTTTTTTTCTTTCAATTTTCTCAACTCAAATTTTTTTAGATGTAATTTTTTCAACTCAAATTTTACAGCAGCATAATTTCTTTTCCAAGTTCTTATCACATAATGACACAAGTTATGAAAAGAAAAAAATTTAGTTCAACAAATTGGAAGGAAAAAATTTGAGTTGAAAAAATTGGAAGAAAAAAAATTGAGTAGAGAAAATTGAAAGAAAAAAATTTGATTTGAGAAAATTGAAAAAAAATTGAGTTGAGAAAACCGGAAGAAAAAAATTTGAGCTGAGAAAATTATATCTGAAAAAATTTGAGTTGAGAAAACTGGAATAAACAAATCTGAGCTGAGAAAATTCCGTCTAAAAAAAGTTTAGTTGAGAAAATTGAAATAAAAATTTCAGTCAAGAAAACTGGAATAAAAAAATCAGAGTTGAAAAAATTAGGTAGTCTGAAAAAATTTTAGTTGAGAAAACTGGAATGAAAAAATCTGAGCTGAGAAAATTACGTCTGAAAAAATTTGAGTTGAAAAAATTAAAAGAAAAAAATTCGAGTTGAGAAAATTGAAAAAAAAAAATAGTTGAGAAAATTGAAAGAAAAAATTTTTGTTGAGAAAATTACCTTTGAAAAGATTTGAGTTGAAAAAACTACGTCTGAAAAAATTTGAGCTGAGAAAATTTGAAGAAAAAAATTTGAGTAGAGAAAATTACGAGCAAATTTTGTTATTTATAATTTTTCCCCTAGACGTCATGGGAAGGACATGAACTATGCAAAAGAACCGCTCCTAAAAGTCGATCAATCCGATTTTTGGTAATTATTTGTGTTGATGAAAATTTTCCAAAATTGATTTTTTTCTGAAAGACTCAGCCCTTCCCCATGATGTCCTAGGGAAAAATTGTAAAAAAAACAAAAAAAAAAAAACAAAATTGTTCATTTTATAATGTTCTACAATTTTTGTTTCAACTTTTTTTTCGTAAGTGCGTAATTTCGAAAGATATTGCCAAAAACCCAAAATTTAAACCCCACGCCCCCAAAAGGAAATCAAAATCTTAGTCGATTTTAGGGAAGTTCGGGTATGTTAAAATACATACCCTACTGAGCTTATATACATATGTACGAAAGTTCTCTTTCCTGCCAAGTTTTTTTTGGGTGAAAACCTAAAAAATGTCCGAAACAATGGTGCAAAATGTGTAATAGCAATAAGTATCCAGAATAAAATTTTACATCTGAAAAGTTTATCGCAATATCCAGCCTCTCACTGCCCAAAAGCCCATCCCTCATCCCCCCCCTTCCCAAAAATTTCTTTCGTTTTAATAGTCCAGTGGAAATGTACTTTTTTTTACTGTAAACAATAAAAAATCATGATGAAGACATGAAATTTAGAGCGGTGAATAAGGACACGATAAGAAATTTTTTGTCCCGGGAGGCCATCACCAAATCTCATAGGGGGGAGGAAGGTTCAATGCGGTTCAATGTAAGTTTCAGCTCCCTTTTTGGTGTCATGCCATTTCTATATGATTGAATTCTGCTGAGTTCAAAAATGTCATTATTTTCAAGATTCACAGAAGCAAAGTTCCTCAAATTTGAGATTTTTCAACTCAAATTTTTGCATTTTTCCTAAAAAAAAGGCCTAAAAATAATTTTTTTTCAACTTTACACAACTTGCTGATTTTCTATGAAAATGAAAAATTAGAAAAGGAGTGTTGAAGTTTTATTCTAATTTTTTATTCCTTTCTATTTTTGAACTTCTCCAGTGTCCATTTCGCTATTCAGAACTGTTCATTAAAATACTCCCCAAGAAAAGTAAGTATTGTTTCTGTTTTTTGTAGGTTTTTTTTTCGTAAGTTGAAAATTTTCTAAAAACTTCTAATTTTCATAATTTTTATTGAAATACTGGGAAATTGTTCACTGCTAATTAAAAATAAATCTCGTGTAAAAAAATACCTCATTCAATGTTGCAAAGCTCAATTTTCTATGTATTAGGTATGCATACTTCCAAACTTTCATTGGCGCAAGGTAATATGTAGAAGAATTCTTACATAATTAGCAAAATGATTGTTTTGCACTCTTTTTTTCGAAAGTTGACGATTGAATAGCTAGGAAATTATGCCCGACCTCGAAATGATCCAGTAAAAATTTCACTCTCCTTACCCTGCCCACACGGCCTTACAATCTGACTAGGTTCAAAAGATTTTGAAAATTGAATTTTTTTCTAAAAATAGTTTCAGTATTGAAATGTTTATCCATAGATGTACCACTGGTAACCATTTTTTCAAAAATCTTCAAAAAACATGACATTTTTTCAAGAAATGTAAAATATTTAGTAAAAAATTGAAAAAAATTGGAACATTTTTTCTCAACAGGAAGTAGGTATATATGTAAAACCATTTTCAAAAGAAATTCATTTTTCAAAATTTTTCAAAACTTAGTCAGTTAGGAAGACAGAGGTAAGAGTGGAGTAGAGAGTGAAATTTTTTCGAGAGTCCAAATCCAGGGGAGGAAAAAAAACTTCCTAGCCACCTTCCTTTTCAACACTCAAAGAAAAGTATGATACGATCATTCCTATTGCTCATTTAATATTAGCTAAAAAACAACCTATCTGCCTATTAAGCGTAAGCCTTGAAATTTAATGGAAATTATTGAGGCATTTCATTTTAAGGCTTGTCAGAGAAAATTCTGCTCTTAGTAGTAACGAGGGCGGAATTAAGGGTCCTCAAAGTGATGCGTACCTTCGAAGAAAGAAAAAACTGTTTTTATCACTATTGAGCAGTGTTACCTGCGTGGTATTCCCAATCATCCTCTGAAAAAGTGAAATTTGCATTTTTACATCCACTTAATCTATTGATTTTGAAATTAAAATTTTCAGCCTTTACAAAAGGAATGAAACGTTACAGATCATGAATTTGAAGATTTCGTAATTGTTAGGTACCAAATTCACATCATTCGCTTAAACGCCTAAAATTCTAGACAAACGTGTTTTTAATCTCCGTGAATTACACGTCATTAAATTAAACTGATGAATTTTAATAAATTCTTCATATGTTTTTCACAGCAACACCCCCAGAAAAAGTGTTTTTCTTTTCAAGTGGCATCACTTTGAGTACCCCTAGCTCCGCCCCATAATGACTGGGAGGCTAAAATTTTTCTGGGAGGTTCCCCGTGCAAAGTAAACTATTTTATCAATTTTCGTCGTTAAATAAAATAATTTAAGTCTGATTTTTTCAGAATTTCATTTTTTAACCTCTCTCCTTCTCTCTCTTATCGTCTTTGAACTATCCAAGGTTTTCTTTTATTTGATTAAAAGTAAAATATACGGTACAGTTTTTCGAAGCAATTAAATTTACAAAGAACATTTACCGGAAATCTCGTCCAAAATTTTAACGAATTTTTTTTTCTAACTAGTACTTTCGAACCACCCTACTTTCAAGGCTCGTGTTTCATTTCGTACCGAAGTTTAAATTCTAATTATCAAATCTCGGCTTTCAAGGTTCATTTACGAAATTATTGTTTGTATTTTCGAGGAATTCCAAGAATCTCAATTAAGTATCTAATTTTTCATTCATAATTTTTTATGAATGGAAGAGGGGATTAGGACAACTGCGCATTGGATTCCTTTATTAAATTTTCGACAAAATTTTGAAAATGAGAAATATTTTGTCGGAGTTGGCCACGAGAAGTAGGGGGATTTTCTTTTCGATGCAAGGAACTGAAATATGTATACTTTGATGTTTATCATATTCGCTCCAAAATTGGAGTTTTTAAATTTTTTATTACTTTCTTCTTCGACGAAGGTACCTATGGTATTAGGTTTTCTTGTAGTACATTATTAGGGCAAAGACATCAATATTGAATTCTTCAGTCATCGGACGTTTTGAATAAGTATACGGGCCAAGAAATATATCAATAAGGGTATTGGACTGGTTGACATATCTCAACGTATAAAAACCTTTTCACTTCATCGTATCGATATCGGTAGGTAATCTTCTATTTAAAAAAAATTTGCCACCATCGTCGGTGCAATGTATCAAGAAAGCTATTGAATTTCACTATCAAGGTCACTCGTTTTGGCTCTTTATCGGCACACTCGACTGTTTCAGAATTTAACACCGAACGTATATCGAGTCGGAATTTATAACTTTCGAAGCTATTCTACGATCTATGGGGGTTATTTCGTAAAAAAAATCCCAAAAAACAGTATAGACCCATTTTAGTTACGCTTGCTCGGTTAAAAACGAAGAAAACGAATATCAGAGGAAGAAGGGAAGAAGTGAAGAGACAGTCACGGAACAAAATTCGGTAGCCGGCGATCGGTATGTTATGCACGATTCCATTTCCGTTGTTCCTTTTAGTACAGTCCATATTACATTTTCAACATCTTTAAAACGCGTCATTTATCATTTTTCGGGTATTTTAAAGGCATCCAAGGCTGTGTGCACAGGTCGCGTGGAATTTATTTGTATTTTCAATGTAAAACACGAAGCAGTCCGGCAATAATACGTGAGTACGGTGACGGAGAGAAGAGCGGGCCAGGGTGGACCGGGTCCGTTTTGAAAAAAGGTTGGTCCAACCAGTTATTTTCAAATAATTTTCCAAGTTCAATTTTTTCCAATTTCTCCAATTCCATTTCTTTTCAAAATTATAACCAATTTTAAAATTTCTCCAACAGTAAAATTTTTCCAACTTCGATTTTTTTAAATCTTATATTTTTATTATTTTTTAAAATTTCTTGTTATTGCTCTTATTGAGTTTGAAGAAATTTTGAAAAACATGAAGTTGAATTTTTTTACTGAAAAAACTCCAATAAGAAAGGCATTCCAACTCAAAGTAAAATTTTGAGCCCGAACAATAATAAATTGAAATTAAGTACACCATAAAAGAACCCATATCTAAAATTTTAGGTGCTGAAGTTCATTTCTCTGAATTTTGGCGAATTTTTGAAATTTCAAAATTACCTGATCGCCCTGAAAAATATGAAAATTTGATCTAATCAACAAGAAAAGCTGAAATTTGGTATATACTTCATTTTTGACCTTCCGAATCGATTGGAAGCGGTTTCAAGACGTTTCAGAGCCTCCAAAAAATATTGGAATTTTCCAGCGCTGGAGAAAAGCCTATGAAAATGGTCCATATGAACTTCAATACCTAAAATCGTGAATAACCAATATTCAAGACCTATATTTGATGGATTATAGCAGAATTTTCCAAAATTTGCTACTTTGTGTTTAAATTCATATTTTTTAGGAGAAAATTAAATTTTTTCCAGGAAAATTGTCAGCCAAAAAATATGGATTTCAATTCTACAAAGTTTCAAATTTAACAAAATTGTGCTTTAATCGAACAAAAAATAGGTCACCATAATTGGTTATTCGCGATTTTAGGCGCTGAAGTTCATAATATAGATCATTTTATGAGCTTTTCTCCAGCGCTGAAAAATTCAAAAAATTTCTGGAGGCTTCGAAACGTCTTGAAACCGCTTCTCATCGATTCAGGAGGTCAAAAATACAGCATATACCACATTTCAGCTTTTTTTGTTGATTAGATCAAATTTTTATATTTTTCAGGGCGATCAGGTATAATTTTAAAATTTCAAAAATTCGCCAAAATTCGAGAAATGAACTTCAGCAACTAAAATTTTGGATATGTGGTTCTTTTATGATATACTTTCGATTTATTTTTGTTTGGGCTCAAAATTTTACTTTGAGTTGGGATACCTCTCTTGTAAGGAATTTTCAATTGAACGTGTCACAATAAAAAGTAGGTACAGATAGAAAAAATGAGTTTTTGGGAAATCGGGATTGAAGTTTGAATGTAATTTTTTCAATACTAAATTAAGGAATTCAGCAGGGAAAAAAATTTTACCTTAAAATTTCATTCTTTTGCCACAAGAAAACAGCTCGCCCATCACTTGATATCTTTTCTATATTTTTCTATTTTGAAAACAAAAAGTTTACATTTTGACCCTTCTACCTTTGATGACGTATAATTTTGCCGGAAGTAAAAATTTAAAAAAAATCTTCATACCTACAAAAGTTAGAGAGGATGAAAAAAGAACATTTTCGTGAAAAAAATTTTAAATTATCTTTTAATGGAGCGTATATGTCGCACTTTGAAAAATGACAACTTTTTTTGCCATCATGATTTTCATTTTTTTGATATCAAAAAAATGCTAAACATACATTTTGGACGAATTTTATTATTTTTTCAAATTTATGACGAAAAATTAACTAAAGAAACATTTCATTAAAATTTTACCATTTTTGTTACTGTTTAACTACATGAATTTGGAGACAATTTGTCTCCCCCCCCCTCTACACATCACGGTGTTGTCAAAAATGTGATGTACCGAAATTGTGAACTTCGCATTTTAAAAACGCCATAACTCCTCGAAGAAAACATATTGGAAGCTGAGTGAGCACTCATTGGATACATAAAATTTCAAAGAATACGAATTGCTTGTCGCATAAAAAAAGACATATGCGGAGTTATGTCCTTTTAAATGTGACACATTCAATTGAAAAAAATTATAATTTGAAAAAAAAATTTAAAATCATTGAAAAAATTTCAGAGTTGGAAGAAATGTTTAAAAATTTAAAAAAAATTGAAATTGGAAAATCTTCCCAACTTTATATTGTTAAAATTTTATTATAATTTGAAATTTTTTCCAATAACTTAAGAATTTTTCCTCAAATTTTTTTCATCTTTGAATTAAAAAAAAAATCCCCTTCCTATGTTCTTTAGAGATTTATTAAAATCATTAAGAAATTCAATGACCAATGAACGTTTAATAGATTTAGGTTCATTTTATATTGAAAAAAAATCAGTCAAAAGTTTGAATTTGGGCCAAGTAGTTGAATATTTTGTTCTGATTCATTAAAAAAAAAAAACCTAATCTAAAGTTGTAGATTTTCATATTTCTTCTCGCGATCACATTTTTTGAACGAATAAAAATTTATGCGAATGGTAATTTTTTATTCAGATATGTGTTTACTGAAAAATATTACCCGAGACTCCATTTTTCACCCACCCATCGCCCAGAAGCATTCAAAAAATATTTTCCTCCCAGGTGAATTGACCTCCTCTCCCCAATACGCCTGGCCCTTTTGTGCCCTTCCAAAAAAAATGGCTAGATCTGCCGCTACGCGGGTATAAATAGGACCAATTCAACGATGAGCAAACCTCGTACCACGAGACGGGAGTATTTTTGAATTTCGTTTAATACGAGATTAGTTCGGCTCGTGTTATAATCAATTTCATACTCGTAGCTAGCCACACATCGCTAATAAACGTCAAAGGTGGGTCTATTTGTATAAATTCGCAATTCAGAGAACCACATCGGCCGTAAAAAAGGTCAAAATACCCGTTACAGTTATATACATAGGTACACGTACAGTACGTATACGAGGCAAAAAAATATGTAAAATAAATTCGTATATATCTGACTCGAGTAAAATCTGTCGACGAGTTTCGCATCCTCTACGCTCCCAATAGCAGCGGGATTTTTCGCCATTCGCTTTCATTAATATGCCTACTCACGCAGCCACACTTTCTCTCGGCAGACTGTTTAATAAACTAAAATAACAGGTTTTTTTAGTAAAAACCGCAAAACTTTAGGGTTCAGCACTTTTCTCGCAATTTGTCCGACAAATAAACTAACAACTGCGTCCTCTGGATGTAGTAAAATTCCATCTACCAATATTTAAATTACGCCGAGCCCGATTCAAAATGCAAACGAGACGAAAATTTTAACATCTCGAGGCGAAATTTCGTTTTCATCGCTGAAATTTCGCAATCTATGATTTTCCCTCTCCTTGATTGTTCCCCAACTGCCATACAGCTACTTCCTGCCGATCTGTAATAACCACTTGTTGGATTTTGTACAATCATTTTTGTAGAAAAATTTGTCCCATTCGAAACAAAACGTGTGCAACGTTGAACGTAAAACAAATTCAAATAGTTTTCAATTTTTACGCACGTAGAACCAGAATTTTCTCAGCGGATTTTTCCACTTCATCTAATGCTTCGCGAGTACATTCGAGAAGGTTACTGAACTTCAACGTGATTACTTTCTCAATAGGGGTAAATTTTTCTGATGCGTGTAAATTCGTTATTTCGAGAGTAAGTATTAGCTACGTAGTCGAACCTACTCGACTAGAACTACTCGTTATCGAAAACTCTCCCTGCGTATAAAAGGAATAAGTTTTTCGAAAAATCGAAAAACGTAGGTACGCTTTTATTTGAAATTAAATTCTTTCGTCGAGGTAATTCGTTTATCGTGAATTTTGACGGCAAAAATGATAAAATAATTCCCAGATGAAATGAGTATCTTTTTTCTCTATACCGGCTGATTTGGAAATGGTGGGGTAAAATTCTTTGTAAAGTTTCCCAACGAAATCGCGCGTCGAGTTTTTGGGCGAATTTTAGAGAGTAAAAGAAACGTCTTCTTTTTAACCGCGATAATTCTAAAGATACCTTTTTTTTTGCTTTTTCGTCAAGAAATATAGGTTTACGCTGCGTAAGAAGTCACGATTTGGAAAATTTTCATCAATCGAACGTATTTATTTCTTCGGTGGAGGATTTCTTTCGAACAGCTTACTGGCGTTTCTTTTTTCTTTATGTTTTTCAAGAACTCTGGTGTTTTTGTCGATTGAGTATTTCAGCGCTTGGAAATATTTCTCGACATCGAAATTTCACTACGAAACATTTTCTTGAATAAAAATTCTTTCTGTCGAGTTAAGTACGTATTATTAATATTTTTTAATAGAAGTATCTATACCGAAGAAAGTTTTAACTGAACCAGGAAGAAATTATTAGAACAAGAGATGAATAGGTACTTAATAACCTTTAAAAAGATACATAATCGTGATAATTTAATCTACATTATGGGCTAAGCTACCACTTAAAAATCGGAAGAAAGGGTATGGCCGGATAAGGGGTGAATTTGGCCCCCGGCGCTTTTGGGCTCCTAAACACCTCAAGTCGTATATATTGACTGGAAATAATTTTTCACAAAATTTTGGACCCCTACTCCCCTCTCTTTCGGAGCTACGGCCATTTTATTGCATCATTTCCAAGAATTTTTTATTTCAACGAAAGTGAAGGAAATTTTTTGTTCTTTGGCACAAAGTTACATCTCGTAGAGATGTATTTACGATAATTTTTTCAACAATTTTGGTGCACTCCTTCACGTTTTTTCGGCCATTTGAAGTTTTCAATCGTAAAAAATACTATATAAGCGAAGAGCGACCACCCTGGAAAAATTTCTAAAAAAATACGTTTTTTTATATAGAATATCGCTGTGTATTTAGTTTTGGCGATTTCTTTGAACTAAGAGCCGAAAATAACGAAAAACTGCACAGAAATGTTGTTATTTTAATGGATTTTTCAAGTTTTGAGCGTTTTATACAGAAAGAAATGACCAATTTAGGAAACCAATTCCATATTCGTGTTCAGCAGGTTAAAATATCCCGATAAACACTCTTTTCGCAAAAGTTTTGATCAATATTTTAAAATTCACCTTTTTCACCGATTTTTCTTGAAAAAAAAAGTAAAGGGTATAGCCGGGTTTTAGGTTAATTTGGCCCCCGCTCCGATTTTTGATCTAACCCCTCAGATTGTGTACCTTGATGTAAAAAAAATTTAGAAAAATTTTTGACCCCTCCAACCCCCTCCCATTTGGAGATATGGCCATTTTATTGCATTATTTTCAAGAATTTTTAATTTCAATGGAAGTGAAGAAAATTTTCTGTTCTTTGGCATAAAGTTACATCTCGTAGAGATGTATTTACGATAATTTTTTCAACAATTTTGGTGCACTCCTTCACGTTTTTTCGGCCATTTGAAGTTTTCAATCGTAAAAAATACTATATAAGCGAAGAGCGACCACCCTGGAAAAATTTCTAAAAAAATACGTTTTTTTATATAGAATATCGCTGTGTATTTAGTTTTGGCGATTTCTTTGAACTAAGAGCCGAAAATAACGAAAAACTGCACAGAAATGTTGTTATTTTAATGGATTTTTCAAGTTTTGAGCGTTTTATACAGAAAGAAATGACCAATTTAGGAAACCAATTCCATATTCGTGTTCAGCAGGTTAAAATATCCCGATAAACACTCTTTTCGCAAAAGTTTTGATCAATATTTTAAAATTCACCTTTTTCACCGATTTTTCTTGAAAAAAAAAGTAAAGGGTATAGCCGGGTTTTAGGTTAATTTGGCCCCCGCTCCGATTTTTGATCTAACCCCTCAGATTGTGTACCTTGATGTAAAAAAAATTTAGAAAAATTTTTGACCCCTCCAACCCCCTCCCATTTGGAGATATGGCCATTTTATTGCATTATTTTCAAGAATTTTTAATTTCAATGGAAGTGAAGAAAATTTTCTGTTCTTTGGCATAAAGTTACATCTCGTAGAGATGTATTTACGATAATTTTTTCAACAATTTTGGTGCACTCCTTCACGTTGTTTCGGCTATTTGAAGTTTTCAGCCGTAAAAAACACCATATAAGCGAAGAGCGACCACTTTTTAAAAATATCCCAAAAACGTGTTTTTCAACGTAGATTCACGTCACGTATTCCCTTTTGGCGATTTCGATGCACCAAGGGCCAAAAATCGCAAAAAACCGTACAAAAATGTTGTTTTTTAAGCAGATTTTTCAAATTTTGAGCGTTGTATGTGGAGAGAAATGACTGAACGAAGAAACTAACGTCGGATTCGTGTTTAGCGAGTCAAAATACCCTGATAAACACCCTTTTCGTGGTCGTTTTATTTGAAGTCTCGAAATTCGCTATTTGTGTCATGGAAAAATCAGTGAAAAAGGTGAATTTTGAGACTTTCAGTAAAACGATCGCGAAAAGGGTGTTTATCGGGGTATTTTGACCCGCTAAACACGAATCCGACGTTAGTTTCTTTATTTGGCAATTTTTTCCGTATAAAGCACTCAAAACTTGAAAAATCTGCTCGGGAGGTCGAAAATAGGGTATCTACCAAGTTTCAACTTCATTACTTCATTAGGCTAATTTTTCAATTTTTTTCAGAAAAATTTTTTGCCCAAAAATGCGAATTTGAACTCAAAGTTACGAATTTTTGCAAACTGTGTCGATCAAATAGGTCACCAATAAGAGTAATCTGCGATTATACATAGGTTTTGAAGTTTTTCATTGACTCTTCTCCAGAGCTAAAAAATTCCAAAATTTTCTGGTGGCTCCGAAACGTCTCGAAACCGCTTCCAATCGATTCAGGAGGTCGAAAATAGAGTATATACCAAATTTCAACTTTTGTCGTTGATTAGATCAAATTTTCATATTTTTTAGGACGATAAGAATTCGCCAAACATCGAGAAATGAGCTTCAGCAACTGAAATTCTGGGTACGAGTTCCTGTTATGATGTACTTTCGATTTTTTTTTGTTTGGGCTCAAAATTTTACTTTTAGTAGGGATACCTCCCTTGTAAAGGGTCAAATCCAAAAAATGAGCAAATTTTTGAACTCAGCGCCCTCAAAAACCTAACAAACGACAGGTCACACGTTATTTTTCATTTTTTTGAATTTTGTCCCCATCAAGGAGACTAATATGGGGGTTCAGAGAGGTCAAATGAAGAAACTGAGTACATATTCGTTTCATTTGTGGTCAAGAATATGGAGATTACATGTGATAATTTTTTTTTTTACTTTTTCTGGTAGTATTATCATTAATCAGACTAGGAAAAATAAAATTGAAAAAAAAATACGCCTCAAAACTTAATTTTTAATTAAACACATGGGACATTCGGAATTCTCATACAAAAAAAACCTAGCAAAAAACTTTCTTCTATTCGACAAATGAAAAAAAAAAACAATTATAAAAAATCTACATCTTCGAACAAAGAAATTTCTAAAACGCTCGCCACCGCGGAACACCGTGCGTAGAAATTGGAAACCAAACCGGGAGAAATTTTCAGTTTTACGCGAATCAATTTTTTCCCCTTCAAAAACTCGGCAAACTTTTTCGAAGAAATTCGAATATGCAACCGCAACAACTAAATTCCTTATTTTCAAACGCGTCGAGTTATGAAGTTTAACAATATTTCGCGTATACTGAAAAACGAACAACGGAGAAGAAAAAGATGCCAGCAGGGAAGACGAAGATACAAATAAATGCGATGAAAAGTGTATTGTTCCACTCGATAATTTCCATATACCAATACGAATCGTAGCAGCTAAACAGCGTAAAAAAGGGGGTGATGGGAAGGGGGTAGAGGATGCAGGGTGGAAAAAAAGTTTAACATGTAGCAAAAGCGTATACTCAAACAACATATAAAAGTTCAAGGGTAGTAATAAAGTACGTGAGGTTTCAATTGAAAAACTTGTTCGTAGCATTTGGAAATATTTCAATTTCTTGGACAAAAGTATATTCGCGAATAAGTCACCTTTAGGTACCAAATGAAATTCTTTCACAAAAGAGCTCAACCATTTTCTATTACCGATCGAGGCGTAAGATGAAATATAAAAATGGCAATATCTACTTATCAGCAATATCGAAAATATTACACAATTTTTAACGCCTACTTATCCGTTCTCTAAAAAAATTTATGCATAAAATGGTCGAATTCAGTAGCGGAGATAAGGATAGGACAGGGTAAACCGAGCTCATTAAAAAAACTTGACCCGACCAGTTATTTTTAAACTATTTTTGATTTTTTTACAAAAAAAAAATGAGAAAATTACAAATTTTTTTACAGATCAGCCAAATTTTGATTCTCCTTGAATCTGTAATTTACAACTTTCTATAAATGAACTGTGTCGTGTTCAAAAAATTCAAAATTGAATTAAAAATTTTGTAGTAGAAGCTCGTTTAGAATCTGTTGTGGTAGTTTCAGAAGATGATTTTAAAGCGAAATTTTTATATTCTGCTTTAAAGAGTCTGGTCGGATAAGGGGTGAATTTGACCCTGGCTCCGATTTTCGATTTACCCCCCCCCTCCCGTGTCGTGTCCCCCAATGTAAAGAAATTCTAGAAAGAAATTTGACCTCCCCCTTCCTTTTCGGAGCTATGACATTATTTTCGAGAATTTTCAATATCAACGGAAGTGAAGGGAATTTTTTGTTATTTGGCACAAATTACAATCTCGTAGAGGTGTATTTACAGTAATTTTTTCATCGATTTTGGTGCACTCCTTCATGATATTTTAGCCATTTGAAATTTTTAACTGTAAAAAAGACCTTGAAAGCGAAGTTCGGCCACTTTATGAAGATATCCAAAAAACGTGTTTTTTAACGTAGATTTACCTCACGTATTTACTTTTGGCGATTTCAATGCCGCTAGGGCCAAAAATTGCGAATAACCGTACAGAAATGTTGTTATTTTGGCTAATTTTTCAAATTTTGGCTAATTTTTCAAATTTTGGCTAATTTTTCAAATTTTGGCTAATTTTTCAAATTTTGGCTAATTTTTCAAATTTTGGCTAATTTTTCAAATTTTGGCTAATTTTTCAAATTTTGAGCGTCTTATATGGGAAAAATTGGCCAAGTGAAGAAACTAACATAGGATTAGTGTTTAGGGAGTTAAAATACCCCGATAAACACTCTTTTCGCGATCATTTTACTTGAAGTCTCGAAATTTACTTTTTTTGTCATGAAAAATCAGTGAAAAAGGGGAATTTTGAGCCTTGAAGTAGAACGGTTGCGAAAAAGGTGTTTATAGAGGTAATTTGACATCTTAAACACGACTCCGATGTTTGTTTCTTCACTTGGCCATTTCTTTCCATATAAGACGCTCAAAATATGAAAAATTTGCCACAATAACAACATTTCTGTACGGTTTTTCGCAATTTTCGGCCCACGTGAAATCGAAATCGCCAAAGGTGAATACATAAGGTAAATCTACGTTTAAAAACACATTTTTGGGATATTTTCATATCGTAGCCAAACTTCGCTATCAAGGCTCTTTCTACAAAAGAAAATTTCAAATGGCCAAAACCTCATGAAGGAGTGCGTAAAAATTGATGAAAAAATTATCATAAAATACACCTCTACAAGATGTAACTTTGTGCCAAAGAACAAAATATTTCCTCCACTTTCATTGAAATTAAAAATCCTCGAAAATAATGCAATTAAATGGCCATAGTACCGAAAGGGAGCGGTGAGGGAGGGGTCAAAAAATTTTCCAGAATTTTTTTACATCGAGGGACACCAATGGGAGGGGGGTTAAAATCGAAAATCGGAGGTGGGGCCAAATTCACCCCTTATCCGGCCAGACCCTTTATTCTCAGTTCACATTTTTTTAACCCTAAATTTTTTTAATTTCTTTAATTCTGTTTTTTTTTCAAAATTGTATCCAATTTTAAAATTTTTCCAATAATAAATCTTTTCAAATTTTAATTTTGTAAAAAAATTTCAAATTTTTTCAATTTTACATTTTTAAGGCACCTATTAAAAAATTTAATTCATTGAGTAAAAAAAATTGAAAAACATGAAGTTGAAAAGTTTTTTGAAAAATTCAAATGAGAAATTGAAAAAAATTTGAAGAAATCAAAGTTGGAAAAATTGTTAGTACCTACTAATATTTTTTAAATTTCATTTTTTTTATTTCAACGTCATAATACAGCAACTAAGGCTAGAGGCGTTTAGAAATTGAGATTGTGTTAGAGCAGGAATTGTAGGCCTGTATTCAAAAAGATTATTATGACCTGAAACTTCATTTTCCACTTACCCCCCCCCCCCCCCATGAATTCAAGTACTTTCAACTTCGTATGTATTTCCATCATTTCCAAAAATACTGTAAATATTGGAAAAATAGGCGTATTTCACCCTTAATTTTTGGGCAAAGAAGCGGGTGTTTTCGAAAAAAAACGAACTTGTCTGATAAGAAATTACACATAGAACATGATTGATCATAACCATTTTTCCATTTTGAGGCTTATTTGAGGAGATATTCACAAAAGTTTCAATTTTTTCAAAAAATGATGTAAATTTTTGAAAAATAGGTGTTTTTACCCTTAATTTTTGGTCAAGGAAGTGAGTGTTTTTAAAAAACAAAAAACCTTCTGATAGGAAATTACACGTAGAACAAGATTGTTCATAACTATTTTTCAATTTTGAGGCTTATTTGAGGAGATATTCACGAAAAACCTGTTTTTAGCAGACATTTGCCCCTCCCCTGGGGGGAGCAGAGGGTTGTGGGGTGTCCATTTTAGTATGTTGTGTAGTGGACCATTACGAACGTAAAACGCGAAAAAAATTAGGATTTAATTTTTAGGGATCAACTCCTAAAATGACTGGACTACTGCCACTGGTCGAATTATCGCGCCTGTATAAATTTTACACGAAAATAAAATAATCGTATTTTTTCCACATCCTTTCGATCCTTTAAGCACCGTTATTACCCGAGAGGTATTAAAAATTGGTTAAATTGAACATGCAACAAGTGTTGATTGGCATTTCGCTTTTCAACGGTTCAATTTCAGACGAAAGCGGGCTCGTTATGTCGAAGTATTCTCGTTTCTCGTTGCCTCATTCGTTTATCCGTGTAAAAAAGCTACCACGAACGAGGTCGTCGAGAAGGGAGCAGATTCAAGATCAACATTCCCTTCATTTACATATTTCCGTTGTAAAAAAACCCTGCACCTGTAGATTTTTGAACGTTTCAATTATGAAAAGCAATTAATACTCGTAGCTGAAACGTAATCGAAAATTCGTTTTAAGGATTTTTCAAATCTTTCAATTAATTAATTTTTTTTCCTCGCCGATCGATCCACCGTTTTCGATACTTATTTAGCGTTATTAAAACAAACAAAACGGAAAGTTTTCAATGCTACGGTTATTCCAGTCGACCAGATCTTTTTAAAATTCAACGCATTTCAAAAAGAAATAATCATTAATAACGAAGGACGTAGAAATAAAACCATCGCGGATATAATATAGCTATTTAAATCTACGAGTATATTTCGAATTCTAACAACCTCATCGTCGGATTAGTCGCATTTTCCGAACCCTGAGATTCTGAAAATTTCTTATCCAACAGTCACGTCGACTCGGTGAAATTAAACTTATCAAACGCGACAGCGCAGATTTTGCACAGAGCTGAAGAAAATCGAATCTTGGTGCGAAAGTATCGAAATTAATTTGATAAAAGCTCGACGAATCGTTGACAATTTGGGAAACACACCTACATTATTTTTTTTCACGAACGTTTAAAATTCGCATTTAGGAGGAAAATTGGCTACAACGAGCTAAACGTGCAAACGTGTTCTATAGTCAAATTGTTGCCCGTAGATTTTCGTCCCTTCGACGTCGTCTCGTATCGTATATTTTTTAATATGTAAGGTTATACGTCGCGTCGTCTTTGACACTCCTCTTCGTCCCTTCGTCGTATAAAATACCATCTTGGGAAACGATGCGAAAAATGTAAACTCGTATCGTTTCCTGTACCTAATTCGTTTGAACGGGGTGTGACTTGCCGAATAGAATTACCACCAAGGGGGCAACCAGGGTTTGTTTACCTTTGCCAGGAAATACCCATGCGATAGCATTTTTATATGTACGTACACGAGACGGTAACATTTTAAGGGCGTCGAATGTCCACCTTGATTTAGGTACGTACCATGTATGGATATACACCACGTGTCTGTATATACACACGTTTTACAAACACCTACGCCAGCGCCATAATATTATTGGTTTTTTACGACTTTAATAATTTCACATCAATCAAAGTTTATATGCAGATGTTACACAGTGCACATGTTCGTATTAAAAACACGTACCCTTGGAACATCGAAGACGACGCGACGGACGCAAAAATCCAAATGGAATTATATTACTTTATCGGTCGATTTTCCAAAATGCGAAAACTTTTCACCTATCGTAAGTATCTCGCCCAAAATCATAAACGCTTCGTCAAAGTAAACCGTAAACGTGGTTTTAACACGAAAATCAACATCGATAGCCATAAAATCGATGTACTGGCGCAATATGTACGATATTCATCATTAAATATAATTACCTCTGCAGCGGGTTTTTTCCCGAGGTCATTAATCCCTTATATGAAATCTCTTATTCTGAATCAGTGAAAAGTCACTGATAAATAGTCAGAATTGCAGCACAGGAAAAATCAGCGAAATTCACTGATTTTCAGCGAATTTTCGCTGATTTTTCAGCAAAGGGTATAGCCGGAAAAGGGGTGTTTTTCGCCCCATCCCTGATTTTCGATCCAATGCCTCCAGATTGTGCACCTTGATGAAAAAATTCTGGAAAAAATTTTGGCCCCCCAACCCCTCTCCCTTTCCGAGCTATGGCTATTTTATTGCATTATTTTCAAGAATTTTTAATTCCAACGGAAGTCAATGAAATTTTCTGTTATTTGGCATAAAGTTACATCTCGCAGAGGTCTATTTACGATGATTTTTTCATCAATTTCGGTTCACTTCTTCACGAGGTTTTGGCCATTTGAAATTTTCAACTGTAAAAAATACCGTAGCCTTGAAGTTCGACTAATTTTTGAAAATATCCTAAAGACGTGTTTTTGACGTAGATTCACGTCACGTATTCAGTTTTGGCGATTGAGGTGGCGCAAGGGTCGAAAATCGCAAAAAACCGTAAAAAATGTTGTTATTTTGTCAGATTTTTCAAATTTTGAGGATTTTATACTGAAATAAAGGACCAAATGAAGAAACTAACGTCGGATTCGTGTTAAGCAGGTCAAAATATCTCGAAAAACATCCTTTTCGCGATCATTTTACTTTAAATGTCGAAACTCACTTTTTTCACTGATTTTTCGCGAAAATAAAAATAAATTTCGAGATTTAAAGTAAAATAATCGCGAAAAGGGTGTTTATCGAGGTATTTTGACCTGCTGAACACGAATACGGGATTAGTTTTTTCATTTGGTTATTTCTTTTCGTATAAAATCCATAAAATTTGAAAAATCTGCCAAAATAACAACATTTTTTACGGTTTTTTGCAATTTTCGGCCCTTGTTCCACCTCAATTACCAAAACTGAATACGTGACGTAAATCTACGTCAAAAAACACGTTTTTAAGATATTTTCAAAAATTTGTCGAACTTCGCAGTTAAGGTCTTTTTTAGAGTTGGAAATTTCAAATGGCCAAAACCTCATGAAGGAGTGCACCTAAATTGATGAAAAAATTATCGTAAATAGACCTCTACGAGATGTAACTTTATGCCAAATACTAGAATATTTCCTTCACTTCTGTTGAAATTAAAAATTCTTGAAAATAATCCAATAAAATGGCCATAGCTCCGAAAGAGAGGGGGTTGGGGGGCCAAAATTTTTCCAGATTTTTTTTTCATTGAGTACATAATCTGGGGGCATTAGATCACAAATCAGAGCTGGGGGAAAACACCCCTTATCCGGCTATACCCTTTCATAAATTTTACTGACCTTTCAATAAATATTCACTGATTTTCCAGTGATTTTTCTCACTAATTTGTTTTCTATAAAAAAATGTTCACTGATTTTCTCCTGTGGTGCAATTCTGACTGTTTCTCAGTGATTTTCAATAATTTTCACTGATTTATTGAGAGAGAATGCTAAATTCAATAAGGTGTGAAAGTTTTAAAATGTCTAATAAATTAATAATTATGTAATACTTACGTGAAAAAAAGTAGAATTTTAAATGCTTGGCATCATTATGTAGAGTGTTTCATGTTTAACTATCTCCTTGAAATGGCAATATACTCGTAGGCAGGCAACCTCTTCAGGTACCATAGATTTGCTAGTATCTGAAACATTCCAGTAGTTGGAATTAGAATAAAATCTACATTGTAAGGAACAAATTATACCTAGGTAAGAATATAAAAAAGTTTCTTATATTATACTTCATTACTTACGAATGGAAGTTAAAGAGAAAGTTTTTGTCACCAAAAATCATCGAACTTTTGATTTAGAAAATGTTTGAAAAATATGTATTTTATTTAGTAACTTTTCAAAAAAGGCTTTTTAATATTTTTGTCTTTAAGAGGGGCGAGGGGGGTCGAGACTCCACATAAGAGCTGTATTTAGACCATAAATAGGCCTGATGAAAATTATATTCTTCTGTCTCAACCCTTTACCCTCCGTTATCCACCTCCTCCTAAAAAAGTGACGATATTTGAAAATTTGAAAAAAAAAGTTTTCAACCGAAAATACGATTGGTATCCAATTTAGAATGATTTTTATTACACAATGCATATTACACGGTGTCTTTCGAATTTTGAAGTTCCCACTTCCCAACTCTTAGAATAGTTTATTTCCCTTCAGAAATAATATTTTCAAAATTTTAGCGTCATACATTAATTAGAAGCCATGTGCTTTGGCCCCCTCTTTCTTGTGGGATTTAATAAAGAATAGCATGCTGAAATCTAAAAAAATTCTTCAGCGTTAAAATTTGAAACAGGGTTTTTTCAAATTTTGAAACTCCAGACCTTCCCCTCTCCTCACACTCAAATTTAATCAGTCTTGACACATTTTGAAATTTTGATGCTGAAATCACGAAATTTCAAAATTTTCTGGCTCTAGCCCCTCTCTCTTATTTTTGTCCACTCACACTCAAATTTTATTCAGTTGAACACGTTTTTAAATTTCAACACTGAAATCAAGGAAAAAAATTGAGAAATCTGTGAATTTAAAAAATTTGAAGGCTCCAATCCCTTCTTCTCCATATTGATTCTAAATTCTATTACACCACAAAGGGTCTGGACGGATAGGGGGTGAATTTGGCCTCCGCTTTCATTTTCGATTTAACCCCCCGACCCTAGATAGTGCTCTTTGATGTAAAAAAGTTCAGGAAAAATTTTGACACCCTCCCCCTTGCCTTCCTTTTCGGAGCTTTGGCCATTGTATTGCATTATTTTCGAGAATTTTCAATTTCAACGGAAGTAAAGGAAATTTTCTGTTCTTTGGCACAAGTTGCATCTCGTAGAGGTACATTTACGGTGATTTTTTCATCAATTTTGGTGCACTCCTTCATGAGATTTGGCCATTTGAAATTTTCAACAGTAAAAAGGACCTTGCAATTTCGATGTCGCAAGGCACGAAAATCGCAAAAAATCGCACAGAAATGTTATTTTATCAGATGTTTCAATTTTTTTGCGTTTTTTACGGAAAGAAATGACCAAATGAAAAGACCGACGTCGGATGAGTGTTTAAGGGGTCAAAATACACCGATAAACACCCTTTTCCCGATCATTTTACTTGAAATCTCGAAATTTATTTGTAAAATCAGTGAAAAAAGGGAATTACCAAAAAATGACAATAAACTGCATTTTTTCCGAAACTGACCCCACCTTCACATCTCCTAGCTCCGTCTCTTTTTACGTTGTGGGAGGGGGTATAATTTTTTGGGGTCTTCTACTCAAAGTAAACTTCCTTACTAATTTCACAAAACTGAATTTGAAAAAGTGTTGAACAAATATCCAAAGTTTTTTGAAATATTCAATTTTGTGTTCATCACATGGTACTTGGTTTCGTTACTCACATGAGTCAGTATTTAAAAGCAAATGAGTGAAAAAATACGATATTTGGGGGAGGGAGTCAAGGAGGGTGTCGTATTGAAAAGTGAGTGGATATTCGGAATCTACGCCCTAAAATTAGTGAGAATCGATATTCCATCCACTATTTATATTTCTTGACATAGGTACTTTTCCCCAAAATTGAGGGACTAGGGGGGGGCGCTGAAGAGGTAAATCTAAAAAATAAGCAAATATTCGAACTCAGTGCCCTCAAAAACCTAACAAACGACAGGTCACACGATATTTTGTTTTTTTTTTTAATTTTGATCTTATCAAGGGGGTCAATAGACGGATTCAGAGGGCTCGGATGAAAAAACTGAGTACATATTCAAACTCAGCGCCTTCGAATTAGTATAAATGCATGTGTTACTTTACTTTTTCGTTTTTTATTCAATTTTGGTCAAAATTTTGCCTCCCCTCTCCCCCCCCCCCCCGTATCCCCAGGAGTGTAGAGATCCCATCTTGAAAATTTGTTGGCTGAAAAAAGGATAAAAAGGACTACTTACTGTAATTTTTTTAATTTTCAGATGGTAGCTTTCATCTTTTGTACAGCACCAAAGTTCAACTTTAAGCTTTTTAAAATGTGATTATCGTTTTTGAATCTCCAATCAATTCTCTTTCTGACCCCGCAAACAGTTTCCCCCAAAAACAACCTATCTCGAGATATGAGTCTTCAAAGCTAGGTAATTTGGCAAAAAATCGCAATTGCGTAAAAATTACAAGGCTCATCCCTCAGCCCCCTTCAGGATTGGAAGGGAAAAGATCGTAGTTTTGTGAATAGACCGTCAAAGAGAACTCGTAATTTTTAGTTCGAAATTTTTTTCATGCAAAAAAAAACAATGTTCGACTACGTCCTTATTAAAAAAATGATTTTGCTCTTTCTCCCCTCGAGGCGACACATACACCTAGGGATTCATCATAATTTTTGTAAAATGACCAGGGAGGGATCGAAGATGAAAAAATAATCTTTTGAAAAATACGATGGGAAAAGAATATTCTTACTACGATTTTGTTCAGATTTTTTCAATGGTTTGAACTCGGGAAAAATGGGGAAGGGATTTATAGGCCAAGTCTGGGAAATAGTTTTTTACCAATATTTTTTGACATCATTTCAAAACTTTTCAATTCTCCTCATTCCATTCTTCCAAATTACATATCAACCCTAATTCTTAAACAATTTTTGTACGCTTAGACAATTTTTGAGCGAATTGATGGACTAAAAAACGAGTACCTATATTATAAAAATGGAAAAACTATCAAAACGAGTACAAGTATTACATATTCATTTCGTAAATAAGCATGTACTATCTATGAGATTTATTTTTCGTTTCTTTCAAATATTCGTCGAACGATTCCGAAAGAATGAAAACATTCGCAAAACTGAATACAAGATACATCACTCGGGTTGTTTTTTTTTCACCAATTACCCGCGAGTAGAAAATTTCGTTTACGACTTTTCAGAGGAAAAATACTCGAGAATTTCAAAACGAGATAAAAAGAGTTTTGAAAATCGCGCAGCATTGTCGAGAAAAATCGCATTTCCAAGTTATCTTCGTTTACACCTTTTTGCACATTTGTTTCATTAAACGTGTATCTGGTTTTTTTTTGCTCGTTGAACATTACTTCTAGCAACATAGGCGCGTTTCGATTCGAAAAACGAATTAAAAACGAACGTAAAATTTTCCATTTGATTTAAAGTTAAGGTAAGGGCAACACGTTGGCGAAAACTTGGAAAAACATAAAGCTACGAAATCTCGAGTAGTAAAATATTAAACGTGGAGTTGAAAATTTAAAAAAAAAATTTCATCGAATAAATACGACGAGCTGTGTTTGAAAGTTAATCGCGGTAAAAATTATAGCTTTTCTCCCCTTCGCGATATTACCACCGATCATTATAATAATGAATAGGACGCGATTTTCATATAAGCCAGAATTTTTCAATTACGCGTGGTAAAATTTACAGGCTCGTAGATGTCCAAAGAAACAACCTCAAAATCGAGCTATCTCGAATCAGTAATTTCCGTTTGGAAAAACATTGGCGGGGTGGGGGAGGAGTTCGATGGAACACGATACATTACCCCTTTGCTGTGGCAATTGCCCCGATTGGCAGTAAATTTTGTTATTTCGCGACCTTTCGATTTCGCTGTAGGTCTTTTTTTGACCACCTCGTACGATATGAACCGAGAGACGGTTCTGTTCGGTGCATTTCACATACTCGCCGGTTATTTCCCATTCGAGTGAGTTCTCGTCGTATTTTTACGTGAAAAATCGACGGTCGAGGAAAACTTAACGTTGATAGGACACGACAAAAGTGACGCGACCAAGTTCGATAAGATCGCCGATCATGTTCCCATTTAAAATCCAACCTCGTAAGCGACATTTGCCAACGACGTTGATATTAAAATTTTCAAAGCGTTTTTATCGCCGCCTCGATCGAATCGCAAAACAAGGTGTTTTAATTTAAAAGGTTTAAAAGGTCATTTTTCAACGTAGTCCACACATACAACCCCGGATGATTAATCATTGGCAGAGATATACTACGTTTATCATAATTACAGCAAAGTGAAAAACACCTCGTCTTGTACAGTACACCTTTTTCAATATCAACAACCAAAATTACCTTAACGTCATCTTATCTCATTCTTTATAAGCGATAAGCTGTAAAACGTGATTTATGTGTTAACGAAATCCGAAAAGCATGAATTTTCACGAGCACCGAACCCAAAAAAAAAATCGAACGAGGGCATTCGAAGAATAAATTCGTATAAAATACTTTCTTTGTCAACCGTTCTCTTCGAAGGTTATTTTCTCGACGATAGAAAAGATCAAATAAAATTTTCAATCTCGGATTAGGTAAACCTACGCGTAACACAAAATCTCAGCTAAAAAGCAAACGCTACGCCAAAAGATGACCAGCCAAATTAAATTAATGCGGAAACAGAATTAAACCATGTCGAAAATAATCTTTACTTTCCTCAAAGGTCTAACGAAAATGCCGAATAATTGAAAGTACAAAGAAATGGAACTCGAACGAATGGTAAAAGGAAAAAAGGATATTCGGTATCGTTTTTATAATTTGCAAAATTTGCTTCCTGTTTGCAAATACTTACTGAAGGAAAAAAATAAATAAATTTTAATCTTAAAAATACTAGACATTCTTTCGCTTCTCTTTCCGTCTTCTGAGATTTCAATCGTATTAACTACAAAAAAAAAAAAAAAATAGGAAAAACATTACCTACGATAAGAGTTTATAAAAAAATGTTAAACTTTAGGTCGAGTCAGCGTGAACGCAAAGGTGGGGATACCCATTCAATGCCAAAATTACTTTATGATGTAGAAAATTTTACTAAGAATCAGAAAGTTTATGAAAATTGTTTTTTCAGTTCGTCCCTGAGAAAATGTAACAAAATTGATGAAAAAAGTTTCACCACAGGAAAATTTGAAATTCAGTTTCTAAAAAAAATTTTACGATCATAAACAAACACGTAGGTAAAGATAGCTCCACATTACACATTTTCTCTTCCATAATATTGATAAACATTCTTCTATTAGAGTAACCGTTTTCAAACAAAACTTCAAAACTTTTTTCAAATTTTCCAAAAGCATCGATCTTTCATGGAATTTTTAGAAGACTGAAACTTGACTCGCAGGTATTTTTTTAAAAGCCAATTGCAGAGATAGGTTTACAAGGGAACTAATTAAGGTATCTACCTATATTTTCAATTGAATGAAATTTAAAAAAAAAAGACTAAAAAGCAAAAAAAAAAGGTAATAGAACGTAAAAAAAAAACACAAAAACTAAAAAAGAATGAAAAAGAACAAGACAAAAAAATAACGGTTTGAGAATATGACTTGAAACAAAAACCTGAGGGAACATCATCAGAACGGAGACAAATAATCTAAAAATGAAAAGAGTGGAGAACGGAACAAAAACGAAAGACAAAAATAAAAATTTCAAGAAAATAATCCAAAAATCAAACCCGATAACGAAATAGGCGAACCAAACGAAACCCAAATCATTGATTCGTTCTTACAACACTGGAATTTTTTCATTTCCAGCGTTTCTGGAACCTCTTGGATGATTTTGATTTTCTGTGGTGTTTTCCGATCTTTGTAGAAGGTGAAGAACTTATCTTGGACAATAGAAATTAAAAACCTGTTTGTTACCACTTTTCGAAAAATTATTTTATCATAAAAAAAAATACAACTTTTATCCCGATTTTCCTCCTCTACATGCAATATTTATTTTATTCGAGAAATTAAATCGAAAAAAATAACGTTAATAAAATTGCCTAATCGATTCGCCGTAAATACGCAACACGTGTGGATTTACGGCGAAATCGATAGGCAACTTAAGTAACACAGCGTTGATTAGGAGTTCGTCGCCAACTCGACCGGCGAAAATGATTGCTGGAAGGTACCTCGAAGTAAACTTTTTGAGTCCAAACAAAAATAAATCGAAAGTACATTATAAAAGAACCATATATCCAAAATTTCAGGTGCTGAAGCTCATTCCTCGAATTTTTGAATTTTCAAAAATTACCTGATCGAATTGCAAAATATAAAAATTTGATCTAATCAATGAAAAAAACTGAAATTTGGTTTATACCCTATTTTCGATCCGCTGAATCGATTGGAAGCGGTTTCGAGACGTTTCGGCGCCACCAGAGAATTTTAAAATTTTCCAGCACTGGAGAAAAGCCCATAAAAATCGTCCATATTAACTTCAGCACCTGTAATCGCAGATTACTCCTATTTGTGATCTATTTAATCGATTAAAGCACAATTTTCCAAAATTCGTAACTTTGAGTTCAAATTAACATTTTTGAGCAGGAAATTTCAAAATTGGAGATACCATGATTTTTCGGAGGCTCCGAAACTTCTCGAAACCACTTCCAATCGATTCGGTAGGTCAAAAATAGGGTATATACCAAATTTCAGGTTTTTACCTCGACAAGTGCGCAGCGAGCGTATTTTCAAATTTTTTCAGAAAAATTCACAGCCCAAAAATGCGAATTTCAACTCAAAATTACAAATTTTGGAAAATTGTACTTTATTCGATCAAATAGGTCACCAATAGAAGTAATCTGCGATCATACTTGGGTGCTGAAGTTGATATAGACCAGTTTTGTGGGCTTTTCTCCAGAGTTGGAAATTTCCAAAATTTTCTGGTGGCTCCGAAACGCCTCAAAACCACTTCCAATCGATTTTCGAAAATAGGGTAAGGTATATACCAAATTTCAGTTTTTTTCATTGGCTAGACCAAATTTTTATGTTTTGTTGGGCGATTAGATAATTTTAAAAATTCAAAAATTCGTCAAAATTCGAG
Source organism: Pseudococcus viburni (assembly GCA_033439095.1). Classification (NCBI taxonomy): domain Eukaryota; kingdom Metazoa; phylum Arthropoda; class Insecta; order Hemiptera; family Pseudococcidae; genus Pseudococcus; species Pseudococcus viburni. The sequence continues at coordinate 372,424 of JAVBJF010000345.1, forward strand.
AAATGAAGTTTAGCCTATGAAATTTTGGATATGGGGTTCTTTTATGATGTACTTTCGATTTATTTTTGTTAGGGCTCAAAATTTTACTTTGATTTGGGATACCTTTTTTGTTAGGGCTGTGATCGTTTTGCACTTTATTTCAAAAACGGAAGAGGGTGTAGCTAGAAAATTGTACCAAGACCTCAAAAAGACATTACCTCCTCTAAGCCTTAAAATCTGACACGATGTGAATGCTTTTCGTAAAAATTTCCACTGGTATCAATTTTTCATATTTTTCAAGGATTCTTAAAAAATGTAATTTTTTTCAATTTTTAGTAAAATTCAATTTTCATCATCAGGAAAGAGGGTAATGATTTATCACCGCCGCGCCATGCAGGATATTTTTTCAAAACAGAGAAAAATGCGTTTTATTTTTTAAAGAAATCTTCAATTTTGGCGATCTGCAACTTCTCAACATCTTTGTAGAGGGCAAAAAGTGATAAGTAATTTCAAAGCCAAAGGTTCAGAGAGCTGTAGAAATTTAAACTGATTTTTTTTCAGGGATAGGTAGAGGAAATGACCAAGGTTCCCAGCAAGGGGCACCATACCCAAAAGTAGCAACAAATGCCCATTTTTTTTCAAAGTGACGTTTTTCTGAGGTTTCCTGGCTCAGTTTCTCTTTAGGCTGGGGATTTGAAAATTTTTTTTGAAAGATTCTCGAAAAAATTGTCTTGTCTCTCGCTCCATTCGAAAATAACTACCTCAGGCATCATCATAGCGAAATTTTTAAAGAAAAAAGTAACTTTCAGTAACTTTTTTTGAGCAAAAAGTGACCAAAAATGAAATTTTTTTCGGGGGGCAAATTTTTTTACAGTTTTTTGGAGGGGCAATTTTTTGTAGTTTTCTGCAAAAATCTCAAAGATAAATCAACTGAAAAGACGTGAATAATTTCATTTATTAATTCCTTCGTCAAAATAACAAACAAACTAGCAAAAATCTATTTTTTTATTTTTTTATTGAAGAATTTTGAAAAATAGCAATTTCTATGTAAAAAATTGAATTTTTGTCTGGAAGTGCGAAGAAAAAGTGACTTTTGAGGGGGAAAAAGTAACCAAAGTGACCTTTTAGACGTGAAAAGTAACCAAGGTGACTGAAATCAAAAAAAGTGTCAAAACCCTGAAAAAGTGACCCGCTATGATGCCTGCTACCAAACCAATTTTCGTCAAAGATCAAGATGTCTTTCTTCTCATTCGACCTTTTATGTAGTTTGATTTCCATCATTTTCAAAATCCATATATCCCTTCGAAAATTTTCCAAAACTGAATCGCAATAGCGCTCTTTGTTCAAATATTCCTGCCGCCTGTTGAACAGAAATGCTCATCTTTTCTAACCTATGACGAATGTTCGACGTGAAATCCAGGTTTAGCGAGCGAAATCAGATACGTGAGGGTAATTCCGGATGAAAATTCTTTTCATCGAAAGGTCGCCGAAATGAATTATATTCGAGAGAACACGCCATTTAGTTGGCATAGTACCTACGACAAATGGTAGAAAAAAAAATCCAACAGGCATAATCCCTAATCGAGGTGGAAAATTAAACGTTGATAGAGGAGATTTGAATTTCACAAACCTATACCAGCGACGGACAAAAGAGCTCTTTTTTCACTTTTTTTTCATTCGCGCCGCCAAACAACACAACAAAACACATTCGATGATAGCATTCATTATCGATTACTCTCGCGTTACAGAGATAACGAAGCTTTCGAAGCTTTTTTTATACCTGTTGAAAAAAATAATAATAAAACTCCGCTCATCGTAACAAAGGGATAAAATGCCTCTAATTTATCACCGACATTGCAAAGTTTTAACCTTGACATCGGGACTTACAAAAATGCTTATCGATTTACCGTAAAAGGCTTCCAGTTTTAAAATGTTTAAAGAGACATCGTTTTGTTAAAAATCAAATCGAGCGTTAACTTAAACATCGATTACGTAGACGATCGTTGACTTTACGGCCGGGCCGGAAAGGATTACAGAAATGAGTTTTTTTTCTCTCTCTTCCTCCGTCTCTCGTTCTCTTTCGCTTTCTGTTCTTTTGCAGCGCCGAAGCGAGCGCCTATAGCTACGTTTTGACGGCGACATCATACTTTTGCAATTTGTCACGTCGCAAATCACCCAAAAGCGAAATAAAAACCATCATACCAGCCGAGAAATTTATTACAGACGTTCTTACCTGCTTCCAAAGTGTCAAGCAGATTGTTACGTTGAATTGCGTAAATGAAGCGTTTACCTGCGTGAAATCTGATCTGCTCAAAAGCGTCGTAATAAAAATTGCAAAGAAAATTTTCTACATACTTTCGTAAATAGGTATGATTTGCTCTGGTGGTCAATTTCGACCAATCTGCGTACGTACGAGATTCATAATAACTTAAAATTCGCATAGGCTCGACCTTGACATTACATACAAGTTGTTCTCGTGCTTTCAAAACATAACAGATATTTAGTCAAAATATTACGTCTCGAGTATAGATGTTAAATAACTCGCATCATTCGCCTTCGCAAGAGATCCACTGTTATAAAATTGACACACACTTATAAAAACGATGCTTTTTGTTTACTTACAAAAATATTTCCGAAGCGAAAAACTCGAATTGAAATGAGAATAAAATTCTTCAGCGAGGAAGAAAACAACGAAAATTTTGTTCCTGATATTTAATCAAAACACGTTCACGCGACGCTGAATGATTTTATTAATTCGATCCTCCGCTCTGTAGCGAGTTTTCTTCAGAAAAAGTCTATTTCCATTTGTTTAGGTTCATATTTCTCTGTTTCAGATTCTATGTAAAATAAATGACAAAAAAATACTCGAAATGCGGGTAGAAAACATTTTCTGAGATCGAAATCAGATACGAACGATGTTCAATTCAAACTACCTATTTACTTAATTTTCACAGATATCGAGAAAAAAACAAGCCGATAAAATAAATTGTTTTTTTCCGAATTTTAACTCGTAGGGGTACCTTTTCAGAAATGTTTCCCTCTAGATTTTCACTGCATAACATACGATTCGATGAAATATGAAAAAATCATTCATTTGCAATCGATCTGATTGAAGACTGGCAAGAAAGGTATCCGAACTCAAAGGAAAATTTTAAGTCGAAAAAATAAATCGAAAGTACATCATAAAAAACCCACGCCCAAAATTTCAGGGGATAAAGTTCATTTCTCGGATTTTGGCGAATTCTTGACATTTTAAAATTACCTCATCACTCTACAAAATATGAAAATTTGACTTAATCAATGAAAAAAACAGAAATTTGATAAATAACCTATTTTCGACCTCTCAAATGGATTGGAAGCGGTTTCGGGATGTTTAGAAGCCTCCAGAAAATTTTGAATTTTTCCGGAATTTGAGAAAAGGTTAATGGTCCATATTTGAACTTCAGCAACTATAATCGCAGATTGCCCATATTGCTGGCCTATTTGATCGATTTAGCACAAGTTTTCCAAAATTCGTAACTCGAGTTACAATCCATTTTTTTTTTTTAGGGAAATTTTCAGTCAAAAAATATGGATTTCAACTCAAAGTTACTCTCTTAATTATAAATCAGTGAAAATTACCGAAAATCACTGAGAAACAGTCAGAATTGCAGCACAGGAGAAAATCAGTGAAAGAAAATCACTGGAAATCAGTGAAAATTCACTGAAAACTCAGTGATATTTATGAAATTCACTGCAAAATCTGTGAAATTCTTTGAATCGTCAGTGAAAAATCACTGAAAATCAGTGAATTTCACTGATTTTTCCTGTGCTGCAATTCTGACTGTTTATCAGTGATTTTTCACTGATTCGAAATGAGAGAGTACTAATTTCGAGAAATGGTGCTTTGATCAATCAAATAGGTTACCAACAGGGGTGCCAAGAAACCTGAATTCTTGAGGACAATTCCTCAAAAATATTTTTTTGGGGGAAAACGTCCCCTTTAAGAAATGACAATCCAACTCTAAAATTACTCCCCAAAACCTGTCAATTCATCGCTAAAATTAGCCCCCTCCCCCATTGAAATTTTTCAAAAACTTCGGCCTCGCTGCGTTCGACCTTATTGCATTTCTCTTTCCATAATTTTAAAATAATTCGAATCCCACAAAAGTGATTTTTTTTCTTATTTTTCATCAAAATTATTTCAACTGTGTTATTTTTTTCTCCTCAGAAATTATTTTCGATGTTTTCAGGTTTATTAATCCAAAACATTGTTTTATTGCATCTTGAATTTGAGAGGGTTCTAAAATTTTTGCCTTCGCTTCGCTCGGATCAAATCAATTTCTCTCATATTCATATTGAAAGTATTAAATTTTATTTATAAAATTATAATTTTTCTTGAAACTGCCCTCTCTTCTCTTGGAACAAATTGGGGGGGGAGTATGCAAGAAAACCGAGGATAAATCCTCAAAACCCTAGGGGTAACGGTTTTTTTCCAGGGCTGGAAAATTCCAAAATTTTCTGGACGTTCCAAAACATCTTGAAACTGCTTTCAATCAATTCGTGAGATCGAAAATAGAGTGTATACTAAATTTTAGCTTTTTTCATTGATTAAGTCAAATTTTCATATTTTGCAGGGACATGAGATAATTTTGAAATTTCAAAAAGTCACCGAAATTCAAGAAATAAACTTTAGCATCAGAAATTTTGGATATGAAATTTTTTATGATGTACTTTTGATTTAGGTATTTCGGTTTCGGCTCAAAATTTTACTCTGAGTTGGGATACTTCGCTTGTGAGTAGATTCAACATTTAATTTTTTTATCCTTTTCAACTTTCGCTGAAAATTAGTGCAGTAATTTATTTTGAAAGGGGAAATCTCCCAAAAAATTAAGCCCTTAGCCATTACATGAATGGAGCTATGTGTTCTCAAAATGGTATCACTTGGAAAAAAGTACAAATTTTTGCTATTTTTGGGTACTGTCACTTATGTCCGATCCCAGTTACCTCTTCCCTACAGAAAAAATCTATTTTTTACACCTCTCTGACCAGTAGCGCACCCAAGGGGGGGCTAGGGGCTATAGCTCCCCCCTCAGGCTCAGCCACCCATTAGAAATGTTAAATGCTACTGCACACATAAGCGCACCTAAAGAGGCGGAGGCTCAGGGACTTGAGCCCCTCTCTTAAACTCGAAAAGGAGATTTTTTATTACAAAAATGTGAAGAGTGCATTTTTTGCTTTTCAAACATGATTTTTCAAAAAAAATTCGTTCTCGCTGCGCTCGGGCAGTATTTTAGTCATTCTATTTCAAAAATTAATGATTTTTCACTGATCTTTCAGTTAAAAATCGCTGATTTCTCAATCAATTTCCAATTTGTCAGAAAAAATCAATAATTGTGACAGAAGGAAAATGAAAAATCACAGATTTTCAGTTTAATTCATTTCACTGATTCAAACAGGTAAATTTTATTAACTCAAATTTAAGGAGTGTATTGATTGATTGTTCCAAAAAAGTATGCAATTTTCCTATTTTTCTTTGCTCAAGTCTGGAAAATACCTTCATTACGCCGCCAGAGCCACTGAAATAATAAGTTACTCAATTTTTTCATTGAAATTTGACCCAACCATTTTTTCTTGAATTTTCAGCCAACGTCCGTCCCCCCTCCCCCGCTAAATAATTTCTGGATGCGTTTTTGCCTCTGACCCATTCATCTAGAAACTGAATATCACTTTTTGCACATTTCAAAACCGAGCTGTTTTTTTTTATTTATTCTCCTAAAATAATTTTTCAAGAAAAATTTATATGGAATTTTTTCAAAAATATGTTACAGCAGTTTACTCTGCTAACTGTATAATGACTTACTTATTTTTTACTAAACATTAAACTAAAAAAAACGATTAGAAGTTTCCCAATTACCATACGAAGAATGAGAAAATTTTTGGTATTAGAATACCTAACCAATAGATTCTGAACAATTTAAAGTTTCGTAATGGTCACTATTACGAGTTTCGCACAAATCCTTTTATAACTTTTCAGTCTTCTTAATACGCTTAAGGTAAAATATGATGAAAAATTAAGTAAGTAGGTAATTATGCCGAAAATTTACCCAAATTCAACTTTGAAAGTTGTCTATATTTTTACAACTTTACACTCTAAAGATTTACAGGCATTAATTCGTCTAGCAATACCTTTAATATCGGGTCTAGACGAAATTCATTCGTTCAACGTTTCATTTTTCTCGAATATAATGACGCGAGTAAAAACCGAATTACCGCAGACGCATTTCGCCCCAAAACTTGATATCGAGAAAGCATCGCGAATATAATTTGTTTTTTATACGAAAAGTTCAAAGTTTAGTTCCTTATTTTATAGCATTTATTACGACCCGTCGCGCCAATGCGGTTATTATCGTCGAACCTGGAACGTTTATTCGAATGAAAATTCATATTTCGGGTTATCAGGTAATAAACAGGCAATTTCGTACGCGTCGCTTTTGCGAATAATTTTCAATTTGTTCGACCGCAAGTTTATACACATAATAGGTCTAGGTATAGCTCGCTATGTGCGTTAGGCCAAATGATAATGTTTCGCTTGAAAATTTCAAACGGAATGCGAAATATCATTGTAATTTGAAGATACTAGTCTCCAGCGCCCTTGGACATTGCCGCAAATTTTAGGTTTGAAAAATTTACCCAAAAAGGTAGCACCATACGTACCGTATGGTAACGCATTATGGAGCGAATTTATATCTCATTTTGGACAATTCATCGAGTTATAGGTCACCTCAACGACCGCCGAAACAATGCAATTACATTTTTGTCCGCTTTGTTTACGTATTTTAAATGATTCAGCTGGTTGGAGGGAAATTAAATACTAGATAGGTACCTAGTTTACCAAAAACCATTACCTTAATGATGTTTTTTGAAGTAGGCAAGTTATCGAGTGATAATCCAAATAGTAAACAAATTTTCAAGGAGAGAAATTATCAGCACCTGATGAGAAGCCTGATCAGAAGATCCCAAAATTTCACTAATTTTAATAAAAAAATGATAATAACTTGTATGATGGAAACTCTCAAAAAACACATTTCGAAAAATTCGAAAAATTAAAAATAAATTTTTTACACGTTCATTAATTTTAGACAACTAAAAAATTTCAATTTTAGGTTATTCGGAACTACAAACTTTTATAAAGAGTATAACCGGTTAAAAATTATCAATCTGCCCGCTCCTATCTCAAAAGGTCTGCTATGATGAGAAATCATTTTAACAAAAATTTTAGACCCCAAGCCCCAAGCGCAAGTATTTTCAAAGAGAGAAACCAAAATGTGTTTTTTTTTCTTAATTTTTTCGTGTTTTTTTTTTCGTTTTTCACCAAATGTAGATCAAAGTTTTGCGTTCCCTTAGATAGCTTCTAGAGGGTTAGAAAAATCCTAGAATTTTTTTTTCAAAATTTTTGGTCAATTTTTTGCCAAGGTATGCCCTTTTGTAATTTTAAACCCCCATTTAGTAATGAATGATCAAAAGGATAATGAATTTTTCCCCTCAAAATAAGTGCCATTTATCCATTTAAGTATACCATAAAAATTTAAAAAATTTTGAAGTGATGAAAGTTAGTCTAAAAAAAATTAAAACTGACGCCCTGAGCAATAAACAAGCGGAAAACGCGAAATTTTTCAACTGTATTTGGCGAAAAATGAGAAACTTATGAAAAAAACAAATATTTTAGCTCCTTCCTCCAAATAGTCCCTGTGGTTAGCTCGGGCATACTACACTTTTTGAACACTGGTTGAAATGTGGTTTTTATTTTAGTATGAGCCAAGAGAGGTGGAGACCTTGAAAATTTCCCTTAGAAGTGGAGAGAGGGGAGTTTTAGGGGGGTACCCCTATTTTTTCACATGAAGGGGTTGGGGTAAATTTTGTGTCATTTTCATATAATTCGACCCTTCTGAACTCGAATGTAGGGTTAGTTTTCCGATCTGAAGCGTAGAATTCGCACAATCGTATGATTTGTGTCGCGAAAAGTGGTCAATTTTGAGGAAAAAGAGGTAAAATTGCAATTTTTTCATCTTGAGACGAGTGATGTTGTTCAAGTAAGGTTTGAAAACAGTTTTTTATATAATTCAAACCTTCTGAATTCGAATTTGTTATTGGTTTACCCATAGGAAGTGAAATAGCTTCTTGATCTTCACTTTTTGGTAGTGAAAAACAGTCAATTTTCGCTAAAATTGACTCGAATTCGCAATTTCCCATCTTTTCAACTCAATATCTCGAACCAATCCTGGTATGAAACCATTTTTAGACGTAATTCGAACCTCCTAAACACGAATTTATGATTAGTTTCCTGATTGGATGTAGATAATTCTCTCAATCGTGAAATTAGTTTAGTGTAAAACACCCAATTTTTGTCGAAACTAACATGAAATTGCGATTTTCAATTTTTCCAAACACTACAAGTCCTCCCAATTGTGGTATAAAATTATTTTTTTGTCCAATTCAAATTTTTTGGACCCAGAGAAAGCACCAACAAAATTTTCAGCTTCTTGGGGACTCCGAGGGGCTGAGCCATGGCTTCTCAAAGTAGGGACTTATTTTTAAAAAATGATTCAGCCCCTTCAAGTCGCATGAAGCTACAAAAATGTTTGGAACATTCTCAACTAATCAGTTACCACTTTCTTTAGTTTTAACGAAAGTGGAGTTTTTTTTCGTATTTTCTATGTGTAAAATCCATTGGCCCGTGACCGCCGTACTTTCCACCAGAGCGCCGTGGAAAATTTGACGAATCTGCACCGGTTCAATTCGACGAGTGGTCAGTTTTAATTTTTTCCAACAATTCGGGAAACTAATCAAAAAATCGTGTTCAGGAGGTTCGAATTACGGCTAAAAATGGTTTCATACCAGGATTGGTTCGAGGTATTGAGTTGAGAAGTTGGAAAATTGCGAATTTGAGTCGATTTTAGCGAAAATTGACTGTTTTTTACTATCAAAAAGCGACGATCAAGAAGCTATTTCAATTCCTATGGGGAAACCAATAACAAATTCGAATTCAGAAGGTTTGAATTATATAAAAAATTGGTTTCAAACCTTACTTGAACCGCATCACTCGTCTCAAGATGAAAAAATTGCAAATTTACCTCTTTTTCCTCAAAATTTACCTCTTTTTGCGACACAAATCATACGATTGTGCGAATTCTACGCTTCAGATCGGAAAACTAACCCTAGATTCGAGTTCAGAAGGGTCGAATTATATGAAAATGGCACAAAATTTACCCCAACCCCTTCATGTGAAAAAATAGGGGTACCCCCCTAAAACTCCCCTCTCTCCACTTCTAAGGGAAATTTTCAAGGTCTCCACTTTTCGAAAATTTTCTTTTGGTCCATAATAAAATAAAAACCACATTTCAACCTGTGTTCAAAAAGTGCAGTATGCCCCCGTTTTATCATCCTAACCGCAGGGACCAAAACTACTTGAAGTAGGGATCCAAAATTGTTGTCAAAATTACATATTTGCCAGAATAGGCGACCCTTTTGGGGTAGGAGCGATCAAAATCGATTCAAAGGGCAGATTCACCCTACTTGACTGGCTATACTTTCTTCAATTTTGAAAAAAAATTAGGAAGGAATTGAAAATTTTCCATTACACTTGTTTCTTTTTCAAGGTCAAGTGGTCCTGGAAATATTATTTCACTTTACGGTATTTGAAACTTTTGAAAATACTATATAAGTCAGTAATTTTGATTTGATCCTATTTTTTGTTGAAAATTTTAAATTTTGGGGGAGGGGAGGAATAATTGTGGTTTCCATTCCGAATAAGAGCGAGTCAACAAAAATAAAATTTTATTCGTCAAATTTTTCCGGGGCACAGAAGGGTTAAAATTGTATATCGAACTTATTTATCGCCGCGTAAGTAAAAATATTTACCAACCGAAGTTAGTTGAGACCAAAGATGGATTAAAAAAGTTAGAAAGTAAAGTTTGTCGAATTTCAAAACAAATACAACGACGAAATTTCGTCGGACTGTAGGAACATAAACACATTGGAGTACTAAGTTAGACTAATGGTTAATGGTATATCGTCGAACGATAAAACTTGTACAACAGAGTAAGCCTATACCACATTACACGGTAAACGATAAGCTCGTCCTTCTCGGTAGCGTGTGTGAAAAACTTGCGCCGAGAGGAAACCTTAACCGATTGCAATTTTACGTGGAATTTTCACAACCAGAACTTGTGAAGTGGAAATTGTAAGAGTTTGGGATGAGTACACACTACACGACTACACACCGAAGCAAACCTATACCCAAGTTATATTCTATATACGATAAAGTTACCAGCAGCTCTGTTGGAAGGAATTTTAGAGTTGAAAATTTCCATCCCCTCGGAGCCCGAATACGCGGTATAAAGCACACTCTACGTTTATTTGCTGCGGAACAGTTTGATCATTAAATTCGTACCGACGCACAGTGGGCCAGGAGACCCCCAAAAACGTTCGTTTTGCTCAAAAGCCCCGAAAGAACGTTCAAGAAATGTTTACCTCATGTTTTTGGGGTCGTAGATTTCAAATTTTGAAGAGAAAAAAATTTTCGAGTGAGGGGTGGGGCAGGAGAGAGGGATTTAAATTGAAATTTCATAATAATATCGTGTAATATGTCTAAATATACGTTTTCGAGGTCGTAGATTACGAATTTCGCACTCAAAAAAATTTTGGAGTGAGAAGAGGGGCACGAGGAGGAGTAAAAATTGAAATTTCACAATAATATTGTGTAACTTGTCAAAATATATGTTTTCGAGGTCGAATTTCGTACTCAAAAAATTTTTGGAGTGAGGGAGGGATCGGAATTGAAATTTCACAATGATAATGCACATATAATATGTCAAATTATATACATTCAACAGGTTGTAGATTACAAATTTTGTACTCAAGAAATTGTACGAGTAAGGATATAGCGAAAATTAAATTTAAACCCCACCTACTGCCTTCCTTCTACAATTTTTGAGTACGAAATTCGTAATCTACGACTTCGAAAACATATATTTTGACATATTACACGATAGTATTGTGAAATTTCATTTTTTACCCCTCCCTCTTGCCCCTCCTCCAACTCCAAAATTTTTTGGAGAATGAAATTCGTAATCTACGACCTCGAAAACATATATTTTGACATATTACACGATAGTATGGTGTAATTTCATTTTTTTACCCCTCCCTCCTGCACCCCTCCTACTCAAAAATTTTTTTGAGTACGAAATTCGTAATCTACGACCTCAAAAACGTATATGGTGATATATTATACGACACGATAGCATACCATACCGAATTTTTAATTTGAACCCCTCTCAAAAAAACATGGATTTTTTTACTTATTTCTGTCAGAAAATTGCCCGTGTAGACAAATCGTGCAAGTTCGTGCAAAAAATAACTCCGGATTCGGTTTCAGGACACTAAAATCTATAATTTAAACCATAAACGGACACTGACGCCGACTGGGAAAGTATAGTTTTATTCTAAAAACCATTTAAAATCTTGCAAAAATATGGACATCTTTCGAGAGTTATGATTGAATTATCATTTCTCAAATCGAAAAACCAAATACATGGCTGAATAGCCCTTACTTTTCTGATCATTTTGCACTAATTGACATCTCAAAAATATTAACATGAACCAGAAAAATATTGCTTTGTAAACACCCCATAAACAAGATAAAACTAGTTGACTGCACATCGTCAACTTTGGCGGGTGCTGGAAGGGACGGGGGGACGAAAATCAAAATTGCGCTACTCGTTTCGTGCTACCCTAATATCTAACAACAGATTAGCAGTGTTGCCAACTTGATCCATGACAATTTTTTTTCGCAGAAAACGAACGTTTTTGGGGGTCTCCTGGCCCACTGTGCGACGCTGGTAACTTTTTCATTTTAAAATCTAATACTTGGGCTGGATTACTTTTAACCTTTTTTGAAATTTTTTTTTGGAAAGTTGTACAAGCGGAAGAAAGAGGGTCTAAAAAAATTTCAACACGGGGTTCAGAAAAAATTTTGACCAAGTTGAAGAAGTAACATTACTTGGTAACTATGTTTGAAATTTAGACGGTCAAATTTTGATGCACGAATGTTTTTGCAGACTCCTCCCAACCCGACTATAATATTTCTAAAGTAATTTTATGATAAAATATCAGATCATGAGAAGAAATGTCAAAATGGCGATACAAAATGAAACAAGTTTGAAACGTGTAGTTTTCCACAAAAATTTATTATTTTCCTGATGAAAAAATTTCAAAATTGCCTATTTTTGCAGCAATAGATCCCTCTCCATCGTTGGCAACCATTTTCAAATCAATTTGGAGCCTCCAGAAAGGATTATATTTTCTCCAGCGCACTAGAATTGCTCCTGCAGGCGCCATAATCAGCTTTCGTATCTCAAAATTTGGTTCTAAGGGGCCGAAATTTCGGTTCAATTGACGAGAATTTCAAATAGGAATTGTATTAATAGTTTATATTTATTTTCTTATCACAAGAAAGGTAGGGAGAAAAAGAAAAATGCTTAGCTTTCAGTACTCTACATACAGGGTTTCCGGAAAGTAGTCGGCCAAAAAAAAATTTGAATACAACAGGCCCGTGCCAAGGTGGGAAAATGACATTTCAGGTGGGCAATAAAAAATAGATAGATTAAATGACCCCCCCCCCCCTCATTTTTCAAAAAATTTACATGCATCTTTCAAGTTATAAGAATTTCTTTTTACCAAATTCAAATTATACTCACTCAAACCTTTCAAAAAATAAAATTTTTCGATCACTCGGTAAATTTTTTGATGAATTTTTTCAAAAAAGTTTAGATGGCAATATTGCTGTCACGGTAGGGATTGTCCCACTTCCCCCAGAAACAACACTGATCGTAAGGTTGGTGTTGGTAACACTGGGTGGATGTTTCTAGCGAAGCTACGATGCTCTATCCGAGCGCCGAGCTCGTCAGTGGCTTTCCTAATGTTTATTCGTGAAGGAGGTCACTTCCAAGTAGTTGAGCACATGTGAGGCTTTTAGTGTGATCGTGTGTTGAGCTGTAAGGCTCCGTATTTCAACAGCATACTTTGTATGCTGAACGTATTGCTTCCAGAACTGTGAGAAGGCTTGTGAGCCCGAGCACGTGCTCCTCTCATCCGGGTGAGGATACAGTGATCGGCTCACCCCTTTCATTTGGCGCCCGAGTAGAATAAAGGTAAGCCCTTATACTTGCCTACATTTCGAAAAATTGCCT